>DF357357.1:152057-190177 GCA_000787875.1 Solanum virginianum | reverse complement strand
AACGATTCTAAAACTACAAATGCCCATAACTTTTACAGAAAAGCTCGGATTCCTTTGAAATTCTCGTAGGAGCTTATATGATCTAGGATGAGTATGTTCTCCGTAGGCTGGGCCAGCTCGGGTCTTCACCCATATGTGGGTCTCGCAATGCCCTTTTATGCAATTTCAATAACTTTTGAAAGAATATACAATAATTATTCTTCCGATTTTAAATATACCTATTTTACTTATCTTTTGGATTTATGAAAATGATTTTATGCATATAATTTCTCACTACACCACTCATGCATACTACTATGATATCATTCGCCAGTTCTTGGGCCATTTGGTTGTCGTGTGCATTATGATGTACTCCAGTGTTATGTTGTGTTTATGGTTCACCGAGCTCCTCGCTCGAGGGCCGGGTTCTGCTTTTGTTTGGCATTATGCTGTGTTTGGTATTATGTTGTGTTGTGATATGTGATGGGGATTTTGAGATTGAAACTTTATGGTGTTATGCTGTGTTATGGCGCTATCGACGGGCGAGCGACCATATTTTCTATGCCCTATGCATGATTTGTATTTTGAAAGTAAACATTTTAATATTTTTGGATATGTATTTATCCTCTATACTTTTGTTTCGATTATTACTCAAATTTATGTTTTGTATCTTCTGTTTTGCATACTCAGTACATATTTTGTATTGACCACCTTTCTTCGGGGGCTGTGTTTCATGCCTGTAGGTACCGATGCACAGCTTGGTGATCCACCGGTTTAGGACACCCTTCTGCTATTTGGAGTGCTCTCCCTATTTTAGAGCCTACTTTTGGTATATATTCATTCGTTGCATTGTATATATTTATTCAGGGGTACAGCGGGGCCCTGTCTCGTCCTATGGTTCTGTCAGTTTATTTAGAGGTTTGTGGATATATGTGTATGGGTTGTGCCCAGTCCGTTCGATTAGACTTGTATGATGTGTGTGTTGGGCAGTTTCACCCGTCATGGCGGCCTTGTCGGCCCGCATATGTATATATGTTGTTTTGTTGGCCCTGTGTGGCCTTTGTTGGTATTTTCTAAGTGCAACGTTATTTTGGATAGTCTATAAAACAAAGAAAACTCTGCCAATTTTTCTTTTTAAAATTATAAACTTGAAACATAGCCTTGTCAGCTTCTGTTATATTCGGGGATGTGTTTGATAGGATCTGAGGCAGTGTTTGATATTATGCAAAGAGGCTTGTTTGGGGTTCCTTTGGGTCCCCCATTCGCCGGTCATGTCTATGACCTAGACTTGGGTCGTGAAAAAAACTCGTACTTTGAGAACTTAGCATACAACCTCTCTTTCATAAATCTCTTAAGTACGGTTCTCAAGTGTTGAACATGATTTGCCTTACTATTGGAATAAACTAAGATAATATCCATGAACACATTCACAAAAATGTCCAGATAGGGCTTGAAAACTCAGTTCATCAACTCCCTAAAAGTAGTTGGGGCATTAGTCAACCTAAATGACATAACCATGAACTCATAATATCCATAACGGGTCTTAAAAGCTTTCTTTGAGATATCAGACTCTCAAACTCTAAACTGATGATATTCGGACCTCAAATAAATCTTGGAGAATACTGAGGCACCCTGTATCTGGTCAAAAAGATCATCAATGCGAGGCAAAGGATATGTTATTCTTGATGGTCACTTTTTTAAGATGGCGATAAGCAATACACATATGCATAGTGCCATCTTTCTTCTTCACAAGTAAAACAGGTGCATCCCTAGGAGATACACTCGAGCAAATAAACCCCTTCTTCAACAAATCCTCCAACTATTCCTTCAACTCTTTAAAGTAAGTCGAAGTCATCTAATAAGGGGTAATAGAAATAGGCTTAGTGACCTGTTCCACATCAATATGAAAGTCAACATCACATTCCATAAAAACACCAGGTAAATCAGTCAGGAATACATCCATAAACTCTCTAGCAACCCTAGTCCTCCATTGATGGGGTCTCCTGAGAAATGACCTTAACATGAGCCAAATATGCCAAGCATCCATTACCCATCAATCGATAGGCATGTATATAGGAAATAACATTCTTAGGGTAAGAACTAGGTGCTCCGGTCTATACCATCTGAGGTAATTCTAGGCAAGATAAAGTCATTGTCTTTGAAAGATAGTAAAAAATAGCATGACAAGGCGATAACTAGTCCATACCCAATATCACATCAAAATGTAACATATCCAACAACATCAAGTCAGCAATAGTATCCCTCCCCATAAAATTCACAAGAAAAGCCCGACGTACCTTATGCACCATATATATTAACCTACCATGGTGGAAACACAAATAGGCTCAGCCAGAGGATCATACATAATATCCATATCAGTAGCAAAATAGGTCGACACATAAGAATAAACAAAGACCAGATCAAAGAAAACTAAAAATTTATGGTGGTACACCAAAACAATACTTGGGATAACTGTATCAGAGGCCTCCACCTCGGCTCTACCTGGAATAACATAGAAAACTCTATAGCCACCATTAGCTTGTGAGCCTTTATAAGCTACACCTCTAACTATGTCATGTAGTCCTCTGGTACCTTCTCTCATACCCTAAGAGGTATTCCTAGCTACTGGTGTTTGGGGTTCTAAAGCATGAGCACAAAGTACATGATATGGACCACGATTGGCGAAGTTCCCAACCTAATCACAAACATAGCAAGCTCTGAGCTCCTGTAACTAAAATGGCTATCCCTGAAACGCTCTGCCTTCGGAGGGGGCGAGGGTTCTCTAAACTATTTTTGCCGTTGATATCTTTCCCTATTACCCTTTCTATCTTATCTGCTGCGCTTTATTTTGTGAGTATGATCCACTATCTATAGAAATGTTCCCTCGGCCAGCACCAAAGAATTTATTGCCTTTTGAAGATACCACGCCACTCCCTAAAGCTGCAAACTAGAACTCGGCTAAAATATCTGAGTCGAAATCATAGAAGTTATAGGAGGATCCTGTGGAATTAAGGAAGGACCCACATGGCTCATGGCTATAGAAGATGGAGCTATAAAAAGGCTAATAAGTGCTGGGAAACTGATACATCAATAGTAGCTAGGGCCAGAGGAACTCCCTCCAATATAGCCACCAACTACAAAAGTAACTCATGAACTGAGGGTGTAGCATCAGAGGTAGGAGGTGGTGAAACATAGTCTTTAGGCCCCTCTAGCACATAAGCAGGATTTGGAGAAGCTGACATAGTCTGGCCGTTAGGCAAAGCTACCCCTCTAGAAAATCCTTGACACATAGCGTTATCACGAAACCAGCCTCAACCTCAGGTTGGAGTCTAATCAACTTATCGGGCTCTTTCACTGATCGTCAAGATCTAGTAATTGGCATTTACATATGAAGGAGTAGATTAGACACTTTCAAACAGTTGATTTGAAGAAACACATAAACAGAAGCAAGATATGGAGGTTTTTCCTACCAAGTGCCATATAGCATCCCAAAGATAGGTGTGAATATCTACACACCGATACACAAGGCTCTACTAGACACCCTTCTCATGACTCACAAGTCCAATGAATCTAGAACTATAAAACACTTCATGACCCAAAATTGGGCCACAACTAGAGAAGGATAAAATAAAACGGAAAGACCCACATGACATACCATACATAATCCCAAAATATTGAGTTATGAGTACAAGAAAATTTAAAGTAGTACAAGACTATAAATGCAAATGTCTCAAACGATAATAAAAAGTTATCTCATAATATCTTATACAAAGTCTGAACTAAAAAGTAAAGGAAACCCCAAAGACCCGTGGCAACTCGAAGTTTGAACCTCATCGAAAGGATCTAGATGGATGTGAGCAAGATTAACTAGAGTGAATTAGATATCCTATACAAGTCCCTATTCTTGATCTATAGGGAGGAAATAGAGTAGGGTTGAGCACACCAAAGTGTACCTAGTAGGTTCAACAGAATAGGAAAGAGGAATAGAACAAGTATGTCATAACGAAGAATCCTAACACCTGCATCCAAAAAGGTTAGTACACAATAATATATACATAAATATGACAAGGTAAGATATCCATCACAACTAATTGTACAAGGCAAAAAATGAGGTTAGAATGCATTACAAGAAAGTCTCATCAAGTCCAATATCAAGTGCCGCTCAACTTTGCCACCTACCCATGGTCAAGGGGTGTTACCATGTCATAGCCTTACCACTTGTCCAATGTCAAGTATACAATAATAACTCAACCTTTCAACCTATATGTTGTCAAGTATATCATAATGTCTCAACTTTGCCACCTTCCCCATTGTCAAGTATATCATAATGTCTCAACCTTGCCACCTGTCTGTGGTCAAGTATAACATAATGTCTCAACCTTGTCATCTAGCTATGGTCAAGTATATCATAATGTGTCAACCTTACCACCTGCTAATGGTCAAGTAAATCATAATGTCTCAACCCTTTTACCTGTCCGTGGTCAAGTATATCATAATGTCTTAACCTTGCCCACCTGCCCGTGGTCAAGGGATGACACAAGTGCAAAAGGAGATCAATGCAAGCTGCAGATGCCAATCCACGAATATGCCTTATATGATCACATCACAATAAAAGTACTACTGCATAAGTCTCATATAATCAGAGAAAGTAAAATTACGTGCCACCACCAGAGTCACAATGTAACATAACATCTCATATAGCCATAATGTATAAATGAATCAAGTATCCAATAGTATCGTATATCACTCATCCAAACAAGATATACATGTCATAATTATAACAAAATTCAAGTACAACAATGATATCAGATAATACTTGTCCCCACAAGATGTACATAAGCTCGTCAGGTGTCTTACAAGCACTGTATGCCACAATATTACACAAATAGTATCATGAGCTACCAAATATCAAAATAATATCCAAAGGTTCTCAATTCAAAAACTGTCATCACAATTTATCATTATTATTGCAATTACTCATAATTTTGCTAAATTGGAATCACAATTCGATCAATATTCCACCGTACTAACACAAGTACTCAAGAATCAGTCTACATCTCACAATTATCACGTTGACATGTTCAATAATTCAAATGCAATCCCATAAAGGTTAGACAAACCTACCTCGATGCTGAAACTGCACATGAATAAGTTTTTAATCAAGTCAACTCTCCAAATGATCCTCGGATCGATCAATAACTATCAACAATAGATACTATGCAACAAGAGATGAACTTTGATACCCATATTGGGCCAAATTAGGCATACAGGCAAAATGGTCAAATATAACGCTAAAATCCAAACTTTCCAAATACGAAAAATAAATTTAAAAATAAGTTTTACGCGAAAATGAAGTTCATAGGTGAAAATCCCACAAAAAGCAAGCTCAAATTGAATGTGAACTCAACCTTCAAAGTTTTAAAATCACAGTCTAAAAATCCATAATTTTAGGTGTTCAATGTCATGTATAAAATGATTAGTTTAGTGTTAGAAATACTTACAGAAAAAAATCCTCAAATATCTTTCTTCAAAATTGCCTCAAATTGCTTGGACGTTTAAAAAGGGATTTAAAATGTTGTTTCTTAATTTTTAATCAATCAAGGAGTAAAAACTACCCCATGATCGTAGAGTCCGTCCAGCGAATGTGGAGACCAAAAAGGTCACAACTCCATGAACATGGGACATAGTCCGCGAACATGGAGCACAGCAGACCCAAGCTCTCCACGAACGTGGAGGATTCTGTGTGAAGGCTGAGAAGAAACACACTTGCATCAGATATCAACAAAAACCAACACCCCAAGTCCAATTCTCTACACGGAATGGACCCTCAAAACTCATCAAGACTCAAAATTACACAAACCAAATATGTATTCATTCAAAAAATAGTGATCCAGCTTTAACAGGATCATCAAAAATACATTTCAAAGCCTCCTCACCACATTTATCGATGGAACTAGATAAAATAAGTTTAAAACTCAAAATATCAAAACTACCATCAGCAAATCAAAAAATTATTAGAAGAGTATTTGTAGCATTTGTTTCACCATCAAGAACTACTGGAACTATTGGAATTCCAATCCGAGCTTTCAAACTTTCAATATTGATTAAAGTCAAACTTTGGTTCTAAAAAGAACTACAATCACAACATTAGGCCTAAAAATATTATTTTGACTCCAAATTCAGTTTTGTAACTTTTTATAGTTCAATTTTGAAGTTACAAAGCTAATGGAATTAATGAATCTCATATTCAATGATCAAAACTCAGAATGGTACAAAAATAAACTTTTTCAGCAACTTAAGTTTCCAAATCTGCCAAAACTCATATTTTCAACTTTTAAATCTATCATATTTTCAACTTTTAAAACTAAGGATTTTAGTTTCAACCATTCAAATAGTTCACAATAGGCCCAAAGAAACTTACGAAAGGGTAAAACAATAATTACATAGTCATTACATAGTGTGTCACTATATGGCTAAATGTGGCTGCCTTTAGCAGTATCGTTCACGAGGTGCCCTTCACGGTGGAAGCCTTCGGTATAGCATACCACAAACTATGTATGGTTCAATGGTATGAAACTTCCGTCCCAACATTTATGTTTTGCACTTTGATATCCTATAATGCTCCTTGTATCTATGGCCAACCTTTCAAATGCACGAATCCACCCTTGTACCATGAAAAATCCAATCAATTTCTCACTTGAATGATCACACACTTGTGTAATGTTTAATTCGTTAACCCTTTTCGAGCTAGTCCAACTTTTATGTCATTGTTTTAAGGACCCTATTGAATGTTAAAATCATATATGAACATCCCCCTTAGGAACCCCAAGAAAATCAATCCATTGACAATTAAATCAATGAAATTATTATTTTCTTGAAAATAAGTATAAGACACTCATCAAACTAATAAACATTCTTATGAAATCACAATAATCCTATGTTTTGGACATCATAAAAGCCATGTTTTCACGACTCATCGGTAATAATTCATGAAATCATGCTTGTCATCTATCATAATAAACACTTGTCAGATACACATAATCTTAAGCATAATTTCATAGTTCATAAGTCCATTCATAAGAGTAGATCATTTCATGTATAGTGAAAGTAGGAGGTATCCTGAATATTATAGGGTACCCTTACCTCTTTGAATCCTATGTATAAATTTATAGATCTAAGGTCACCTTGAAGGATCCTAAATCCTCTATTCATAATCATGCTTGAAGCCTTATACATGCATAATTATGATAATATCTTGTAAATTATTACAATTAGCATGCGTTCACATTCAATAAACTTAAAAACATGAAGGTAAGATAGGTCCATGCATAACCATGCAATTGAAGATGATGTGAATCTAAATTGAAGGAACTAAATCATAATCCCAATAAATTTTAGTAGCATACTCAAAAAATTCATGTAGATCATGCATTCAATCCAATCTGATGTAATTTATCCAAAGTCAAATATTTAAAAATAATCTACATCATAATATACGCATTTGAAACCAATGTCATGAAAACCCTTATTGTATATGCTTGAATTTAATAGAGATTTGGAAAATAAATTGGGCTTCATGGGTGAAGAGTACCCATACATAAAAATCCATACATCTTGATGAAGAACTTGAAGGAATAAGGATGAAGTAAGATTGAGATTGCGAGGTCTTCAATTAATTCTTCAATTGGAGTAGAAAAGAGACCTTGAGAGTGAAATGAGAATACTAAATTTGTGAATCTAGGTTCTAAGAGTGAATAGAAGACATATGATGGTTAGGATAGTTAGTGAAGGGTATTTTGGATAAAAAGCTACCTGAAATACCCTTTTAAGAGTGAGGGAAATAACACCAAGTGCCCCTACATAGAACCCCAAAATATACCTATATGGACCCCTCCAAGATAGCCTACCATGACCCATAGTGAGGTACTAGGGTTGTGGTGTGGTTTGTGGTGAGCAAGGGTGGCTTGGCTTAGGATGGGTGCCCTATACGAGACCCTTCATGCCTCACAGTGGGGACCATGAATTGTTAAGGATGTTATAGTAGGTAACCTACCTAAGCAGCCCCTACTAACAACAAGGAGTTCGACCACGAGACCCATTCACAGATGGTGGTGTGCATCACGACCCGTGTAGGGTTTCTTGATGAGATACCCTCACCAATTTTCTGGAAATTTCCACTTCTTTGGCCTTGGAAAAAACTTTCAACGCACGAGGCCTTACATAACCCTCTTCATAGACTATGTTATTTTTCCTAAAAATTTTCTTAAGTGTTGGGGTCTTTTACAAACCCCATCTATGATCTATAAAACCTTTCATGACCTATCTTTTTAGATTGTATAAAAAGTTCAGAGGCCCCAATATTTTCCTAAATCCAAATTTCATCTACGATCTCCCAACTATGGCCAATAATTTTATCTATAGTTTGTAGATTAGTCCCGTAGACCTGCACTAGAAAACCTTATTTTCAAATTTTCTTTCTTATTCTAACTTTCCAACTTTTGTGATATTACATTTTATCCCCCTTGGAAACATTCATCTTCGAATTGGATAAAATATACTAAAAGTAGAGTAGAAGGAACATCTAAATCACAACATTTAGGCAATAATGCACTTTAAATGCTAAAATCATGAAATCTTTATAACCTGTATAAAAATGGCTTAAAATCAGTTTCATGAACATGCATGCATATGATATGACATAGAAATTTGAACATATGAATTTGAAGGATTAGATCATGAAGAACTAGATACCTTGAGCTGAAATGAAAGGTATGAGATAAGGATAATGCTTCGTCTTGTTATTTAGCACCTTTGGCTTCCTGTTTCCTCCATAATACTTTGATGGATGCCACTTACTCGTTCCTCAACTTTTGGAATTGCTAATCCAAAATATCAATTGGAACCTCTTCATAGGTCAAACATTCTTTAACATATACACTCTCAAGAGGAATAATAGATCTGGCATCACCACCATATTTCCTTAACAAACATATGTCAAAGATCGTATATACCAATGTAAAATTTGAAGACAAATCCAACTCATAAGCCATTTTTCTGACATGTCTAAAAATCTAATATGGACCCATATATCAAGGATTAATCTTTCCTTTCTTACAAAAATGCATGACTCTCTTTATGGTGAAATTTCAAGTAGTGTCACTCATCAACATCAAATTTGAGCTCCCGTCTCTTCATATCTAATTATAACTTTTTTTTGACTTTGGCTAGTCCTTAACTTTTCCCAAATGAGTCTCACTACTTTCATACCCTCAAATATCAACTCTTGTCCTATCAAAGCAACTTTACCTATTTTAAACCACCCAATGAAAGATCTGCATCTCCTATAATATAAAGGCAAAAGGATAATTTGAGTAGTAGCATTATAACTATTATTATGAGAAAACTTAATCATTAGTAGATAACCATCCCAGCTCCCCTTGAAATCATGCACATATGCCCTTGACATATCTTCAATGGTTTGAATTGTACACTCAATTTGTCCATTGATTAGGGGATGAAAAGTGCACTATACTTAACCTTTTTGCCAAAACCTTTTTAAAATAACTACCAAAATATGTCAGGTGAATTGAGTACCGATATATGAAATAGTAGACAAGGGCGTACCATGAAGTTATACAAATTTGTGAATATAAATTCTTGTATAATATTTAGTAGAGTAAAAAAGACCCAAATAGTAGGAAATGGGTATAAGGACACATAAGTTGGAAGCCTTGATAATGTATAAAAGTGGGATAAGGAATGTGCAGGGCCATTTCACGAGCCATGTTCATGGTCCATAGTTAAGATAACGAGCCATAGAGTAGGCCCATGATAGGGGCCACAAGAAGTTGGAAGTTCCTAAGCATTCAAGGGATCTACACGGTCATTCTATGGCCTATAAAGTAGAACACGACCATTGGAAAGGAACATAGCCCGTGGAACATAGCCATGGATGGAAGCCCAAAGTTGAAGGAAATCTGGACTTTCTAGAAATGGAATCACGACCAACTAGATGGTTCGTGGTCATGTTTACTTTCTGTAGTTAGGGTTCGTGGATGAGGTCCAAGAATATAGACAATTATCTAAGTGTGGAAGAGTTCCACAAGATGGTCCACAACTTGTGGATTATTTTATTACCCATGGAATGGTCTCATGGTTTGGGAGGTCAGAAATTAGACTCTAAAGATCGAGAAAAGAAGAATAGGACAACTCAACCAATGAATCTGTATCATTTCACAACCTTGGAATGGTATCATTATTTGGGAAGCTATAAATCAGACTCTAAAGGTTTAATAAAGGAGAACAGGATAACTCAAACCACGACTTATGGTTGATTCCACGACCTGTAATCCAGGTCACATGGATCCAGTCCAGTAGATTTAATTAAGTACATTTTGACATTTTAGTATGTCCTAGACTTAGACTACATCATTCTTAAGGTTCCCTAAGCCCCTAATCAAACCTAAAGCCCTTAAGGATTCTTATTCCATTCATTCTTCCATATTCTCAAAATATTCTAAGGCAAATATCTTCTCAAAAAGCAATGCAAAAGGATAGGGTTTCAAAGAATGTTCCCCTCAACTTCTAGTTCTTTCTTATGTTGGACACTTCTTATTATGAGAGTGAGCCCGAAAAGTGCCTTGGCCCCTGCTCCATTCGAATTAGAGGTGTTGTTGGATATTATGATATACTTATGCTATGAGCTTGACTCTTCTATGCTTTTATGAATATCAAGATTTTCCTTAGTCCCACTTTCCTTTTATTATATCTCTTATTGTTGTTTATTTTGCTTCCACGATTAAGGATGTCTTATTGATATGCTAAGAGGCTTGTTTGGGGTCACTTCGGGTTCCCATTCGTTGTCTCAAGGCTTGGGGCGTGACATCAAGGGAATCTCTTTTTCTTCATCAAATTTCTTGTTGAATCTTCTCTATTAGCAAAGATATGTGGGATTGATTCTTTGTCCTTTCAACGAAGAAGACCCAAACTATTTTTACTTAAATTTTCATGAATTTTAGCTTACTTTAAATATGGATTTATAATATTTTGTTTTATTAAATTCAATTAAAGTATGAGCTATGCTTTATTGTTGATATTATGTTAATTTAAACCCTAATATGTTGAATTACATAAATATTATGAAGATTTGAATATGCATTGTCCCTTTAAAGTTTGATCTAAGCATGGGTAATCAATATTATGATACATAAAGATTATGAAGATTTGAATATGCATTGTCCCTTTAAAGTTTGATCTAAGCATGGGTAATCAATATTATGATTTGAATGTTGATTTTACTATGAGTTTACTAGAATTTCATCTTATATTGTTGACTTTAGATTGAATCTATATTAGTCATTGCTATTCACATATCATTCATGACATATGCATTCATGAGCATTGGACTTTATGAAGATTATGAATTGTGTTAAGCCTAATTATGTTTATGTATATTATTTTATTAAGATTATGGTTATGATAAGAATGTGATTACATAAATGTCTATGATATGGCTCTTTGAGCATCTCCAAGTGTTTACACCATTTTGAAATATGTAAATGGACTCTTCCTATGAATGAAAGTTTGATTTGAAGTATGATTTGGCTTTTTAGCCCAAGTATGAATGATTATGAAGAATGTTTGGCTCTGAAGAGAAGTATGCATTGAAATGATTTGATAAAAGTTGTATCTCTTTTGAAAGCATGTATATATGTATTCTCATGGGATGATGATTTAGCACTGATTGGTTACGAATGTTAGGAATATCCCCAAGGGCCCTCTCCCTTTGCTTGACCTATTTGCCAACCATAAGTATATGTTTATGAATATCCTATTCGAAATGAGGGTGCATGTAAGGAAGGCTAACTCTTCGAAATAGGGGTGCCTATAAGGAGAAGAATGATCTGATGTGATATGAAAATCCTATCCAAAATTGGGGTGCCCATACTGAAGGTTGCTTCTCTGAAATGGGGGTTCCCGTAAGGAGATGTATGGTTTACATTTGGCAAGTAGATAACCTCTTTACTGGTGTGGGGATTACATCAAAATTCAAAGCAATAGCTCGCCTGGTCTTATATATATCGCTTGAGGTCATATCCCCATATATATGAGCATTATTGTATCTCATGCATCGTGGACTTCGTGACATATTGTTATACTACTTTCCTTTGGATATACATTTCTTTCTATATTATGTGCCCTTGTAATCTAACATTGAATGCTGGTTGATATGTTATATGCATTGCATGCCCGCATACTTGGTATATTCAAATTACTAAAATATATTTTTGCTGATATAATCTAACCATAGAGGGATAAAAGATTTCCTTAATCCATCGTACGATGGTAAGATTGAATCTTGAGATACTTGTTGTGGTGAGTCCTATCTTCTAAGGACAAATAACCATTCCTCTACATATGATGTTTAATTTATGTTATTTACTTTGAGTGTGAGCTCGGGATATGTCTTAGCCCCCGTCCTATCTTATGAATAGAGGCATTATTAGACAACTTGAAGACTCTTTTATGTTCATATGCTAAGTGTTATATTCGAAGATTATGTTATTATTATAGCTATCTATTGGATATGATTATTCTAAATTGCTCATGAGTATTGTGATATGGATTAAGATGTGGTAATGTGAAAGATCCTAAGTCATGAATTGCCCCCATAGAGTGAGTCATACTTACTCACCCCTTAGTCTTTATATGCTAATGTGTTATGTGGATCCATAATACTCCTTATCCCTATGACATGCCCATAGAGTGAGTCATACTTACTCACCCCTTAGTCTTTATATGCTAATGTGTTATGTGGATCCATAATACTCCTTATCCCTATGACATGCCCATAGAGTGAGTCCTACTTTCCCGTCCCTTAGAACTATAGGTGTTTACTATTTTTATATGCTTCCAAACTGATAATGTGAATATGGATACTTTGAGGCTTGTTTGGGGACTCTCGGGTTCCCATTTGCCATGTCTCTCCTAGACCTAGGGTCTAGGATGTGACAATTATGCATTTTCCAATCAATGTACAAGGCCATTAAGTTAATATGATTTTTGCATATCATAATGATGAAGATGAGGTGATAAAATAAAGGTTTTAAGCTAATGAGCCTATCAATGATATAAGAATGAAAATGATGCTATTCAAAGATGTTTATTATGATGGTCCCCAATGTTAAAGGACAACTCGTACTTGTTGATTCCTATGTTTTAAGCTACTATTTGAAATTGCTACTTATGATTCTAAGTGTCAATACTTTACCAAGTATATGTTCTAAAGTATTTCATGGGATGACTTAGCACCAAATGAGGTATTAACGTAGGGTTTAGTAAGGGAATAGTAGAAGAAACCCTTTGCCTCACTAACTGTCATGACCCGAGCCTAGGGCCTAGGAGTGACATCGCGTATGGGAACTCAAGAGTCCCCAAACAAGCCTCATAGCATCCATATGCACTTCATTAGTTTGAAAGCACATAATTAAACAACAAACACATAATTCTAAGGAAAATAGGGATTTGGACTCAAGCTATGGGCATGTCATAGGGAAAGGGATTTGCATCAATTCACATAGCACATAGAGACTAAGGGGCGAGTAAGTATGACTCCTGCTATGGGTATAGAATGGATTTAGGCATTCAACATTTCCACATCTCATCATAATCATATCATAGCATCAACCTCATGAGATAAACATGAAAATAGTCTATATAAGAAAGAAACATCAAACATAACAAGCCAATAAATAGAGTTTACATGATGTCCAACAATGCCTCTAGATCATAGAATAGGACGGGGGCCAAGACATGTCCCGGCTCACCCTCAAAGAAAAGACATAAGTGAATATAACATAACAGGTAAATAGAAGTTGGGTATTACCCTTAGAATAAAGGACTCACCACTAGTAAGCGGGCATGCAAATGCTTATGAACATGTAAACCTGCAAGCAATGTTAGATGACAAGGGCACATATATAGAAAGAAGTATATATAAGAAAGAATAATAAATCAATATGCCAAAAAATCCATGAAGCATAGATGGGACCTCGATTGACATATAAGACCAAGTGAGCTATTAATTCAAATCCTAATGTTGTCTATACATCAAAGAAAGAGTGGGCTACTAGCAAAACGTATCCCATACACTCACTTTATGGGAGCAATGACCATTTCAGAGAGTACCTTACCTTACGGGAACAATACCCATTTCAGAGAGGATTTGCATAAACATATCATGATTATCCAAAAAGAGGCATAAATAGGAACCTATGTTTGGTACATAGTTATTAGCCTTGAGGATTTATATAAGAACCCTTAGAGATAGTCCTCCTTACACAAGTCCACTCGATGCTAAGTCATTGATGTGCTGTCAAAATACAATACATTTGATGCCTAAAACAAGGGATGTTTCCAAGTTCTTAATGCAACTTTGTATGATTTTTATGTGTTTTTGTGTTGTTCTTGCAGAAAAAATAGGTTGGCATGCTTTTGGGAGAAAATAGCAGATTTTGATGAAATTTAGGAAATACGAGCCATCCTATGAGTGTAGCCCAAGCTACGAGTCATAGTGTTCCTTCATAGCAAGAAATAGTGTTCAAAATTTAGGAATTTGCAAAGTGAAGGTCAGCTATACAAGGTTAACCTACAAGTCATATGTCTCACTATGACTCGTAGGAGGGGGCCTCATAGCTAGAAACAGTGTTGCCAAACATTGGAACAAGAATTGCAACTAAGGACTACGAGAAGACACTACGAGTTGTAGAACATACCACTACTCGTAGAAATGGATCATAGCAGTCAAGTCCAAAGTGTCAAGTGCTGACTACGAAAGCCCAATTATGACTCGTAGGTCCCCTTACGAGTCGTAACTGTGAGTCATATCTGCTGCCAGCTATATTTTCTATATTATTTTTAGGATCTTTTTGTAAATAGTATAAATAGTTAATGATAGGATTTCTTGAAAGGAGATTCGACACTTTGCAGATTCTACAACAACTTTTAATATTCTTAGAGAACTTTTCTAGGGTTTAGTGTAGATTTTAATTTTTCATTTTGAAGACCCATTTTGTGGGATTTGAAATCACTTGTACTCAACTTCCATTATTCCAAGCTTGTAGTTTCAACATCAAGATGTTTTTGTTCTTCATTGTTGTTGGGTAATTTCTCAACATATCTTATATATTCATTATTAATGATTTGCCTTAGCCATGAGTAGCTAAACTCCCACAACTTAGGGTTATGGGAACAATGAGGAGTTGACTTGAAATAACCTAGATTGTGTACATTTCTTTGATTGGGTATTTTTGCATGTATTGTTTTATTTTCTTCCATTTTGAATGTTGTTTGGTGGTGGCCAACACCAGACCCCACTTACTATCACGATCCCGACCAAGGTAGTGATGAATAGGAAAAGGGAAGTAGATGATAGGATTTGAGTGATGTATTCTCATCTAATCAACCAAACCTGACCAAGGGGAGGTTGACTAGGACAATGGGTAATGGTTAGTTGGCACGCCATGGTTGTCGACCATGTGCCATGGTGAAATTCGACCTTCACCTTCACAAGAGGGCTGGAAGAACCTATGTTACCATCATGCATGTAATGTCTTGATTGGAGTTATGTTACCTAGGGTAATTGAGTCAACGAATCATAGGGAACAGAATTCCCAAGTTGTCCCTCAATTTGATTGTCTTCTCATATTTGTACTGTAGTATTTTTAACTATTCTTCTCTTTGAAATTGCAAACCCCCTATTCTAGAGAATATAGTGATCGATGCTTGAAATAATTATTAGTGGATCAATATAGTCAAGCCCCGTATTCTCTCTTTGAAATTGCAAGCCCCCTATTCTAGAGAATATAGTGATCGATGCTTGAAATAATTATTAGTGGATCAATATAGTCAAGCCCCGTATTCTCTGTGGAATCGACCCTAACCCTTGGTTAGGTTTATACTTGACTGCGACTGCTTTACTATTGGAACATGAATATAAAAAATTATGGTGCCGTTGCCAGGGAATACGGCTAGGTTCTTGACTTAATTTTACTAGTAGTTAGTTCAAGTATTAATTTCTAGATTTCTCTTGTATTTTACTATTTTTTTTTCATTTTTGTTGTTTAGTTTTGATTGCAAGGTATACTTGGTTTTTTATGCCTTAGACAAGGAGCAAAGACAATTCTTTAGTTCCAATCAATTTGGAGATCCACTGAATCACAAGATGAATGGCCCAACAGAATGAGGAAATTGTTATTGATAAAGCCATTTGTCAACATAAGGAAAATGTGGGTAGAGATGAGAACCCACCATAAAGAGAAAATTGGCCACATCATAGGGCTTTCAACGAAAATGCATATGGATAGAACCAATATAGGTTGAACCCTATGGTTATGGATGTTACTAGAGCTATAGTTTTTCCACCACTATCGATAGACAATATGTTTATGGTGTCTAGTGGTCTTCTACAAATGCTTTAAAATCATGTTTTATTCACAGGGCTACCATCAGAAGATCCACATAGTCATTTTCATAATGTTGCATTTATTTGCAAGAGTGTGATGGGTCCATAAAATTTTTCAATGAATGCAGTTGGTTTGAGAGTGTTCCCTCTATCTTTGATGGGAAATGTGGTAATTTGGTTGTCCAAGCTTCCAAAAGATCGATCACTAGTTGGGCTGAGCTACAAACAACCTTTTTGGAAAGGTATTTCCCAAGGTCCAAGAAGCTTAAGCTCAAAGATCAAATAAACAATTTTGAGCAATTGCCTGATGATTCAATTAGTACTATGTGGGAAAGGTTCACCAAGTGCTTGAGGGTGGTTCCATACCACAAAATTGTTGAAGATGCCTTAAATTGAGATCTTTTATCGGGCGCTTGATGAGAATAGTTAAGATTGTGTGGATACAGTCATGGGAGGCATGTTTCTTGATCAACCTTTTGCATGAATTGCCGAAAGAATAGAGCAAGTGGTTAAAATGAATAGAGCATGGGGTCAAAGAGAGAGAGGAGCAATTAAGACTTCTTGTGCGGTAAACACTAACAATGAGCAAGCTAAGGTCAATGAGGACCATGCAACAACATGCTCAACTTTGCACAAGTATGGACATAGTATTAAAGCAAACCCAAGCGAGTGTTCAAGCGGTGACCCACCAACCTCCTAAGGCACCCATGTACAAAGAACCATTCTTTGATAAAGATACTTATTTTCTGAGTAACCAATCGGTGGATTTTTAAAACAACCCCTCTCAACATATCTTATATATTCATTATTAATGATTTGCCTTAGCCATGAGTAGCTAAACTCCCACAACTTAGGGTTATGGGAACAATGAGGAGTTGACTTGAAATAACCTAGATTGTGCAGAACTACATTCATGATGTAGCATATAAAGATAACCGTGCTAGTTTTTATGAAAGAAAAAGAGTACCGGATGCCAAATGGGGTAGAAGAGATGGTTACAAAAATGGTCCCTACATGCCTCTTCACAATTGTGATGCCGAGTCTAGAATTTCTAGGATTGAGGAAATGTTTGACAAATTGTTAAAGAGGGCACATCATCAAGATGAGACCTTAAAAGTGATGAAATCGGATATTTCCAGCATAAACCAAAAGATAGAGTCTCAAATTCATAAAAAAGAATTCAGTCAAAGTTTTCTTACATTGAACCATTTCTGGATATTTCCAGCATAAACCAAAAGATAGAGTCTCACCCCAATGGCCATTAAACAATTGGAGCAATATTTTGGCCAAGTTTCCTGTCAATTGAACCAACATCAAAAAGATACTTTGCCATTTAGTACAGTTCAAAATACAAAGAATGATGGGCATTGCATGGTGGTCATGACAAGAAGTGGAAAGAGCACCATAGATCCTCCAATGTTTGTAGTTGTGGGTGAAAGCCACAAGAAGGGTATTTGTGACAAAGCTAATGTGGATAAAACAAAAGAGCAACCTAAGAGGTATAAGACCTTTCAAAGACCTCCCCCAACTTTTCCTCAAAGGATTAAGAAGAAAGAAGAGAACGATAAGTTTAAGCAATTTCTAGTAATGCTCAAGAAGTTTTTGGTGAACATTCCTATGATTGAAGCTTTGAAAAGGATGTCGAGCTATGAAAGATGGATGAAAGACATAGTCAAGAAGAAGCAAACAGTTAGCCAAGATCTCTCCCAAAGTTTCTAACACTGCATTGCCATCACCACAAAGTCATTGGTCCAAAAATGTTAAGATCCTAGTGCTTTAACCATACAATGTACTATTGGGGAGCTTGCAGCCAAAGCACTCTGTGATCTGGGTGCCAACATATATTTGATGCCTCTTGCCATTTTCAAAAGGCTTGGTTTGGGCACTCCTATCTCTATGAAGATGCAGTTACTAATGATGGGTAGAACAATCAAGAAACCTGTGGGGATACATTATGATGTACTGGTAAAGGTAGATAAATTTATATTTCCTATAGATTTTGATATACTTGACTATGAGGTTGATTTTGCAGTTCCTATCATTTTGGGGAGGCCTTCTTTAGCCACAGGTCACACGATGGTTGACATGGAAAAAGGGCTACTCACATTTAGATTTGGTGAATAAGCAGTAGTTTTTCAAGTTTGTCAATAAGACAGGAGGGACTATAATTTTTGGGTAGTCTCGATGATTATAACTATTGATGATGAAGATGAAGCAGAGGTCTCGATCGAGCTACAACTAGGAGTTGATACCTTAGAAGCGATGCTAATAAATTTTGATAGAGATAGTATCCTAGATTACATAGAGATAATGAATGCTCTCGGGGTGTCATTTGGCCCTAGGCATCAAACCAAATTGGAACGAGATCTGAAAAATAGGGAAATACCCCCCATAAAACCTTCCATAGAAGTTCTACTAGAATTGGAATTGAAGGCACTCCCGGTGTACACTTGAAGTATGCATACTTGGGAGAGAATAATACATTGGCAATCGTCATTGCACTTGACTTGAGTGATAAATAAGCAGAGGCCCTTGTATCAGTGCTCAAACAGTTCAAAAGGGCTATTGGATGGGCAATCACAGATATAATGGTATACCTCAAGGATTATGCACTCATAAAATTCAGTTAGTAAAAGATTACAAACTTAGAATTGAGCATCAGAGATAGTTGAATCCTCTAATGCAAGAGGTTATTCGGAAAGAGATCATCAAGTGGTTGGATGCAGGAATAATCTATCCTATTGGCGACAACGAATGGGTCAGCCTCGTTCAGTGTGTTCCAAAAATGAGGGGGTATCATAGTAGTGCCAAATGCCAAAAATGAGTTGATCCCCATGCGACCAGTCACCGTTTGGAGAGTATGTATGGACTATAGAAAGCTTAATGCATCCACAGAGAAAGATCATTTTCCTATGCCATTCATGGATCAGATGCTTGATAGACTTGTAAAAAAGGGTTGGTATTGTTTCCTTGATGGATATTTGGTGTACAATAAAATTGTCATTGCCTGAGAGGATTAAGAGAAAACCACTTTCACCTGCCTCTATGTCACATTTGCATTTAAAAGGATGTTATTTGCATTGTGCAATGCTCCAACTGCATTTCGAAGATGCATGATGTCTATTTTTTTAGACATGGTGGAGAATACTATTAAGGTGTTCATGGATAATTTTAGTGTAGTTAATCAATCATTTGAATACTGTTTGTTACATTTGCATGATGTCTTGCAAAGATGCGTAGAAAGTCACCTGGTGTTGAATTTGGAGAAATATGACTTAATGGTCAAAAAAGGTATTATGCTAGGTCATAAAATTACTGGTAAAGGTATCGAGGTTGATAAAGAAAAAATTGAGGTGATTAAGAAACTCCCACCACCAATCTTCGTAAAAAGGTGTTAGGACCTTTTTGGGCCATGTAGGATTCTACCAACGCTTCATAAAAGATTTCTCCAAGATTTCCCATCCCATGTACAAACTGTTGGAGAAAGATGCCAAGTTCATGTTTGATGGTGCCTGTATGCAAGTTTTTGATGAATTGAAGAAGAGGTTGATTTCAGCACCCATTATTGTGGCTCCAGATTGGTCAAAGCCCTTTGAACTAATATGTGATGCTAGTGGGGTTGCATTAGCTACGATACTGGGATAGCACAAGAAAAATGTTCTATGTCCTATCTACTATGCAAGCAAACACTGAATGTCACCCAGAAAAACTACACTGTCATTGAACAGGAGTTGCTTGCATTAAGGTATTCGAGAAATTTTGGTCATACTTGTTGGGAGCTAAAGTGATAGTGCACATAGACCATGCAACACTTAAGTATTTGATGGCTAAGAAGGATGCAAAACCAAGATTGACTTCTATTGCATGAATTCAACTTTGATGTGATTGATAGGAAGGGGTCAGATAATCAAGTTGCCGATCACCTATTCAAATTAGAAGATGATGCTATGGTGTAGTTTGATGATGGTCTTGATATTGATGATTCCTTCCCTGATGAAAGAGTGATAGCAGCTTCACATAATCTTACACCTTGGTTTGCAAATTAAGCCAATTACCTGGTAAGCGATATTGTACCTCCTAACCTAATTACCCATCAACGTCACAGGTTCATCCATGATGTGAAGAAATTCTTTTGGGAGGAGGCATACCTATTTCGCATATGTGCTGATGGGATTATCCATAGATGTGTCCCAAAAGTGGAAATGATGAGTATTCTCGAAGGTTGCCACTCCTCATTAGTTGGTGGTCATTACAGTAGAGCATGTATGGGTTATAAATTGTTACAATGTAGATATTATTGGCCTTCTATACATCAAGATGCTTATGATTATGTTGTGATAGATGTCAAAGAGAGGGTGGAGACTCGCAGAGGCAAGAACATCCGCTTAATCTCATTTTGGTGATTAAGTTGTTTGATGTCTGGGGAATTGACTTCATGGGTCCCTTTGTTAGCTCACAGGGGAATAAGTATATCCTGCTTGTTATAGACTATCTTTCTAAAGTGGGTGGAGGCCATAGCTTTGCCAAACAATGAGGGTAAGAGTGTCATGGGTTTTCTTTGAAGAAACAATCTTTCCAGGTTTGGAACACCTCAGGCAATTATCAGTGATAGAGGTTCTCATTTTTGCAATGTAATTTTCAATTATCTTGTTGAGAAATATGGTGTGAAACATCATGTGGTGATGCCTTAGCATTCCTAAACAAGTGGGCAAGTAGAAGTGTAGAATAAAGAAATTAAGCAAAATCTTGTCCAAGAATGTGAATGTGAATTGCGCCAATTGGTCCACCAAGTTGGATGATACATTATGGGCCTACCACACTGCTTCGAAAACATCAATTGGTATACCCCCATACCAAATGGTATTTGGAAAGGCTTGTCACTTACCGGTTGAACTTGAGTATAAAGCGATGTGGGCATTAAAGAAGCTAAACCTAGATTGGAATGGAGCAGTAATATCTAGGCTAAAGCAAATTAATAAGCTAGATGAGTTCTGTTTGAGAGTGTATTAGAGTTCTGCATTGTACAAATAAAGAATAAAGATTCAGCTTGAAGGTATTACTAACTATTGATGGTTTTAAAATAAAATTTCTTGAATAATTTCACTCTTGAATTGCATGGTTTTATACCAGCATTACACACCTGCCAAGTATTTGATAAAATGATCACCGTAGAATCGAGAACCACCAATTTGCACCAGGGGATATGGTGTTGCTGTTCAACTCGAGATTGAAATGGTTTCCTAGGAAACTCAAATCTAAGTGCATAGATCCTTTCTAAGTAGTATGTGTCTTTAGCCATAGTACTATCGAGCTAGAAAGTAGGGATGGAAAGATCTTCAAGGTCAATGGTCAAAGAGTCAAGCTCTACATGGGTGACATGGAGGAAATCAATATAATTGAGGATTGGGACCTTGAAAAAGTAGGAGTACCTACGTTCATCTCATTGTGCCATGATACTAAATCAGACACTTCTTAGGACGCCACCCAATGTACGCCCCTTGTTTCCCTTATTGCTTGTACATATCTATTTTGATTACAAAGTATCATCTTTTTTGTGGGGTGTGGGAAGTTATGGACTATGGTGAAGTCTGAGTAACCTTTAGCCCATAACTTTCCTATTTTTGCTTCCAAGGTTTTCTTGCCGCCTTTTTTTTTTCCTTGTAGATGAGTTTTTTTGTCGAACCAGCATGTTTAGGTAGTGTAGATAATTTGTAAATTTATAGCGATTATTACTGTTGGCATGTATATAAATTTGAATGGTTTTATGAATGTTTTGTAAATTGGGTACCCTCAAAATTTTTGGGATTGTTGGTTACCATTACAATCTTGTGTATGATTGATTTGACAATGTTTGCTCTGATCAAGAGAAGGCAAGTTGATGCTTGAAGCATGACTTATGAGTCTATATTGATTGTGTATGCTATGCCATGAGTGTGTCAACTATTTTTTCCATATTCATCAATTTTATACTGATTCTGAACTTGCCTTGTTACTCTAAGATTGGACTAGAGATCTTGGTTGTTTAGGAGAGGATCTTAGGCCATTGTTCTTTAAGTTAGTCCACTTTTGCCAAAATGACCTACCAAATGTAGTGGTTAACCCTTGTTCCAAATGTTTGGGCTTTACATATATCTGTTCTTTCTTGACACATACATAGCCTAGCCTTGTTTTGTGAAATATCTTGATATTGGCCCTGGTCTATCTTTGAACATGTGAACCTTGATGGAGGCAAAAAACCTAAGTTGAGGGTAGCTACCAAAAGTGGCCCTAGTTGAAGGAATGGATATTGTGTACTTCATCTCAGGCTAAAAATCTAAGTTGAGTGTGGCCTATTGAAACGACCCCAAAAAGTGCCTGAAAATATGCCTTGTAAGTGCCTAGAATCATAATTTCCATCTATCTAAAAATCCGTACATAATATCAAAAATCTGACATCAATTCTTGTTCAGAGGGCAAAATTTAGTAGGAAAAAGGTCTAACCCTGATTTTAGAGCAAACATTTCACAATTTCAATTATTAAAGTGTCAATTTCTGGTGTGGTGCATGATTCAGGCGTGACGTGCCACTGTGTATTTGCTACGTAATTTTTTTTATCTTGGTCCAAGACTTTTAGGTCTTGGGCCTAAGTCCTTCCATGCGTGAAAATACCTATACTTAGCCTTATTTCACCCTCAAATCATTCAAGACATTTCTAAATACTCTCCCAAACGCTTAGACAATATTTCATCTTCAAATTTCAAGTCCCAAAATTTATCCGGATCTTAAGGTTGTCATTCAAAGCTTTAAGTCTCCATCTCCAATCTTCTTTAAGGATTCTCCAAAGTCAAGGTGTATGGGTTTCTTTTACCCATGATGCCCAAGCTTCCTTTTGCTTAAAATTGCATGATTTAAAGTTGATTTACTCATGGGTCTTACTTATTATGAATTTCACTACACACTATGATGGGGCTTATGAAGGTGTGATTGTTTTAGTATGTTTTGAGAAATGAATCAAAGATCTATTATGAGATTTGATGATGGTTTTGATGCATATTGCTTGAAGGTATTACTAACTATTGATGGTTTTAAAATAAAATTTCTTGAATAATTTCACTCTTGAATTGCATGGTTTTATACCAGCATTACACACCTGCCAAGTATTTGATAAAATGTCCAGTTATGGTGTCTTGAGGAATTGAAGGTCCAATGCATATCTTATGAGCTGAATGATTGTATGATGATAAAAGAAATGTATATATGTGTGATTAAATCCTATGAAACACCTATGGTATTATAAGTGAATTGTTGGGCTCTCATGTTGTTATGTTCTTGGGAATCGTTGATGAGTTATTGGGTCCTTATGCTAAGGTTTATGCTCTTGTAATTTGTGAAGCCTACTAGAAAGGGTTATGAAATATGTTATATGTGTTACCCTCTAGTACCAGGCTAATTTCTACATGTAGGGGTTATGAACTATGTTGTACACCTTACCTTCATATATGAATCAATGATACTCACTTACTCATATCTATATGAAGGGGTTATGAACTATGTTGTACACCTTACCTTCATATATGAATCAATGATACTCACTTACTCATATCTATATGAAGGGGTTATGAACTATGTTGTACTCCTTACCCTCGTGTATGGTTTGTGGTTATGCATGGTACTCACAAGTAGTGTTATGACCTATGCTACCTTCCACCCACATGTGCAATTCGCTTACTCATTACTACATGTAGGGGTTATGAACTATATTGTACTCCTTACCCTCGTGTATGATTTGAGGTTATGCATTGTGAGTATGAAGGGGTTATGAACTATATGGCATGCCTTAATTTAACATGCAATGTAAGGCTATGTATTAGCTCATGAACACATATATATATGAAGGGGTTATGAACTATGTTGCACTCCTTACCCTCGTGTATAGTTTGTGGTTATGCATGGTACTCACAAGTAGTGTTATGACCTATGCTACCTTCCACCCACATGTGCAATTCACTTAATCATTACTACATGTAGGGGTTATGAACTATGTTGTACTCCTTTCCCTCATGTATGATTTGAGGTTATGCATTGTGAGTATGAAGGGGTTATGAACTATGTGGCATGCCTCAACCTAACATGCAATGTAAGGCTATGTATTAGCTCATGAACACAAGTAGAGGTTATGACCTACACTACCTTCTACCCTCATGTGCTATTCATTATCTCATGTACTACTCATTACCTATTAGAAGGGGTTATGACTCATGCTCTATCTCTCACCCTCTAGTTTAAGGTATTTGGATAATCTAATCATGTTACCTTATTGGGTTAAACAAGCTATGTAAGAATGATTATTTCAAGCATGTTTAATGACAAGCATTGTTCATGCATGCCATATTGCTAATATACTATCTCTTGCTATGATTATGCATTTTGATTATGTTGCCAATCTCTTGTTTCATTGCATCCTACGTACTTAGTACATTCCAATGTATTAATGCATACTCTATGCCTACATGATATCACCATATAGAAATCGAAGCCCTGGTTGAGTATCTCCACCCATGGGCTAGTACGGTTTCACTCAAGCTTGTTGATGAGTCCTCTATTCCAGGGATGTTTCTTATGATCTCAAGTTATGTTATAAAACTATCTTTCTTTTGTGTATACGTCGACTGTGAGGGTGAGCTCGGTTGCTTGTCTTGGCCCCTGCTCTTATCTATGTAGTATAGGTGTTGTTGGACTTGTCATGTGTAATCTTATAAGCTTTGACTCTCTCTTAACTCTTGTTGTTTATAATATGAAAGATGTCCCTTAGCCCTGGTTATCCCTATTTACTATCTATTGATGTTGTTTTATTGCTTTCGTGACCAAGGATGTGTAATGATGTGCTAAGAGGCTTGCTTGGGGTCCCTTCGCCTTCCCCTTACACCGTGTCATGTCTAGGCCCTAGGCTTGAGTCGTGACACCTATGTTATGGTAAAGTAATGAAAATGAGGTTACTAGTAGGGGAAGAAAGAAAGAAAAAAGAGATAATCATGTTTTGGGTGAGAGAAGAAGAAAGAAAAGTTCTCTTAAATTGAAAAGAGTAGTAAAATTAGTTTGAAAATGAGGCACAACTGAAAAAAGGAAAAGAAAGCACCCAAGAAAGCTTGAAATGAAGAATAAGGGAGGGCATAATATAAATAGCTAAGTTGTTAAGGTAAAAGTGTTGAAATTTATGGTTCAAGGATAACTTTTAGTCACTACTTGCCTAAAATGTCATACCAAAGCCCCATGAGCCTGCGTTACAAGCCTTTAAAATCATAAAGTGATCGTAATCCAAGTAGATAATAGTCCGGAGTATGAGTATATGAGCGAGCCTATGGTGTTGGTTATCATGCATGAATTTCACTTGTGAGAGTGAGGTTGCTTGCACAGTCCCTGAACTTTGATTACTTTTTGAGTGAAATGGAGGGACTTCTTTTCTGTGAGGGAATTCGCATGACATGATTAACATTTGACTTGTTCGGTTATTATGAATTGTTGATACTCCTTCGCTTGTCATATTTGGATTGTAAGATGCATCATTATATCTTGGTTTGCTTAGTGGGTGTTCAATCAGGTTTTCAAAATGGGAATTGGGTACTGGAGTGGAATTGAGTGATGAATATGTCAATAGGATAGTTTCTATGTGTTTCTTATCATCTACTTAGATCGAGTCATCGCTTGAGAATAAGCCACAATTCTAAGTTGAGGGTGTTGGTATGCTGTCAAAATAGAGCACATTTGATGCCTAAAACAAGGGATTTTTGCAAGTTCTTAATATAACTTTTTTTATTTTTATGTGTTTTTGTGTTGTTCTTGCAGAAAGTACAGGTCAACATGATTTTTGGAGAAAACTGCAGATTTTGATGATGTTTAGGACATACGAGCCACCGTACGAGTCGTAGCCCAAGCGACGAGTCATAGTATGCCTTCATAGCAAGAAACAGTGTTCAAAAGTTAGGAATTTACAAAGTGAAGGTCAGCTATATGAGGCTAACCTACAAGTCGAATGTCTCACTATGACTCGTAGGAGGGGGCCTCGTAGCCAGAAATAGTGTTGCAAAACTTTGGACCAAGAACTACAACTAAGTACTTCAAGAAGACACTATGAGTCATAGAAAATACCATGACTCATAGTAATGGATTGTAGCAGTCAAGTCCAAAATATCAAGTGCTGACTACGAAAGCCTGATTACGACTTGTAGGTCCCCTACAAGTCGTAACTACGAGCCGTATCTGCAGCCAGCTGTATTTTCTATTTTATTTTTAGGAACTTTTTGTAAGTAGTATAAATAGTTAATGATAGGGCTTTTTGAAGGGAGATTTGACACTTTACAGATTCTACAACAACTTTGAATATTTTTATAAATCTTTTCTAGGGTTTAGTGTAGATTTTAATTTTTCATTTTGAAGACCTACTTTGGGGGATTTGAAATCACTTGTAATTAACTTCCATTAATCCAAGCTTATGGTTTCAACATCAAGGTGTTTTTGTTCTTCATTAAATTTAGGTAATTGAAATGACCCAAAAAAGTGTCCGTAAATGTGTCTCGAAAGTGCTCAGAATCATAAATTCCATATATCTCAAAATCTGTGCCCGATATCAAAAATCCAACTTTACATTCCTAATCAGGGGGTCAAATTAACTAGGAAATGGGTCTAACCCTAATTTAAGAGCAAACGATTAACAATTTCATTTTTCATAATTTTTGTTATCAAGAATTGATCCGCGACAGTGTCGCGACGTGCAGCTGTCGCGGACATGTATTAATTTTTCCTCATATGACAGAAGATATTCCCCAATACTCATTCAAACACTTTGACAAATATTTCACTCCTAGTTTCAAATATCAAAACTTACTCCCCAATACTCAATCAAACACTTAGCCAAATATTTCACTCCTAATTTCAAGTCTCAAAACTCATCTGGATCTTAAGGTTCTCATTCACGCTTCAAGTCTCCATTTCCAATCTTCTTCAAAGATTCTCCAAAGTCAAGGTATATGGGTTTAAGACATTAAGTTCTTTCACCCATGGTGGCCAAGCTTTCTTTTTACCTAAAATACATGTTTTTAAGTTGATTTTACATATGGGTTTTCTAGTATGAACTTGACTATGAACTATGTTAAAGCACATGATCTATTATGAGATTTGATGAAGGGTTTTGGTGTATATTTTTTGAGGGTGTTACCAAGTATTGATGGATGATTTTACATTGGATTTCTTGCATGATTTCATCCTTAAATTGCTTGGTTTTACACTAGCACTACACACCCGTCAAGTGTTTGATAAAATGTCCGATTATGGTTTCTTGAGGGATTGAAAGTCCAATGCATATCTTATAAGTTGAATGACTTTATGACAAAGAAAGGAATGTTTGTATATGATATTCTTTTATATAGTGTTGGAAATTGACCATGCCTCAATTACCGAGGGTGGTAGGGTGAGACGATCCACCAACAATGTCGAGGGGTTTATACCTCGATCACCACGGGTGGTAGGGTAAGACGATCCACCAACAATGTCGAGGGGTTTATACCTCGATCACCACGGATGGTAGGGTGAGATAATCCACCAACCATGTCAAGGGGTTTGTACCTCGGTCACCAAGGGTTATTGGGTGAGATGATCCATCAACCATGTCAGGGGGTTTGTAACTTCATAACTATGTCGGGGGTTTTGTATCTCGAGGAGCAACTGGCTCATGGTGAACTTTGGGATGCTGTCACTTTGCTTGCACAAGTTGTGGCTAAACAAGAGAACTCAGGACCTAAGCCCCTCATACTCCTACACTGGCATCTTAGGTGAGAGACTTCATAAGGATGAATCCCTCGGAATTCTATGGGTCAAAGGTAGATGAAGACCCTGAAGAGTTCATTGATAAGGTCTACAAGGTATTGGCTATCATGGGTATGAGGTTGAAAGATAAAATGGAGTTGGCGGCTTACCAACTCAAGGGAGTAGCTCAAATATTGTACAATCAATGAAAGGAGAAGAAGGGGAACAATAATATGTTTCTATGGGAGGAGTTCAAGATAGTTTCTTAATCAGTTCTTCCCTCTTGATCTTAGGGAAGCTAAATTAGTTGAGTTCATGAACTTTAAATAAGGATCTATAAGTGTGAGGTTATATACCCTAAGGTTTAACCAACTCTCAAAGTATGCTCCACACTTGGTTGCTGACTCAAGGTCTAGAATGAACATGTTCGTGATGGATGTGTCCACCTTGGTAAGTGAAGGATGCCGGTCGGCTATGTTGATTAGTTATATGGATTTGTCCTGTTTGATGACCTATGCCGAACAAATGGAGGAGGAAAAGTTGAGGAATAAAAATGGTCATGAGGCTAAGAGGGCACACTTTGAGGGAAAGTTCCAATGTCGCAAGGGTGGCTAGTTCCACCAAGGCCAAGAGTCTTCTCACGCTTCCAATATGGGGTTTACCAATGACTTCCCAAGGGGCCAAGGAGTTTGTGTTGTGGTTCCTTATGATATGTGTCCAAGACGTGGTAAGGGTCATAGGGGCCCATTCTTGAGAGACACTAATGCATGTTATGATTGTAGGGAAGTGAACCAAAAGAACGTTGATTACTCTCATGATCGCAACAAGGGTAAGGATATTCATCCTCATGGTCGGGGTGATAATGCAATTTCTTTGAGGTTAGTGAGGTCCGCGATGTTATTACCAATATGTTAAAAGTCTTTAATTTTGATGTGTATATATTGATAGACCCAGGTGCCACTCTTTTCTTTTTTACTCCTCTTATTGCCAAAAAGTTTCATGTTGAGCCCAAATTGTTCTGTGAGTCTTATGAAGTTTCTACTCCTATTGGTGCATCTATTGTTGCTAGAAAGGTCTATAGAAATTTTCCCATTTGCATCTTGCATAAAATATTTCCTTATGATCTTGTTGAGTTTGATATGGTTGATTTTGATTTCATTCTTCTGGTGGATTGGTTGCATGCATACTATGCTTCTATTAATTGTAAAACCTGCAGGGTGAAATTCTAATTCCCAAATGAATCCATTCTTGAGTGGGAAAGTCATGATGTGGTGGTCAAGGGTAGGTTCAACTCTTGTATTAAAGCCCGTAAGTTGATCTCTAAAGGATGTCTCTATCATCTTGTGAAGGTTAGGGATTTAGAGTCCAAAGTCCTCCCCATAGAGTCAGTTCCAATTGTCAATGAGTTCCTTGATGTAGGAAAATGACCTTCCCGGTGTTCCTCCCAAAAGGGAAATAAATTTTGATACATCTCCTCCTCGATCCTCTACCCATTGCTATTCCCCCTTACCATATGTCCTTGGCTGGAGTTAAACGAGTTGAAGGAACAATTTAGGGACTTATTGGAGAAGGATTTTATTAGGCCTAGCCAATCATCTTTGGGTGGACCGATGTTGTTTTTTAAGAAGAAGGATGGGTCTCTTAGAATATGTATTGACTACCGGCAACTTAATAGTGTCTCTATCAAGAATAGGTATCCTATTCCTAGAATTAATGATTTGTTTGACTAGTTACAAGGGGCTAGCCACTTCTCTAAGATTGATCTTGGGTCCTGATATCATCAGATGAAGGTGAGGGAGTGTGATATTCCCAAGATAGCCTTTTGGACTAGGTATAGGCATTATGAATTTGTGGTTCTGTATTTTGGGTTGACTAATACACCGACCATCTTCATAGATCTAATGAATAGGGTGTTTAAACCCTACCTTGATTCATTTGCTGTGGTATTCATTGATGATATTTTGATCTATTATCGTGATGAGGAGGAGCATAGGTCTCATTTAAGAATTGTGTTGCAAAGATTGAAGCAAGAGAAGTTGTATGCTAAATATGAAAAGTGTTAATTTTAGTTGAAGGAATTTACCTTCTAGGACATGTGGTGTTGAGGGATGGTATTAAGGTAGATCCTAAAAAGTCTAATGTGATTAGAAATTGGCTTAGACCATTGACCACACTGAATATTAGGAGGTTTTTTTGCCTAGTGAGTTACTATTGGAGGTTTGTGAATGGGTTCTCTTCTATTGCTTCTCCTATGACCATGTTGACTCAAAAAAAAGCAAAATTTGTGTGGACCGAGGAGTGTGAAAGGAGTTTCCAAATATTGAAAGATAAGCTTGTGTCCGCTCCTATATTGTCACTACTGGACGGGCTAGAGGGGTTTGTTGTGTATTGTGATGCTTCTAGAGTTTGTTTGGGTTGTCTGCTAATGCAAAATGGTATAGTGATAGCCTATGCTTCTAGGAAACTCAAGCTACATGAAAAGAATTATCCTACTCATGATATTGAATTGGCTGCCATGGTAGTTGCTTTGAAAATTTGGCGTCATTATTTTATATGGGGTGCATGTTTATGTTTTCACCGATCATAAGAGTCTCAAATATTTGTTCACCCAAAAAGATCTCAATTTGAGACAAAGAAGGTGGATAGAACTTCTTAAGGACTATGATATGACTGTACATTGTCATCCTAGTAAGGCTAATGTGGTGAAGAATGCTTTACATATTTCACCCTCATATCACACAAGACATTCCTCAATACTCATTCAAACGCATACTATGAGGCGCCTTTTGGGGTGAGCCCAAAAGGATAAATCCGTGATAGGCTAGGCCCAAGAGCGGACAATACTTCACAGTGTTGGGCTAGGTCATTATAGGTGGTATCAGATCCAATTCTTGACTAGTACGATGGTGGGACAAACCTCAGCGAGGATGGTGAGTCCCTACGGGGGATAAGTGCAGGGATGGTGATAAGTAACGCTTGGCTCACTTAGGCGAATCCCACATCGATAAAGAGAGGGAGAGTCCTGGGTTATTTAAGTAAAGGACTGGTCTATATACTGTGAGGTACCTTTTGGGGTGAGCCCAAAGGGATAAATTCGTGATGGGCTAGGCCCAAGAGTAGACAATACTTCATAGTGTTGGGTCGGGTCATTACACATTAAGTAGGGTGTTTATGGGTAGCCTAGCTCATATTAATGATAAGGGCATAGAGGTTGCTAGGGAGGTCCATCGGTTGGCTAGATTGGGAGTTAGGTTGGAAGAGATTGATAATGGTGGTGTTGTTATTGTTGATGGTTCTAAGTCTTCAATGGTTGATAAGGTAAAATCAAAGCAAGATCTTCATTCCTCCTTGTTAGAATTGAAGGCCTTGGTGAAAGAGGGCAAGGTGGAGGTGTTCTCCCAAGGTGATGATGGTTTCCTTAGACACTAAGGTAGATTGTGTGTACCTTGTGTTGATGACTTGAGACAAAAGATCCTTGATGAGGCCCACAATTCTTCTTATTCTATTCACCCCGGTTCTACTAAAATGTATAGAGATTTAAGAGATGTGTATTGGTGGGGAGGCATGAAGAGGCATATTGCCAAATTTGTTTTCGGTTGTCATAGTTGTCAACAAGTCAAAGCCGAGCACGAAAGGTCGGGTGGCTAAATACGAGCATGGAGATTCCTACTTGGAAGTGAGAGAAGATTAATATGGACTTTATGGTTGGGTTACCCGAGACTAGAAAGGGTTTTGATTCTATTTGGGTTGTGGTTGATAGAATGACAAAATCGGCTCAGAAGTGGGAAGAAATTAATATGGATTTTGTGGTTGGGTTGCCAAAGACTAGAAAGGGTTTTGATTCTATTTGGGTTGTGGTTGATAGAATGACAAAATCGGCTCACTTTCTACCAGTTAAGACCACATATAGGGCTGAAGCTTTTGCTAGGTTGTACATCTATGACTTGGTGAGATATCATGGGGTTCCCTTGTCTATCATATCTGACCATTGGTGCTCAGTTCACTTCACATTTTTTGAGGTCTTTTCAAAGGTGTCTTGGTACGAGAGTTAAACTTAGTATGGCCTTTCACCCTCAAACGGATGGCCAAGTTGTAAGAACTATCCAAACACTTGAGGTAAGAAAGGCAAGTTGAGTCTATGATATGTGGGTTCTTATGGAGTAATGACGAGAATTGGCAAGGTAGCTTATGAGTTGGAATTGCTTAGTGAGATGGATTTGGTTCATTTGGTTTTCCATGTATCCATGTTGAGGAAATGTGTGAGGGACCCTAATGCTATTGTGCCTCCTGATGTAGTGGATGTTGTTGAAGACAACTTTACTTATGTTCCAATGGAGATCTTAAATAGACAGGTGAAAACATTAAGGAACAAGGAGGTGGCTTCCGTTAAGGTCCTTTGGAGGAACCAACAAGTTGAAAGTACTACATGGGAGGCCGAAGCGGACATGCAAAAGTGATATCCTTACCTTTTCCACTCCACCCAAGCCTAAAATATTGATCTAAGTCCTCTATATGATCTCAGGTCTTAAGTTCAACCCTCATCTCATTGCATATATTCATGTTTAAATTGACAAGTTCATGATGATTTTACACTTATGTTGAGGTTTTTGAAATGATGTGTAAGTGCATTGTTGCATCTTTATGTTGGCTGAAATTGTCATTTTTACGTCTCTCATATATGTTTGTTTGATATTCGGGGATGAATGTTCCCAAGGGGGAGATATTGCAACGACCCCAAAAAGTTTCCAAAAATGTGCCTCGGAAGTGCCCCAAATCGTAATTTCCATATATCTCATAATCCGTGCGTGATATCAAAAATTTGACTTTATATTCTTGATTAGGGGGTCAAATTGTATGGAAAGTGGGTCTAACCCCAATTTAAGAGCAAATGATTAGCAATTTTAGTTTTCAAAATTTTCCTTATCCAGAATCAATCTATGACAGTGCCGCGATGCTCAGCTATTGCGGACATGTGTTAATTTTATGAACCTATGTATTTTGTTGCCAGTGATTTTTATCTCGGTTCAAGGCTTTTGGGTCTTGGGCATAAGTGTTCTCATGCGTGAAAATACCTATACTTAGCCATATTTCACCCTCATATCACACAAGACATTCCTCAATACTCATTCAAACGCTTAGACAAATATTTCACTCCTACTTTCAAGTCTCAAAACTCATCCGAATGTTAAGTTTCTCATTCAAGCTTCAAGTCTCTATTTTCAATCTTCTTCAAGGATTCTCCAAAGTCAAGGTATGTGGGTTTCAACCATTGGTTCTTTCACACATAGTGCCCAAACTTCCTTTTTACCTAAAATACATGTTTCTAAGTTGAATTTACATATGGGTTTTCTAGTATGAACTTGACTATGAACTATGTTAACTCTTCATGAATTTGTGACTGTTTTACTATGTTTTGAGCTATGAATCTAAGATCTATTATGAGATTTTATGAAGGGTTTTTTGTGTATATTGCTTGAGGGTGTTACCAAGTATTGATGGATAGTTTTACATTACATTTCCTTGCATGATTACATCCTTAAATTACATGGTTTTACAGTAGCACTGCACACCCGCCAAGTGTTTGATAAAATGTTCGATTATGATTTCTTGAGGAATTGAAGGTCCAATACATGTCTTATATAGTGATGAAAAGAATGTATGTATATGATATTCTTATATATATAGTGTTGGAAATTTACCATGCCTCAATCACCAAAGTTGGTAGGGTGAGACAATCAACCAACTATGTCGAGAGGTTTGTACCTCGGCCACCAAAGGTGGTAGGGTGAGACGATCAACCAACCATGTCAAAGGGTTTGTACCTTGGTCGCTAAGGGCGGTAGGGTGAGATGATCTACCAATCATGTCGAGGGTTTTGTACCTCGGTCATCAAGGGTAGTAGGGTGAGACGATCAACCAACCATGTCGGGGGGTGATGTAACACCCCACACCTTACAATACTAGTACTATGCAAATGAAACATTATATGGCATTTTAAATTAGCGCCAATTTTTAAAAGTGCTTGAACCTCATTTTAGAGGGAGATATGTGTGTCTAATGCTGAAGAGGGTCAAGTGTAAATAGGTTTTAAGTCAAATTGAGGGGATTGTGGCCCTAAATAAAGAGAGATAATTGAGGTGCTTGTATGACTTAGGAAGCTAGCAGGTGAGTCACCTACTTGCTTAGCTTAAACTTGCAAGCTAGATGGAGATGAGATCCGACGTCGAATTTATCCAATCTGATTATAAATAAAGTCCATGTTAAGGGGTAATTTAGCCCATGTTTTAGCATTGTAAATTGGCTATACTTACAGCCCAAGAAAAATATAAAAAGGGTCCAAGTACATCACAACCCACTTGACTAATCGGGCCTAAACTAAGTAAAGAGGAATTTGGAAAATGGCCAACCAAGGCCCGTCAACTAGGAGACCCATTTGGGTCCAAGTGTAAGGGCCAAGTTTTTGCATCCCTAGCTTGCTAATATATGATAATATGTGGTCAAAATCTGAAGGCAAATTCGGCCAAAGTGAGTCTTTAAAAGGGCTCAAAAACTGCCCCTTAATTCATTTCACTTTTGAGCAACTTTTATGCTTTCTTAAGAGACTCTTTTTCTCTCTTTACTTTACTTCACAAGGCAGCTATTATAACCCTCTAGGGTTCTTGGAGAAGCCCTACATCTTGAAGGCTAAGTTAAGTAAGTTTACTTATGTGTTTAGTATGGTTTTCTTATGTAAAACAAGAGTATAAGCTAACTATACCCTTGCTGAAATTGTTTTACAGCATGTGTTCCCAAAGGTTGTTGTACATTTTTCTTGTTTATTTGGAAGCTTTTTTCTTTTTGGCTGGGTTGATTATGAAGGGAGGCTACTGTTCTTAATGTGTATTGGTTTTATAATGATGTATAAGGGCTACTGCACCATTTTTACAGTCCGCGAAAGTGAGTTCTTATATGATATCGCAATTGTGTTCTTGATTGGAACTTGTGGGCTGATGGATGGGAGGCTATTGCCTCACGTCCTTCATGATTGCTTGGGTACTGTTTTGAGATTGTTTTAAGGCTGTTGTTGTGTATAGATGTGTTGAGGATAGTTTGGTTAAAGTTGGAATAGGTTTGGAATTGTCGACGTTGAAATGTAGTGAAGGGGTGTAACGTTATGCCGCCCATTTTTATGTTGTGTAGAATTGTTATGTGTTGTGCTTTGTGGGCTGTTGTAAGGAATTTCTGGGTGTAACTTTATGCCGCCTATTTATATGTTGTGTAGAATTATTATGTGTTCTGCTTTATGGGCTGTTGTAAGGCTGTTATGGCACTAACACAGGCTGCACATGTTATGTATTAGAAAATACTCTTAGGGGTGAAGTGGTTGAAATAATGCTCTCGGGTTTGTAATTATTCTCTTGCTGCCCGTGTGTTTTTTTTTTATGAGATTGGGCTGTTAAGATGTGTCTATTGGCTGGTAATGCTAGTTTTATCACCTACTATGTTGTAGATATATATTTGGAGGAAGGGTAGGTTCTCTCGAGGTAATAGCGAGGTCGTACAACGAGGTATATAAGGCTACTTGATTTCGTATTACTTGGCATGAAATCTAGATTCTTCCTTGGCACATAAAGGCACTTACCAACTCTTTCACATGTTCATATGCTCTCATATATAGTCACCTTCAAATCTACATACACACGTGGATACTAAGTTACATGGGTTCTTGTTGCTAAGTAGAGTTCACGAGTTGTTTCATCTTATATGCATTTCATTATTTGTGTAATGTACTCTTTTCATTGTCCTATTGTCTTGTATTATTATCTACATGTCACATGCTACATTTATAGCCTTACAGCTCTAATATTGTGACCACCAAAACGAATCATCTCGAAGGTAATTGAAAGGTACAGTATATTGTTTATTGATGGGTGGTAACTCGAGGGGTGGAAGAATCACCTAGCCAGGGTTGATCCTATCATAGGGGGTAGCCCAAGGGGTTAAAGAAAAATCCTAGCCAGGGCCGATCCTGATATAGATTTACCACTGATCAGTTGGTCATTTGTATTACATGCTGTGCACAGATTATATATTAAAGGTAAAGTAATAAAAAGAACATAAAGTATATGATCCCACAGTATAACTAAAAGTGGTCTCTTATCCTACGCCAGTGCATAGTTTCATTTGAGTTGTTATTTCATATACAGTATTTCCTGCCTTATATATTCAGTACATTATCTCGTACTGACATCCCTTACGGGGGACCTGCTTTTCATGTTGTAGGTATAGGTGCTAGTAGATCTCCCTAGTAGGAGTATAGGATATCCAGCTGTTGTTACCAAGCTCCAGGTTGCTTTGGAGCTTTGCGTGTCTTGAGCTTATATTTTTGTGTGATAAAGTTAGTCGAGGCGGGGCCTATCCCAACCCTTATCACATACTTTTCCTTATCTAGAGGATTTGTAGACTATGTAAATAGAGTATGGTCATGTCTCATACTTTAGACAATGTGGCCCTAATGACCTAATCATATGCATTTCCTTTTGGCATGTTATTCCCGTTAACTTTCTTAAAGGCATGTTGAATATAGGAATCCCTTATAATATGTATAGAAAGCACATAAATACAGGTTAGTTCTCCCGAGCCTTATCGACAATGGGTGTCAGTCCACCTTAACAAGATTTTGGGCACGATAGGTTTGTACCTTGATAACCATGTCGGGGGGGTTTGTACCTCGATCACCAAGGGTTATAGGGTGAGACGATCCACCAACTAATTGATGGGGTTGGTACCTCAATCACCAAGGGTGGTAGGGTGAGATGATCTACCAATATATGATAGTCTCTTCTTACACATGTATTATGTTCCATGTATGCATGTTTTACTTAACATTGATCATACATGCCATATGGTTATTATGCTATCTATTGCATATCTCTATGCATTTTTACTATGATGCGTATCACTTTTTGCATTGCATCCTACATAATTAGTACATTAAAATATATTAACACATACTCTATGCCTACATGATGATACCATGTAGGAACAGGAGCACCATTTGATCATCTTCCTGCTCCACATGGCTAGTACGATATCTCTTAAGCTTGTGGGTGAGTCCTCCATTCTGGGGACATTGTTCTATGTTCTTATGCTATGTATTACAACTCTCTTTCTTCATTGTATACTTTGACTATGAGAGTGCGTCCGGTTCCTTGTCTTGGCTGCCGCTATTATCTATGTAGTAGAGGTGTTGTTGGACATATTATGTGTCTATGCTATGAGTCTTGACTCTCTTGTTTCTTGATATTTATGATATGAATGTTTCCCCTTAGTCCTTTTGTCCTTGTCTCTAATCTTTTATGTCATTTACTTGCTTTCGTGACCAAGGATGTGTGATGATATGAGTAGGAGGCTTGTTTGGGGTCCCTTCAGGTTCCCCATTCACCTTGTCATGTCTAGGCCTTAGGATTGGGTCATGACCGTAATATCTCAACCATGTTTTTTATATTCATTATTTGTGATTTTGCCTTAGCCATGAGTAGCTAAGCATCCACAACTTGGGGTTGTGGGAACCATGAGGAGTTAACTTGAAATAACCTAGATTTTTGGGTCTTCATGAATGGTATGGAATCATGAATCAATTCCACATACCTTTATGAAATTAGAAGAATTACGATGGATTTGACTTGGGTTGAAGCCCTCTTGAATTCCATAAATTGAATCCCCAACACTAGATTTGAACAGAGAACCTTGGGAATTGAATTTTAAAGCTTGAGTATAAGTTAATTTAAAATAACCCAAAATTATGGAAGGACCATTAATGACAAGGAATTAAAAAATTTGCATAGACCCCTGCTCAGATGGGCTTTACGAAAACGGGCATAACTTCTTAATCTGAACTCAGAATTAGGTGAAAGTGGAT
>DF357357.1:104450-152000 GCA_000787875.1 Solanum virginianum | reverse complement strand
ACTCAGAATTAGGTGAAAGTGGATACATTGGAAAGCTAATTCAAAGTTATTCAATTTGGTTCATAATAGGACACCCAATTATTTTTGTTCAAGGAGATTGACCATTTGAAATTGACCCTATTATTGGTTTATGTGAAAAAACTTAGCCAATGGAATTCTTTTGGACTCGACTTGATAGATGAGCTCTATAATGACCATAAGCCACATACATAAGCTTGGATTGAAGGCTTGAAGGTGAATTTCTATATGTATTGAGGGTTCTATGTTAGATCATGAAAAGAGGATTCAGGAAGCGTTTGAGCAAGTGAATGAGAGGCTAGGTGTTAGAATAAGAATGAATAGTAATGAAGGAGTATAAGCTGATTTAGGGGTTTAGTATAGGTGAGAAAGTCATAAAAGTCCCTTATAATAAACTAATATTTTGAGATGACCCTTAATGAAGCAGACTAGAATTTTTGTCCAAGACACCCAAAAAGATGCCCCATGGGCCATACAACACTCCACGGACCGTACAAGTGTGCTTGGAGGGTAATTCTTCATAGAGATGGGGGTTCTATAATTAGAAGAATTACCAAGATAACTAAACTTTCCATGATCCATTAAGGTGTCCGTGAAGAAAACCCAAATTTCAAACGGTGATTCAACACTTACCCAAAATTCCATAGGACTCCATCACAGAAGCATCACCATTCCGTGGTACTTTGTATGGACTTTAGAAGTTCCCGTGGTGGCCTCCTTAGCAAAAAAATAGATGGAGACTTAAGGCTCATACGCAGACTCACCTCCATGGCTCTTAGGACCCTTCATGGCTCATGGAGTTGTCCTTAGGGGGAAACCTAACCTAAATCATCAGGAATCAATATTCTAAGCTCCATTATGGCTTTTCCAGAGTTTGGCTCCGTATTGTGATGTACCAGGTGTTTTTAAGCCTATACTTGCGTAAAAGATAATGGTCAAGTGAATTCCTATTGGGTTTAGTAAAATTTGAAATGAAGGTTATCTTAGTGATTAGCTTGGTTTAGATATGTGATTGCTGAGGTGGTCTTAGAAAGGCGGTTGGTTTATCCTTGGTATAATATTTTGGGGGCAATGTTATGTGAATTTAAGACTAAAAATAGAGTTAGGTTTGCATTTGGAATTATTTGAAATAAAGGTATATATGAAGGTTGCGTAAATGACTTGTTTGGGAGTAATTCTTTTGCCATTGTTGCATGGCTTGCATGGGCAGCCTTTGGCATTCCCTTAGCATGAATTGAGGCCATATCATACCATGCCATAGCACCATGGGAAAGGATAATGCTTCCATATCTAGGTCCCATGCCCACTCTCTTGTGTTTGACATCTTTCTTCTTTTTAAAAGTGAGTCAAGAAGCCCTTTTGCACCACCTGATTTTTTGCCCTTTCCCTCACATGTTTTTTTACCATTTTTTAGTGATTAAATGAACCTTATTACCCCCCCCCCAAATTAGTATAAATAACCCCCCTCTACATAGTCTCTATATCACTCTTCAAAGAAACTAAATCCCCTATCTACATTGCTCTCCCAAAACTCTCTCAACACTTAGGCTACCTATTCTTCAAGATCTACACCAAGTCTTTTCATCTTCTCAAGGATAATCAAGGCATGAGGGTTTAGTTCTTGGTTTCCTTTAAATCAAGAAGTCCTCTTCGAAAAACTAAATTTAGAATTACAAATTTTCAATCTTTGATTTATGTATAGTTGCATACAAATTGATATTTGCTTAATTTATGGTTATTCATATATTTTATGATTATTTATGAATATTTATCAAGGATTTACATAATTTACTTCAAGCATTTCAAATTTGCATTATTTAAGCTAACAGATATTTTCAAGTCTTAGATCCACAAATGAGTTACTATGATTTTATCCTAAAATATTCCTATGATTATTGTAACTTTGTTTGAATATAAAACTTTTGATTTTAAGGTTATTGAACCAATCTCCAACATGATTTAAGTTGAGTTATGAACTTTTGATATTTGGCTTTCATGGCATAAGATAAGATTTTGGACAAGAATAAGTAAATACAAGTATGAAATGATATTGGGTGACTTAAAACACATTCAATTTCAATTTGAATCTTTGTTAAGGAGCTGTTCTAAGTACAAGTTTGAATATGATTTATTTTACAATTAATGACTTTTCGAACTAAATTAAGGTTTTGATTATTTCTAATATGCATTGTCCATTTTCGTGGGATTTTGACTTAGCACCGAATGATTTAGGAGTAGGATTCAACCTAAGGGGTCTTATATATAGCTTCTAATCTCATAACTACGTGGCACCATAGGATATTTTGATTATGCCTTTTTGGGCTTTTTGACTAGTGGATCCATATAGTATTTTCGTTTTTGGAGTTATACCCTGGCAAGTTGACTCACTCTTTGGCCGGTGTAGAGTATGACATCAGTATTCTATATTATAACTCATATGGTTTTGTCGGTTATGGTTTTATTCCCGCACTTATTTGCTTATGTGCTTCTCTATGCATTTTAAATGGCATTACTTTACACTTTACTTTGGAACTAAATATATTGTTTAAGCTAGGAGTTTGTCATATTGGGTAAGTATTCTTTGTCATTATATTTACTTGTTGCATTGCTTACCCGCATACTTAGTACATTCCAAAGTAATAACCACATTTTTGCCTGCATGATATAATCATGTAGGGACAGGCGATCTACCTCATCCCCCTTTGTGTGGCTAGATTTCTCGTGAAGACTTTGAACTTTGGTGAATTCTTATTCATCGGGAATAGAACCCTTATCTTCAAGCTTCGCCTTTGTTATTCAGATATTTAATGTACTTTCATTTTGTATTCTTGGCTTTATTTATTGTCATTGTTTAGAGGTGTGATTGGACTATTGCTACACTTGGTATGTTTTAAACTGTTTAATTTATGCTTCCACTTCTGGTTATAAGTTGTCCCTTAGTCTCATTCCCCATACTTCATTATCATCTATTTTCCATTTACCATTTAAACCTATAATGTGTAATTATGATTTAAGAGGCTTGTTTGGGGACCTTTGGGTTCTCATTCGCTGTGTCAGACCTAGGATCTAGGTTTGGGTCCTAACAAGCTTGGTATTAGAGCACAAGATTTTAAAATGATCTTTGGAAGTCCACACACCGCATCAAGCAGAGTCGTATTCATGGTGGTGAAGCATGCCACAACTATAAATAGGAGGCTATGAGATGTTTAAGAATGTCTCACTTATTTGTTTAAATCAAATCATGCCTTAGAGTAACTTAAGATATCCTTCCTTCTAATGAATTATTTGTTGCACTACAGAAAATACCACCAAGAAGGAATATTCCCCTACGTGAGGTTCCTCAACCTCCAGAAGAGGGTAATTTGACACCCACATCAATTAGGGAATGTTATCTCATTATTGGCTCAAATGGTTGCCAATCAGGCTACGTAAGCTCTAGCACCTCAAGCTCCTTCCCTGGCAGCTAGGGTGAGAGATTTCACCTGTATGAACCTGCCAGAATTTTATGGAAATAGATTTGATAAGGATCCGATGGAGTTTATTGATGAGATATACAAGGTTCTCTAGATTATGGGTGTGTCATCGGAGGAGAAGGACGACAACGTAGCTCCAATATGATTAGATGTAGGGTGGGCTATCCCTAAGGATCCATACTCCTTTCTCTTTAACTATGTGCTTAACATTGGTATGTTTATGTCCCTTTGTGGATGATGAATGATTATGGATCTACCTTTAGTAAGAAGGTCACCTCTTTATCCGTTGTGGGATAGATGATGGAGTTCCAAGATATAGCTCACTTGGTATTATGTCGCTTAAGGTCTCATCCCCTTATGTGCAAATATTTTCATAGTTATACATCATGCACTTCATAGCATATTGATATATTATTCTTTCTTATAAATTTCTTCCTATATAATTACCCTCGTCATCTAAAATTGAATGCAAGCTTAATGAGTTCATATGCATTGCATACCCATATACTTAGTACATCCAAACATGCTAACACATGCTTTTTGCCTACATGATCTTACCATGTAGGGACTGGAGAGTACATTCTTCCACCATTTGATTGCTAATTAGATTTGAGAAAGTTGTTGTGGTGAGTCCTTTTTACCATGGACAAGTCACCATCCATCAACCTTATGTTGCTCCCTTGCATGCTATTTACCTTGAGATGAGCCCGAGACATGTCTTAGCCCCCGTCCTATCTTATGACTAGAGGTATGGTTGGACATCTTGTAGACTCTTTTATGTATACATGCTATGTATTTTATTCTGAGATTATGATTATGACTACTTAATGGATATGCTTACTATGGATTGCGTATGTCTTGGACCCTGCCCTATTCTATGACTAGAGGCATTGTTGGACAACATCTAGACTCTTGTAAGAATATATGTTATGTTATGGTACATGGAGATTATGGTTATGGCTATCTATTGGATATGATTATTATGATGTGTATTATGATATGATCTAAGTCCCATTTTTCCCCCATAGAGTGAGTCATACTTACTCTCCCTTTAGTCTTTTATATGCTATGTGTTATGTGAATCCATGTTAATCCTTATCCCTATGATATCCCTATAGTGTGGGTCCTACTTTCCCATTCTTTAGAACTACGTGTTTACTATTTCATATGCATTTTAGAACTGATGGTGTGTGAATCAATGCTATGAGGCTTATTTTGGGACCCTGGAGTTCCCATTCGCGATGTTACTCTTAAAACATAGGTTCGGGTCGTGATAGGTAGTTATTGACAGAATGATGAAAATAGCCTACTTTTTATCTGTAAAGACTTCTTATAGTGCGAAGTATTATGCTAAGGTTTATATCTAAGGATTGGTGAAGTAGCATGGGGTACCATTGTTCATCATTTTCAATAGAGGTTCTTAATTTACTTCGCAATTTTGGAAGTCAATCCAAAAAAGCCTTGGTACGAAGGTGAAATTTAGTACTGCATTTCATCCTTGAACGGATGGACAAGCCAAAAGAATAATACAAAACATTGAGGATATGTCAAGGGCTTGTGCTTGATTTTCAAGAAAGTCAGGATCATCATTTCATCTTATTTAGATTGCATATAACAATAGTTTTCTTTCATATATTGGTACTGCACTGTTCGAAGCATTGTATGTTACGCGGTGTAGATCACCAGTGGGATGGTTTGAAGTTTGAGAGATGTCATTAATTGGACCAGATTTGTGGTTGGATAGTATGAAGTAAAACTAATAACGAAAAGGTTGAAGGCTACTTAAAGTCATCAAAAGTCATATGTCGATGTTAGGAGAAGAGAGTTAGAGTTTAGTGAAGGTGATTAGATATATTTGATGGTTTCCCCAATGAAAGGATTAATGTGTTTTGGCTAGAAAGGCAAATTGAGACCTTGATGTATGGGACCTTATGAAAGCAAAGAAGTTTGAAAGGTAGCCTATGAATTTGATTTGCCTAGAAAATTAGCTATAGTTCATCTGGTGTTTCATGTTTAGATGCTGAGGAAATTCTTGGGTGATCATAATTCTATATTTTCGTTGAAATATGTGACCATTGAGGAAGATTTGACTTTTGAAGAAGTACTGACTGAGGTCTTGGACAAAAAGTAAAGATATTGAGTAATAAAGAGGTTGCATCTGTCAAGGTATTCTGGAGAAATCAACAAGTTGAATGTGCCACTTGGGAGGCTAAAGCACATATGAAGAAAAAATACCCATACACCTTTCCTTCTATTCAAGCCTAAAGTACTTAACATGATCCATTTCTTCAAAATACATATGCATATGTAGTTCTATTTAAGTGTATGCATGCATAATCATAGAACTATTTTTGAATGACATTTGATTGATAAAATTCATCCTTAACCTCCGTAGTGGTATCTTCAGTTGTAGCAGCATGTCCAAAGGGTCTAGTACCCCTCATCGCCTCTAACTCATGTGTTTGTCGCGCCTCCTAATACTGCATGGAGTGAAGACTTATAAGCTTAAACATCTCCTCATCTACCTCTCCCCTATCGGTATTGGGATTATCAATGAAGGGCTTCTTTCTGAGAGAGTAGAGTGGTGTCTCCTTGGGGCTGAACAAATCAATGACCACCTCACTAGGATTAGATGGTGGAAGACCAATCAGTGCCAATATTGCTTCCCTCATCTTGGATTCAAGTTGCTGGATCTGTATTCGAATAGATGTCAAAGTCGCAGGCTAGGCTGAATCGAGGCTCTGCCCTACACGCCATGCAAATGCATTAATCCAATTGTGTACTAGTGTGAGCCTCTCCTAAATAATAGATACACGATATATCTGCGTATATGTCTCAGCCTCTGAGATGGCCTTGCTAAGCCATGGTTTAATCCGCTATAGCAACTAAGTCAACTGGAACTCATTGCGTGCCTACCTCTGTGCTAGGCCTTGAATAGATGCCACTGACAGGTATATCATGCCAACAGGTATTGACTATGAAGGCATGACTTCTGGTGTAATAGTGGTTATAGTAGGCCCCTTCACTATATGAGTCTCAGTAAATTAGGGCCCCTCAATAGTGGGAGCAATATTAGTGGAAGAAGATGGAGGCTCAGATGGTTGCGTTGCGACGAACATCTCTAGCATCTGGACTGGAGGATGTGGTGCTCGCCTAAGGGCCATCAATTTCTCACTAGCCTTTATTAGGTTGGCATCCAATTCCCTCAAAAGCTCAATTATAGAGTCCAAGTATTGAAAAATCTCCACCCCCGCCACTATACAGAGGCGATATATTAGGCAACAGAAGGGGTAGAAGTGGACCTCTTCAGGGCTGGCAAATGAATCTGCTATGCATTTAGATGGGCCCAATCTATGTCATAGCCAGTTTATATTCTTGAAACTAGTATCACGGTGTTATCTTCATGTGTGGGTCGGATTCGTTATCTCACCATATAGTATAAAAATTTACCAATAAAGCTGACGAACGCCTTCACTATGGGAGCAAATAAAGTAGATACCCACTCAGGGTCCTGGCCCTACTCAACAATGTTATTGGCAGCCCATCTTATCAAAGAGGCCTTACGGGCTAGATCTCTCATCAGGGACTTATCTCGAGTCTGCCCCAGTCTGTGGTTAAACTCAGCTATGGTCCTAGAGGCCTAGTACTAGGGACCAAAAAGCATATAATGGATGGAGGCCTCTAATATATTAACCTGTACACCCCTCACCCTCGTATGTTTCAACTAGGGATGAGTGAGGTGTCTCTTCTCCTTAGAGAGTGACTCTCGGATGGTGCTGGCATAAGATACAAAGAGTGCTCAAACCACCTGTAGAGAGTACTTCCCTGACAATTCTGCAAGCCACTAAAGTGTGTATTAGGCAATGCTGTCTTGGAGTCTAGGATACTCTTAACCCTGAAGTAATAATCCGAGGTTCCTCGAATATGGAATAGGCTGGTTGGCCCCTCTCATCCTGCTGTACAGTGTCCCGATAGATCCACTGCATACCCCGTACACACCACCAGTTAGATAACGCATATAGAGGTAAAGATGGTGCTTGGGGTGCTGATGATTACTCAAAATCAGACTCCTCTCTAGAGTCGTACTTAGATCCCTCTCTGGAGGAAGTCATCTGCATAGAATTGTTGTCCCTACCTCCTCCATTATTAGACTGGGGAGGGCAAACCATGATTGCCTAAGTCTGGGGTTGCCCTGATTGTCTAGCAGTAGCTCGTGTCTATGGTTGCTCGATGCCCATATCTTGCTAGACACCATAGTCCTCAAAAGATCCGCTAGCCTCTAAACTACCCAGGGCATTCAAGGGCTTATCTCTCAACTGCCACTGCATGGCCTATACCTAACTCTTCTTGATTCTGGGTCCATGGTATCTAAAATGCACAAATTTTACATCTTTGATTAGCCCCACAAGTATAGGAACAAATAACAAGAAAATATCAGAAATAGTGGCAGTAGAACTTACAAAGGCTCATCTACAGGTCGTAGGGAGAACTATGGGCAATCAAAGGCCTTCCTAGGTTATAGGGTACAATCAAGTCACTTACTAGAACTGAACATACGAGACCAGGTACAACTTGCAGAACATTTGCAAGCATCACCCTACGAAACCTATCTATAAGCCGTTAACTAAACTAGAACCCATAAAAGGTTTCATCTGATAGAGTCTTAGAAATACCAGGCTAATTGACCTTCTCACAATCGGTAACTACGGCTGGTGGATTGTTTCACGGTCCATAGAAGACCCTCATGGTATGAAAATTCTAGTGAATTAGGTTTTCTAATCCCATCAAATTGGTCCCAAAATGAAATCAATAGACCACACCAATTATATTCTGTATCAAAGTAACAATTTTATGCACTTAAATAATCCCAAAAAATTTCCCAATGCCCCAAATTCGATAATTATACACTACCCCATAAGATATCATTTTTTATGTTAACACTACATTTCAATAACTATTTGATAATTGGGAATTATATGACTATGCACACACACATAATCACATGCTATTTTTCAAACAATGATTTCCATGTAATTCTAACGTTATGTAGACATGATTTCAAGCAATAATATTCAAACACGACATGGCTTAATTTTTTTAGGAGAGTAAGCATGAAAGTAGTAAGATAGAGTAGAGAAAAATATTGAAGAGTTTGAGAAACAGTTGTACACTTTGATTTCATCTTCTATTTACAGTCTTGTAATTCTCATTGAAGATCGAATTTCCTTGTGCTTAATTCAACTCTATAAGTGTATTCTGTTATTCAAATTAATAATTCTTACATCTACACAAACCTGAGTAGCTAAATTCGCAACTAGGGTTCTGGGAACCATGAAGAACTAATACGGTAAAATTGGATAATGCATAGTTCTTGAAAAGTGTGCATGCATATATTAATTAATTCTCTTCATATTTAATTCTTTCTAGTAATGGCAAACATTAGAACATGCTTAGTGTTACTGACTGGACAAGGTAGTAAAGCATAGTAAAAGAGATTAATTAGTAGGATTCGATGGATGTTTCTCATCTAATCAACCAAACTAGGCTAAGGGGAGGTTGTACTAGGACAATATGTAAGGGTTAGTAATATCACACTACGGGGATGGACCAAGTCATGTAGTAAAATTCACCTTTCGCCTAGGACAAAGGGGTTTTGTGAACTAAACTTACCGTTCTGCATGCTACACACTAGAAGAAAATTTGGTTACAGTGATACTAAATTAGGGAATCATGGGGAACACAATACCCCAGTTTCTCTCCATATTGGTTAAACACTTGTTTTATTTTAGCATTACTTTCATTTGTCATTATCAAACCCTCTTTTGGGGGAGATAAGTTGGTTAATAGCCAAAAATACAATATTTAATTCTTTGAAGTCTACTATATTCTCTTAGGTTCGACCCTAACCTTTGTTATTTTCTATATCTTGACAACGACTGCCTTTGCCTCATAAGGGAGGTGTAGCTTGGGTGATATCAAGGTTTTGGTGTCATTACTGAGGAATATGGCTAGACTTGTTTAATTCAAGTAATTTGGGAATAACTTCTTATTTCTTTCATTTTACATTTTTTGTTGCCTTTACTCCATTTGACGCAAAGATCCAGTGAAGACTAAGAAGAATGACCTAAGATGATGCCAATAACGCGGCAAATACAACTTTAAACAAGAATGAGAACGAGAATGCTGACAATGGAATCCACCTCCCCTCGAGGAAATTTTTCCACAACCACAGGACTTCAATACAAACACTTATCAGTGGAATCAATATAGGCTGAACCATATGGCTGTGGAGTTGACTAGAGACAATGTGTTGCTACCAATACTGGCTGACACAAAGTTTGTTATTTCAAGTGGGTTGCTTCAGATGCTGCAAAACCATGGGTTGTTCGTGAGCCCACCATCTAAGGATCCTCATAGCCATCTACATAATATTGCATTTGTCTACAAGAGTGAGATGGGAATATAGAATTTGTCAATGGATGTTGTAGGATTTCATGTATTCGCATTATCTATGATAAGAAATGCTATATAAGTTTCCGTAGAGTTTGATCACCAGCTGGGCTGAGTTGTAGAGAGCCTTTTTGGAGAGGTACTTCCCGAGATCGAAGAAGCTTAAGTTGAAAGACCAGATTAACAACTTTGAGAAACTTCCTGGTGACTCAATCAGTACTATATTGGAGAAGTTCACTAAATGGTTAAGGAGTGTCTCATATAACTGTTGATGATGCCTTGGTGGAGATCTTTTACCATGCCCTAGATGACAGTAGTAAAGCCTGTGCTAATACCATTATAGGGGGCATGTTCTTCAATCAACCATTTGCAAGGATCACTAAAAGGATGAAGAGAGTGGTCAGACCAATCGTGTATTGGGGCAAAGAGATAGAGCATCTACTAAAAGTTCGTGTGCCATTAGTATTAGTTCTGACAAGCTAAAACAAATGAAGAAATTATGCAAGATCTTGCCCGAATACATACAAGTATAGAGGTGAGAATGAAGCAAAATTAGGAACATATCTAGCAGTTTGTCATTACCCTCTACGAGCACCCATTTATGATGATCCCTACAATAAGGAGGACACTTGTTTCATTTCTAATCAGATAGGGGGTTTTCGGACCATCTCCTAAGGGTCCAATCAGGACTATTGACGCCAAGTCAAGGAAACCAAGGTTGGAACTTTAATCAAGATGGAGATTTTAGAGACAATTGCATAGGGCACTATGACAGGAATTGGGGCTAAGACAGAGATGTAGATTGAGTCTACCAAGATGGTTATAGAAATGGTCCTATGTTCCACCATACAACTGTGACATTGGTGATAGTAGTTCTAAAGTTTAGGAGATGTTTGACCGCCGTTTGATGAAAAGGCGATTACATAAATCCCTAAGACCTAAGTACCCTATAGATAAGGTCTTGAGCCAAGTACTCGAGTTTGAGGGCTCAAGGTGAGTACCCAAGTATAAGAACTAGAGGTGAGTAACTAGTTCAAGTCTCCGGTATACATTAGAAAATTGAGTCTCATTCTATTGCTACCAAACAACTTGAGAAATAATTTGGTCAAGTGTCAACCCAACTTAATTAGCATTAGAGGGTACAATGCCCAACAAAACAATTCAAAATCCCAAGAATGAAGGGTAGTATATAATGGGTACTACTCACGGCGGCAAGATCACCATTGATACTCCTATGCTGATAGATGAGTATGATGTCCAAGAGGAGACAGTTGAGGTCAAAGATGTGGATACCGGATATGATTGTGACAAGGATGGGTGAGTGATGTTGCAGATGCGCCATAGAAGTTAAAGCCCATTCCTAGGCCTCCTCCTCCCTTTTCTCAAAGAATTAAAAGAAGGAGGAGAAAGACAAGTTCAAGCTCTTTCTCTGTAACATCCCTCAACATAGCTCGGAAAGAACCTATGATGCATTTTTTTAAGTATCTTAAAATTCGTGCAGATTTTGCAAATCCAAATTTATATTCTTGCTTAGAAGAAAAAATTGTGTGAGAAAATGGTTACCTAGAAGGTATAGGTTGTCCATCTCAAAAAATAATTTTTTTATGAAATTGCACAAACCAATAAGGACTGTGACAAGTCCGCGTCGCGGACTTGCAGCACTATATGTCAAAAAATTTCAAATTTTCTCTATTTTAGCTTAGGGAATTTTTGTAATAATCCTAGCCTATATAGATGAGAATTTCACATTTTTCAGCCATTTTATGCCCTCAAACTTAAAGAAATACTCCCTAAAAATCCTCTCAATCTTCTTAAATCTTTCATTCAATCTCAAGCTTTTAAAGTAACTCTTGTTGGAATTCAAGAAACCAAGTGAAGCCCCAGTCTTCCTTAATTTGCTTTAATAAAAATCTCAAGTTTAAGGTGTATGGGTCTTCCATCCATGGGTACTTCCACCCATGGAGCTCCAAAACTATTTTTATTAAATTTCTTTATTCTAATAACTAATTATTTATGTGTATCATCTATTATCACTCCATTACATGAAATGTGTTGGGAATTTGTTGGTTATTAATCTATTGATGCAATCTCTCCAACTAATAATTGAGATTATGATATGCTTATTAAATTAAAGATTTGTAAGCTATGGCATCTTGGAAGACTTGAAAAGATTATGAATTTTTGAATATTTTCATGACACCCAAATTGGGGTTTTGCAAGTATGTGTGTAGGTTATTTGAATGACTTCTTAAATGACTTTAATTTACTCCTCTCATGTTCCTTACTCTTGAACTCTATGATTTTAAGCTTAAATACATATATCCACCATGTTATGGTAAAACATCTTATTTATGAATGTTGTTAATGTTGAAAGGGAAATTAAGTATGCTATGAACTCATGAGAATGTTATGAATGATTTGAACTCCTTTATTTGATATTATGATATAGTGGTTTGATGAGCTAGTTTATGATATTCAAAGCTATAAATGTTGTAATACCATGAGTTACTATGAAGTTGAGGATTGTATGAGAGGAGTTTCATGTTTCCACGTCTATGTTTTGAAAGTTGATATATACGATTGTGATAGGTTGTTTAAGAATGATTTAAATTGATGATATTCATTATGTCTTGAAGTATATTCTGTGTTTATTATTGACTTGTGCAAAGTTACCTATGAATGAATGTTTATGGTAGAGGATCTCCCATCTATTTAATGAATGAATGTACTATAGTGGAGGATCTCCCATCTATGGAATGATTAAGGAGCTACCTTATGACTCTGACTCTGTCATATCAATAGGTTAGGGATTGGACAAATTTCCCTCCCACATGACTTGGAATAATTTTATGGTATGATACTATGACTTATTATTTCCTACTCTTCTTAGTGCACTAGCTAGCACCGAGTGGACTAGAGGTGAATATCCAGGTCCCAAAACTATGTGCCACTATAGGTAAAGGAATTAGAGGCGATTACATAAATCCCTAAGACCTAAGTACCCTATAGATAAGGTCTTGAGCCAAGTACTCGAGTTTGAGGGCTCAAGGTGAGTACCCAAGTATAAGAACTAGAGGTGAGTAACTAGTTCACATATGGCTTAGTAGATCTACTTAGGAATTAGGAGGTTCACCTTGGCAAAGTGATTTCACATTTTCTTCTGATGTAAGAGAAACATCAGGACTCCATGGATTAGTTCACACATTTTCTATCAGTTATGGCCTCTCTCACTATGCTTTATAAACTCCCTAAGGCTTATAGTATATTTCACTCTTCATCTATGGGTTTCTTATATATTCTCATGATATCCTCTTATGATGCTTACTACTATGGTTGGTGTTTCAAATTCATATAACTCATCATTTTACAAGCTCAAATGATTTCCTTACATATGTTTTGTGTCCCCTTGATGTTATAAATAGTGTTACTCCTAAAGGCATATGACTCTCTCTTTTTAGGTATGCATGATGTGCTTTTTTATGATTGTCAATGGTTCACTTATAGTAAGATAGTCCTTCCCTTGAAGTAGATGCTTGTTGTTCCAAAAAGGTATTATGATTTTACTTATGCATGATGATCTAATAAGTGTGCATTCCTTATTTTCCATATGTGTTATCCCATGTTGCATAGCTTAAAAAATGTTTTAAATGATTATGTTGTTGCTATTTTATGGTTTATACTTTGTTGCATTGCATTCCCACATACTAGTACATTCAAAGTACATACTTTTTTCCTACATGATATAACCATGTAGGGACCAAAGAGCTTATTTATCCTCCTCCACATGGCTAGTTGGCTTGCTTGAAGATTTCTATTGGTAAATCCTTTATTTTAGGGATAACAACCACTTTCTTTTCAAGTTATATTAAAGACTTACTTACCTTTGAACATCTACTTACGAACCCAGAAGATGTCTAGGCCCCCGTTCCACTCATGTTAGAGGTGTTGTTGGATATATGTGATGAGCTTGACTCCTATGATGCTTATATATATATGTTATGGAAGACTTCCCTTAGTTCTTATTCCCCTTTCTATGTGTGTTGTGTGTTTATGATGAGATGAAAGTCCGATGTCCCTATCCTTCCCATAGCATGAGTCATACTTACCCGCCCCTTAGACATTATTTTCTATGTGACCATCCTAATCCTCTTTCCTGTAACATCCCTATAGTATGAGTCCAAAGCCCTGTTTCCCCTTGAATTTATATGTTAGTTATTTAATTATGCTTTCGCAGCTAAGGATGTGCAAATGATATATTAAGAGGTTTGTTTGGGTTCCCTTCGGGATTCTCATTCACCGTGTCACGTCTAGGCCCTAGGCTTGGGTCATGATAAGCTTGGTATCAGAGAAATAGGTTTATAAATGGTCCAACACACCGCGCCATGTAGAGTCTTATTCATGGTTATGAATTGAGCCACAACTATAAATAGGAGGCTATGAGGTATTTTAGGAAACGGTTCCCTTCTTCATAATCAATGTAGTGTTCGAGACTTAAATTAAGGTTTCCTCTTTCTAATGGATTATCTTTTGCTCCTCTAGATCATGCCGCATAGGATAATTGCACAAAGAGCTCCTACATCTGTGGGTGATCCGACCCTTCCGTTTCCTCAAGCTCCCTAAAGGGAAGAAGGGGTCACACACGCCAATTATTGGAATGTCATTACTTTGTTGGCAGAAGTTGTTACCAACCAAATGAACCAAGGAGACCAAACTCCTCATGCTCCTACTCCATGGTCTCAAGGGTTAGAGATTTCACAAGGATGAACACTCTAGAGTTTCATAGCTCCAAAGTTGAGGAAGACCCTTCAGTTCATTGACGAAGTATACAAACTGCTTGCTATTATGGGGGTGAGTTCAGAGGAAAAAGTAGAATTAGAGGCCAATCAACTTAAGGGACTTGCTCAAATTTGGTTTGCACAATGAAAGTTGAGAGGGGAATGATGAACCTATCCTATTGGAGGAATTCAAGGCCGCCTTCCTTGATCGATTTTTTCCTATTGAATTAAAGGAGGCAAAGATGATGGAGTTCATGAATCTTAAGCAAGGCTTCACGCATTTGAGGGAGTATTCCCTTAAGTTCAACAAGCTCTCAAAATATGCTCCTCACTTGGTTTTCCACTCTAGGGCAAAGATGAACAAATTTGTGTGGGAGATATCTGAGTTGGTTAATGAAGAATATTGCAATGCTATACTTATTGGTGAAATGGATTCGTCTTGACTCATGACTTATGCCAAGCAACTTAAAGGGGATAAGCTTAGAAAGAGAAGCAGTGAAAAGTCCAAGAAGGCTCGGATTGAGGACGAGTCATCTTTTGATATTAGTTTTAGGCCTAAGTTTCACAAGGATGAGGTTACTAGACCCAAGTATCAAGAGGAGAGTTTTGGTAGTCAAGCTCTTCGTATATCCAACAAGTGTGGAAGATACCATCAGGCAGAGTTTTTAGCCAATTCGAGTGCATGTTTTGGGTGTGGTGTGATGGATCATAAGTTGAGACAAGTCCATAAGTTTTAAAGAATTATATGGGTAATCATCGATGATCTCAGCTACACCACTCTAAGGGTCCCTAGACTTTGTATGATTCACCTAATATGTTATGAGTTCTCCTTATATGATAACAAAATTGGTGTAGATTGGCTTCATACACAAGGTATTATGGTTGATGTTTGGGTGTAAGTGGTTTAGTTGGATATTGGTGGAAGGGGTATTTTCATGTTAAAACCTCATGCATCATTTCATTTAGTCTTGGTTTGTTTGTTTTGTGCATGCATATTCATTGAGTAGAATTTGATTGATGTCTAATATGCAATTGAGTGAATATGTTACTTGTGCTTTTAAAATAACATTCTTTGCTAAAAACTTTGAAATTTTCATGAAACAATGTTTGAATTATCTTATTGCATTAGTGGTGTGTTGGAAAATGTTACTCCACTAACTATGTGCTAGCTTTATTCACATTCGAAGATGAATGTTCCCAAGGAGGGATATTGTAACACCCCTCAACATAGGTTGGAAAGAACCTATGATGCATTTTTTAAGTATCTTACAATCCATGCAGAATTTCATAAATTTGACTTCATATTCTTGTCCAAGAGGAAAAATTGTGTGGGGAAATTATTACCTATAAGGAGTAGGTTCCTCATGTGAAAAAATATATTTTTTTATGAAATTGCACAAATCAGTAGGGTCTGCGAGAAGTCCTCATCGCGAACTTGCCACATCATTGGCAAAAAATTCCTTAATTTTCTCCGTTTTAGCTAAGGGCATTTGGATAATAACCCTATGCCTATATAGATGATAATTTCACATTTTCAACAATTTTATGCCCTAGAACTCAAAGAAATCCTCTAAAAAATCCTCTCCAATCTTCTTAAATCTTCCATTCAATCTCAAATTTTTCAAGAACTCTTGTTGGAATTCAAGAAACCAATGAAGCCCAAGTCTTCTTCAAGTTCCTTTCAAGGAAATCTGATGTTTAAGGTATGTGTGTCTTCCATCCATGGGTCCTTCCACCTATGGAGGCTCAAAACTATTTGTATCAAATTTCTTGATTCTAATGACTAATTCTTTAGGGGTATCTTCTATTGTCACTCCATTACATGAAATATGTTGGGATTTTGTTGATTATTGATATATTGATGCATGGGCTCCTACAAATGATTAATGTTATAATATGCTTATTACATTAAAGCTTTGTAAGTTGTGGCATCTTGAAAGACTTGAAAATATGATGAATTTTTTGATGTTATCATGACACCCAAATTTGGGGTTTGCAAGTACGTTAGTGGGTTATTTGAGTGACTTCTTAAATGACTTTAATTTACCCCTCTCATATTCCTTACTCTTGAATTCTATGCTTTTAGCTTAAATACATATATCCACCATGTTTCGACTAATTTATGTGCAAAATCTCTTATATGATGAAGGTTTTATGGTAAGACATGTGATTTATGAATGTTGTGTATGCTGAAAAGGAAATTAAGCATGTTATGAGCTCATGAGAATCTTACGAATGACATGAAGCCCTTTATTTGATATTATGATGTGATGGTATGATGAGCTACTTTATGATATTTAAAGCTATAAATGTTGTAATACCATGAGATACTATGAAGTTAAGGATTGTATGAGATGAATTTCATGCTTCCACATCTATGTTTTGAAGGTTGATATGTATGATTCTGATAGGTTGTTTAAGAATGATTTAAATTGATGATATTCACTATATGTCTTGAAGTATGATTTCTAATTAATGAGTAATGAAGGGTTATGAGACATTCTATGTTTATTATTGAGTTATGCAAAGTTTTCTAAGAACAAAATCTTGATGGTAGAGGATCTCCCATCTATTTAATGAAAGAATGTATTATGGTGGAGGATCTCCCATCTAACGAATGATTAAGGAGTTGTCTTATGACTTTGACTCTATGATATCAATAGGTTATGGATTGGATAAATTGCCCTCCCACATGACTTGGAATGATTTTATGATATAATACTATGACATGATTTTCTTACTCTTGTGACTACACAACCTAGCACTGAGTGGACTAGAGGCAAATACCCATGTCCTAAAACTATGTGCCACTGTATGTAGAGGGATTAGATGTGATTTGAAAAATCCTTAAGAGGCGAATACCTTAAAGATAAGTTCTTAAGGCCAGCACCTGAGTTCATGGATTGAGGTAATTACCTAAGTATAAGAACTAGAGGCGAGTTCCTGGTTCATACATGGCTTAGTGGATCTACTTAGGCATTAGGAGGTCCACCTTTGAATAGGAACTTGGTGAAGTCTGAGTAACCAAGTTGTCCAAGTCGTGATGCGATAATAAATTACGCGCCACTTAGGACGCACCCCAAGATAGAAATTAGCGCTTAGGTGCCTAGGTATTTTTTACGGATACAGGTGAAACATGGGACTCCATGGATTAGCTCATATGGTTTATGTCAGTTATGGTCTCGCTCATTATGTTCTATGAACTCCCCAAGGCTTATGGTATATGTCACTTTTCATCTATGGTTTTCTTATATATGCTCATGTTCCCCTCATGCATGTCCCCATGATATCCTCTTATGATGATTTATGATGGTTCCTTCTTATTATGTCCAAATATAATTACTACTATGGTTCGTGTTTCAAATTCATATAACTCATCATTTTACAAACCCAAATGATTTCCTCACAAATGTTTATGGCCCCTTGATGTTACAAATGGTGTTACACCTAAAGGCATATGACTCTCTCTTTTTAAGTATGCATAGTGTTCTTCTTTATTATTATTAATGGTTTACTTATAGTAAGATAGCCCTTCACTTAAAGTAGATGCTTGTTGTTCCTAAAAGGTATAATTATTTTACTTATATATGATGATCTATGTTTCTTATTATTCCAATTTTAAGTCTTTTATCATGAATTTAATTAAGTGTGCATTCCTCACTTTCCATATGTATTATCCATGTTGTATGGCTTAAGAAATGTGTTAAATGATTATATTGTTGTTATTTTGTGGTTTATGCTTTGTTGCATTGCATGCCCACATACTAGTACATTCAAAGTACTAACATATACTTTTTGCCTACATGATCTGACCATATAGGGAAGTTCCTTTCAAGGAAATCTGATGTTTAAGGTATGTGTGTCTTCCATGACCATATAGGGACCGATGTGCTTATTCATCCAACTATGTGGCTAGTTGGCTTGCTTGAAGATTTCTATTGCTAAGGAGTCTATTTTGTGGACAACACCCACTTTCTTTCCATGTTATATTGAAGACTTAGTTACCTTTGAAATATCTACTTATGAGTGTAAGCCCGGGAGATATCTTAGCCTTCTTCCTACTCCTGCTAGAGGTGTTGTTAGATATATATGATGAGATTGACTCCTATGATGCTTATGTATATGTTATGGAAGACTTCTCTTAGTCCTTATTCCCCTTTCTATGCTTGTTGTATGTTGATGATGTGATGAAAGTCCCATGTCCCTATCCTCCACATAGCGTGAGTCATACTTACCCGCCGTTTAGACATTATTTACTATGTGATCATACTAATCCTCTTCCCTATAAAATCCCCATAGCATGAGTCCAAAGCCCCATTTTCCCCTACAATTTATATGTTTGTTGTTTAATTATGCTTTGGCAACCAAGGATGTGCAAATGATATGCTAAGAGGTTTGCTTGGGCTTTCTTCAGTATTTTCATTTGCCGTGTCATGTCTAGGCCCTAGGCTTGGGTCTGACATTCTCTATATTCTAAAACAACTCTCTATCGACTTCCTTATCATTGAGACATTGGAGAAAAAACTAGGTTATGCAAAGGACATGAATGACTTGGTTATGAAGAAGCAGACTATGAGTCAAGAGCTATACCAAGAGCTTCAACAATACAGTATAATTGCCATGAGGTCCTTGGCTCAAAAGCGAGAAGATCTTGGTGCTTTTACCATACCCTGCACCATTGGAGATGTGGACTTCACAAGTATATTATGTGATCTTAGTACCAACATTAATCTAATGCCCTATAGGGTCTTTAAGAAGCTAGGATTAGGAGCCCATACTCTGACGAGCATGCAATTGTTGATGGCTGACCGCACATTAAAGAAGCCTATGGGGATACTTTATGACATGCTCGTCAAGGTAAATAAATTTATATTTCTTGCACACTTTGTGATCTTGGATTGCGAGGTTGACATTTAAGTTCTTATCATCTTGGGGAGGCCTTTCTTAGCTACTGGATGCACTTTGGTGGACAAGGAGAAGGGCTAACTCAAGTTCAGGTTGGGAAACAATGAGGTCATATTCAACTTCTGCAAACATGCTACAAAAAAGAATGATTTTAGGGTGATCTCTTTTATTGAAAGTGTGGATGATCCTGAGCCAAAAGTACCACTTGAGGTGAGATTGGGTGTCAACACATTATAAGTTGTGTTGATGAACTTTGCAAGTGATGGCATCCAAGATTATTAGGAGATGGTGAATTATTGGGGGTATGCTATGCTCTCAAATGTCAAACTAAATTGGAGCTGGACATACGAAATTGAAAGTCACCACCCTCCAAGCCATCCATAGAAAAATCACCGGTACTAGAATTGATGGCTCCTCCAATCCTAGCCACTGTTCGAGTACTAGTGGATATGGATGCTGTCCAACTTAGGTTAAGATTGAATGATAACAAAGTTGTCTTCAATATCTATTAGTCAATAAGGAGGCCAGATGATTTGAAGAATAAGGTTTAGGAACTTGGTGAAGTCTGAGTAACCAAGTTGTCCAAGTCGTGATGCGATAATAAATTACGCGCCACTTAGGACGCAACCCAAGATAGAAATTAGCGCTTAGGTGCCTAGGTATTTTTTACGCTGGTACTTTATTTTGTTTTGATTGTGTGCATTGATGATAATGCACTGTGGGTGGTTTTCTACCTCAGTAAGTCTAAGTAGCTTTCGCTTATAACTACCCTAATTTTTGAATCCTAGGGGTTTTCTTGCCTGTGTTCTTTTCCCCTTAGATATTTATTTTCTTTTGAATCGGCATGTTTAGGATGCCTAAGTAGTATTGGTAGCATATAGTACTTATACTTGTGGCATATATGTATTTTTTTGCTTTTTTGTGAAAAGTGATACCCACCAAATTATTGATTAGTTAGTCTAGATAGCAACCATGCATGTTTGAGTGTTTTGATAGTTCCTGTTCTAATAAATAAGGATAGAATTGAGATGAAAAGCATGATCTTAGAGTCTTTTGTTGATAATGAAATTAGTGCCATGTGAGTGTGAGCTTAAATAGCTAAATTCATGTATTGTGTTTCAATTCAAAACTTGCCCTGGTACTCTTATTTAGACTTTAGATGAGTTGGCTAGGAAAGGATCTTAGGCCATTGTTCATAAACAGTCCACTTAGCCTAAATGACCAACCAAATGTGTAGAATATCCTTCAATCCTAATGTTTGACCCTGTCATGGATGTACTCTTTGTAAAAACCTAAGTGACGTAGCCTTATTACTTGTAAATTCCTGAAATTGGCCCTGGTCCTTCCTTGAACATTGTACATTGCCTAGACTGAGGTACAAATCCTAAGTTGGGGAAGGCTATGAAAAGTGGCCCTGGTTTCGAGGTTGGATAATGTGCTCCTCAACTCAAGTCAAAAGCCTAAGTTGAGGGTGGCTGGTGTAAGGGTAAAATACAAAATAAGGGAGAAAGTTACTGATACATGAAAAAGTAGTAAAAATGTGTACTGGGTGCAAGAAAAATAAGTGATGCCTTACTTATGAGCTAAAAAGAAAAATGATGTGTAAACACTAGGCAAAAAGTTGAAAAATGAAAAGAAAGCACCCAAAAAAGCTTAAAATAGGAGAAAGGGAGAATGGAATGAAAAGTAACAGAGTTGGTAGGGAAAAAGTGTAGAAAAATGCAGTGTTAAGGAGGCCTTTTAGTCACTGTTCCGAAAATACCATACCAAATCCCCCCGGGCCTACATTATAAGCCCATAAAGTTCTAAAATGATCCTAATAAAAGTAGTCAAAGATTTTAGTCATAAGTATTGAGCAAGAATATGGTATTGGGCATGATACATGAATATCTTTTGTGAGAGTGAGTAATTTTGCATAGTCCCATGAGTGTACATGAAAACATCATTGAGGGTGAGATATGGTTCTTCTTTCTATGAGAGCACTTGCATTGCATTGTAAGCATTAGACTTATTTAGTGATTGTTGCATGTTGATAGTGCCTCACTTGTTATAGTTGCATTGTCGTATGCATTAGTCTATTTTGGTGTGCTGGATAGCTATTTGATAGTGTTTTGAAAAGTGGTGTGGGTACTTAGGCTTAAGTTTGATCTGATGTATGCCATTAGATTGAAGTTTGTATGTTACTGTACTACTTATATAGATTGAGTCTGTCGCTAGAGGACAAGCAACAATTTTAAGTTGAGGGTGCTGATGTGCTATCAAAATACAACACATTTGATGCTTAAAACATGAAATTTTATCTATTCTCAATGCAAAGTTAGTGGGTTTCATGTGATTTTGCATTTATTTTGCAGAATTTTCAAGGTTACCATTGATTTTGGGAAAAATATCAAAGCGTTGCTGATCTTGAGGATCCAGGAGACCCTTTTATGGGCCATGAAAATTCTAGTGAAGGGTGGATTTTTGAAATTTAGTTTATGAACATGCAAATGAGTCATGGAATACATTACGAATCATCGATCAAGTCTTAAACCCTCAGGATTAGAAAGTGAAAATTTGTAGAAATTTCATCAGATGAAATGCCCTATGGGGTGTACAACCTTTTACGGGCCATAGAAGGCTGTCCTAGATGTCAAGTCCAAAATTGAAACAGCAAAGCACGAAAGCCTAACTATGGGTCGTAAATCTCTATAAGGGCCATAGAGCACCTCGTGAAGCCTGCTGACCTAGTTATCCTACTTTGTTTTGGATTTGTTTTTTAAACACTATAAATAGGTTTTTAGGTTATTTTTCTAAAAGAGTAAGCACGAAAATAGTAAGATAGAGTAGAGAAAAACATTGGACAGTTTGAGAAACGCTTGTACACTTTGATTTCATCTTCTAATTACAAACTTGTAATTCTCATTGAATCTTGGATTTTCTTATGCTTAATTCATTTGTGTAAGTGCTCTATTATGTTATTCAAATTCATAATTCTTACATCTACACAAACCATGAGTAGTTAAATCCACAACTAGGGTTGTGGGAACCATGAAAAATTAACAAGGCAAAATCGAATAATTCATGATTCTTGAAATGTCTACATGCATGTATTAATTAATTCTTTTTGTTGTCATGACAGAAGCCTAGGCCATCGACGTGACATGGCTAATAGGGAACCTGAAGGAACCCCAAACATGCCTCTTAACTTGCCCTTGCACATCATTTTTTGCATAAGCATGTAAAGACATAAAGAGTAAGAATAGAGGCAAAGGGACTAAGGGAAAATCTTACATAAAATTATAAACAAGATACAAGAGTCAAAGCTCATATCACATATACATATCATGTCGAACAAACACCTCTAATACATAGATAAGAGCGGGGGCCAACACACGCAACCAACTCATCCTCATAGTCAAAATAGAATATAAGAAGAATATCTCAATACAAAATAAGAGCAACATAGACTAAGGTCCCCGAAGTGGAGGACTCACCAACTAGCTTTGAGTAGAACCAACATAGTCATGTGGAGGAGGAGGATGATCAACTTGGGCACTGGTAGACATGGTGATATCATATAGGCAAGAGTATACGTTAGTATGTTTGAATGTACTAAGTATGTTGAATGCAATGCAACAAGAGATAGGCATCATAATCAAAATGCATAACCATAGGCAATAGGCATAATATAACATTATGGCATGTATGATCAATGCATAAATAAAACATGCTTATGTCAATCATGCTCATATAGGATGTCATATGTGTAGAAGAGACCAAGCTAGATTTCCAAAGTACAAACCCCTTGGTAGGTTAGTGATGATAGCACCTATCACCCTAGCGTATGAGGTACAAACCCCTCATTAAGGTTACTGATGATTGCACCAATCACCCTAGTGTGTGAGGTACAAATCCCTCATCAAGGTTAGTGATGATAACGCCAATCACTCTTGTGTGTGAGGTACAAACCCATTATCAATGTTAGTGATGATAGCACCCATCAGCCTAGTGGTTGAGATATTAACCCCTCAACTAGGTTACCTGGGCTCTTAGTCCCCCCCAAATTGGCATGGTCTAATAGAACACATTATATAGAATTCATCATATACATAAGCTCATTTCATTATCATATAGTCATTCATATCATATCTCTTGATTTGGAACTTTAATTTCTCAAGAAACCCTAGCCAGACATTTTATCAAACACTTGGCGGATGTGTAATGGGGGTATAAGACCATGCAATTTTAGAGATGAAATCATGCAAGAAAATCCATTGTCAAACCATCTATCAACACCTTGAAACACCCTCAAGTAATATACATCAAAAACCCTTATAAAATGTTACAATAGATCAAAGATTTATAGCTCAAAACATAGCAAAACAGTTACAATTTTACATAGCTTTAACATGGTTCATAGGCATGTTCATAATAGTAAACCAATTTGTAAAATCAACTTTAAATCATGGAAATTGAGCAAAAAGGAGATTAGGGAACTATGGGTGGAAGGAGCCAATGGCTAAAACCTACATACCTTTGCTTTCGAGAAGCTTTTGGTGAAGATTGAAAATGGAGACTTGAAGCTTGAAGGAAATCCTTATATCTAGAAGAGGTTTTGGGACTTGAATTTGGGAGTGAAAAATATGGTCAAGTGTTGGAGTGAGTATTGCGAAATGTTTAGGGTGATTTGAGGGTGAAATATGTCTAAGTATGGGTAAAAATACGTATGGGAACTTTTAGGCCCAACACTTAGAAATTTTCGAAAAAACAGTCACAAAATAAAGCAGAAGCGCATCGTGGAAATGGCGTGCTTTGCTCTCTGGAAATTGCATTCTTAAAATGTCATAACTGCTAAATCTTTGCTTATAAATCATTGTTAGACCCTTCTCCCCCAAATTTGGACCCTTTGAATAGCAATATGAAGTTGAATTTTCGAAATAACAAACGAATTTTGAGATATATGGAATTTAAAATTCTGGGTATTCCGAGGCATATTTTAGGGAAATTTTTGGGGTCATTTCAATATCTCCCATTTGGAAATATTTGTCCCCGAATGTAAAAGAGACATACAAGAAAAGAGTGATCATAAACAAATTTGTCCCAACAATAATGCAACATTACATTTAAAACACCATTTTCAAAATCTCAACATAAGTGTAAAATCATCATAAGTTTACCAACTTAAACATGAATGCGTATGAATGACATAAGGGCTAAAATATATGAGTTGAAATCACATAGGGGACTTAGGATGCGTAACTTAGGCTTGAGTGGAGTTGAAAAGATATGGATACCGCTTTTCTATGTCCGCTTCGGCCACCTATGTAGCACTTTCAACTTGTTGGTTCCTCCAAAGGACCTTAATAGATGGCACCTCTTTGTTCCTCAATTGCTGCACTTGTCTATCTAAAATCTAGACCGGGACCTCCTCATAAGTTAATGACAACTTTGATGACTTTGGATTTTTCTCAACCTTTCCCTAATAATCCTAACCTTCACAAGAGCCTCCATAACTAGATCTTGCCCCAATAAAGCCACCTCTCCAACCTCAAACCAACCAACCATTGATTTACAATGTCTCCTATAAGGAGCCTCAAATGGAGCCATACCGATACTAGAATGATAGCTATTATTATATACAAACTCGATCAAAGGAAGGTGATCATCCCAACTACCCATCAACTTCAATACACATGCCCTAAGCCTATCCTCAAGGGTTTGAATTATCCTTTCGGCTTGGCCATCTGTTTGAGAGTGGAAGGTTATACTAAGTTTAACCCTTGTACCAAGACCCTTTTAGAAAGACCTTCAAAAATAAGAAGTAAATTGGGCACTACAATCCGATATGATGGACAAGGAAACCACATGCGACCTCACTAACTCATGGATGTACAACTTTGCATACTCTTCAGCCCCATAGGTAGTCTTAACTGGTAGAAAATGAGTCGAATTCGTCATCCGATCAACCACCACCCATGTAGAATCAAAACCTTTCCTACTTTTGAGCAACCCAACTACAAAGTCCATATTAATCTCTTCCCACTTCCAAGTAGGCACCTCAATATCTTGGGTTAGGCCACCCGACCTTTGATGCTCGGCTATGACTTAGAGGCAACTATGACAATTGTGACCAAACTGGCAATGTCCCTCTTCATGACTCCTGACCAAAACACATCTCTCAAATCCTTATACATTTTGGTTGAACCGGGATGAGTGAAATAAGAAGAGTTATGGGCCTCATCAAGGTTTCTCTCTCTCAAGCCATCAACGCAAGGAACACATAGCCTATGTTAGTACCTAAGGGCACCATCTCCCCCTTGGGAGAAGACCTCCATCTTTCCACTACCAACCAAATCCTTCAACTCCAACCAAGAAGGATCAAGGTCTTGCTTTCCTTTCACCTCATCAACCAAAGAAGATTTTGAGCCATCAACAACAACAACCCCACCATTACCTACTTCTTCCAACCTAACCTCCAATCTAGCCAATTGATGCACTCCCTAGCCATCTCTCTATCACCACCATCAACATAAACTAGGCTACCCATAGACACCCAACTCAAAGTATCAGGCAAAATATTTGCCTTACCAAGATGGTAATGTACATTCATGTATTAGTCCTTAAGAAATTCTAGCCACCTTCCTTGTCTTAGGTTGAGATCTTTTTGAGTGAAGACATATTGGAGGTTCTTATGATCATTGAAGACAACAATATGCACCCCATACAAATAATGATGCCAAATCTTTAATGCAAACACCACGGCGGCCAATTCAAGATCATGGGTAGGGTAGTACTTTTCATGTACTTTGAGTTACCTAGAAGCACAGGCTATGATCTTCACATTTTGCATTAGCACACAACTCAAACCAACTCTAGATGCATTACAATACACAAGAAAACCCTCAAGACCATTCGGTAGTGATAATATAGGAGCGGACACAAGTCTATCCTTCAATGTTTGGGAGTTTTTCTCACATTCATTGGTCCACACAAACTTAACCTTCTTTTGAGTCAATTTTGTCTTAGGGGAAGCAGTGGAGGAGAACCCATTCACAAACCTTCTATAGTAACCTGTAAGGCCCAAGAAACTCTTAATATCCGATGGGGTCAATGGTCGAGGCCAATTTCTAATCACATCAATCTTCTTAGGATCCACTTTAATACCATCCCCCGACACCATATGATCCAATAATGCGACCTCCTTTAACAAAAACTCACGCTTTTCATATTTACCATACAATCTCTCCTCCCTTAAACTTTGCAACACAACCTTCAAATGTCCCATATCTCTTCCCTACTAAGTGAATAGATCAAAATATCATCAATGAAGATCACAACAAAGGAATCAATATAGGGTTTGAAGACCCTATTCATTAGGTCCATGACAATGGCTAGTGCATTGGTCAACCCAAAAGACATCACCAAAAATTTATAATGCCTAAATCTAGTTCGAAAGGCCATCTTGGGAATATCAGACACCCTCACCCTCACTTGATGATACCCGGACCGGAGATTAATCTTAGAGAAGAAGCTAGCCCCCTATAATTGGGCAAACAAGTCATCTATTCTTGGAAGAGGATATCTATTCTTTATAGTGACCCTATTGAGTTGCCGGTAGTCATTGCACATTCTAAGTGACCCATCCTTTTTCTTTATAGACAATATCGGTGCACCCCAAGGTGATTGGCTAGGTCTTATAAACCCCTTCTCTAACAAATTTTTCAACTGCTCCTTTAACTCTTTCAACTCTATTGGGGCCATACGATAAGGGTGAATGGAGATGGGTTGAGTATCGGGAAGGAGTAAACTAGGTCTAATAAATCCCTTCTCCAACAAATCTTTCAATTGCTCTTTTAACTCCTTCAACTTCTCCGGGGCTATAAGGTAAGGGGGAATGGAGATGGGTTGAGTATCGGGAAGGAGATCTATGCCAAAATCTATCTCACTTTTGGGAGGGATATTGGAAAGGTCATTTGGGAAGACATCAAGGAAATCATTTACAATCAAAACCCACCTTACGGAAGGGACTTTGGACTTCACATCTTTAACCCTCACAAGATTATACAAGCACCCCTTGGAGATCAACTTATGGACTTTAATGCAAGAGATGAACCTACCCATTACCACCACATCATGACTTTCCCACTCAAGGATGGGTTCATTTAGGAATTGAAACTTGACCCTATGGGTTCTATAATCAATAGAAGAATAGTATGCATGTAACTAATCCATTAAAAGAATAACATCAAAATCAACTACATCTAACTCAACAAAATCACAAGATAAGATTTTATGCAAGATGAAAATCAGACAATTTCTATACACTTTCCTATCAACAATAGATGCACCAATAGGAGTAGACATCTCATAAGACTCATGGATTAACTTGGACTTAACATGAAACTTTTTAGCAATAAAGGAAGTAACAAAGGAAAGGGTGGAACTCGGATCAATCAAAATATGTATATCGAGATCAAAGATTTTCAACATACTGATAACAACATCGGGGAACTCACAAACCCCTTGCCTCCCATGTAGAGCATAAAACCTATTGTGCCTTGAGGCACCACCTTGAGGACCACCTCTCCCTAATGAAACTGCATTCGCACCTCGGCCCTTGCCATGATTTCTTGGATAATCTAGCTTCTTGTGACCAAACTCGCCACATTCATATCATGCATTAGAACCCTTCAAACATAGGCCATTATAACCCCCTCCACATTTTGGACACACACCACCAGGAGCCACACCACTAACACTTTGATGCATAATGAAGTTATTAGCAAACCCCCCTATTATTAGCATACGAAGGCCCTTAGCCTTAGTGGGATCTAGTACCTTTGTGGAACTTACCCTCGAAAGGGCCCTCTTGGCCTCATGGCACCTTCTGTTCCTCAACTTTTCCTCCTCCATTTGCTCGGCATATGTCATCAACCGAGATAAGTCCATGTCACTAATTAGCAAGGCAAACCGGCATTCTTCAATCACCAAGTTGGTGACCCCCATCATAAATTTATTCATCCTAGATATAGGATCGACCACCAAGTGAGGAGCATACTTTGAAAGTTGATTGAATTTGAGGGCATATTCCCTCACACTCATAGCACCTTATTTAAAGTTCATGAACTCTGCTAACTTAGATTCCCTAAGCTCAATAGGGAAAAATTGATAAAGAAAAGCCAATTTGAACTCCTCCCAAAGCACCACATAGCCATTTCCCTTCTCCCCCTTACATTGATCATTCCAAATTTGGGCTACCCCTTTGAGTTGGTACGCCACCAACTCCACCTTTTCATTTGGTCCAAAATCCGTGATATTAAAGATTTTGTAGACCTTATTAATTAACTCTTGTAGATCTTCATTCACCTCTGACCCATAGAAAACTGGAGGATTCGTCCTCATGAAGTCTTTACCCTAGCTCTCGGAGTAGTGGCATGAGGGGCTTGGGCCCCTTGATTGACTTGGTTGACCACAACTTGGGCAAGTATAGTGAGAGCATCCTGGAGTTTACCATTAGTAGTTGCTTCTCGGGAGTTTGGGCCTATCTTCCTCTAGTGTTTGGCATGATCTAGCATAGCAATGAACAATCATTAAGGGGAAAAACTTACTACAACTCTATAGCATGACTTAGAACACGAGAATGCAAAACTTTTCCTAAAATATCTCAAAGCCTCCTATCATAGTCGTAGCACTCTTCACAACAATGAAAAGAACTCTAATCTATTCGGTGTGTTGGATTCCAAGGATCTATCAACCAAGTGCTCTGATACCAAATTTGTCACGATCCAAGCCTAGGGCCTAGACGTGACACAGCGAATGAGAAACCCGAAGGGACCCCAAACAAGCCTCTTAACTTTCCCTTGCACATCATTGGTCATGGAAACATGTAAAGACATAAAGAGTAAGAATAACGACAAAGGGACTAAGGGAAAAGCTGTCGTAACATTATAAACAAGAGTCAAGAGTCAAAATTTATATCGTAGATACATATCATGTTCAATTAACACCTCCAATACATAGATAAGAATGGGGCCAAGACAAGCAATTGGGCTCACTCTCTTTGTCAAAATAAAATATCAGAGGAATCTCTCAATACAAAATAAGAGAAACATAGACTAAGGTCCCCGAAGTGGAGGACTCACGAACTAGCTTTGAGTAGAACCAACCTAGCCACATGAAGGAGGAGGATGATCAACTTGGGCACCGATTCCTATGTAGTGATATCATGTAGGTAAGAGTATGCGTTAGTACGTTCGAATGTACTAAGTATGTAAGATGCAATGCAAAAAGAGATAGTCATCATAATCAAAATGCATAACAATAAGCAATAGGCATAATATAACAATATGACATATATGATCAATGCATAAGTAAAACATGCTTAAGTAATGCATGCTCATATAGGATGTCATATGTGTAGAAGAGACCAAGCTAGATTTCAAAAGTACAAACCCCTTGGAAGGTTAGTGATGATAGCACGCATCACCCTAGTGTGTGACGTATAAAGACCTCATCAAGTTTCGTGATGATTGCACCCATCACCCTAGTGTGTAAGGTACAAACCCCTTATTAAGGTTAGTGAAGATAGCACCCATCACCCTTGTGTGTGAGGTACAAACCCCTCATCAAGGTTAGTGATGACAGCACCTATCACCCTAGTAGTTGAGATATTAACCCCTCAACTAGGTTACCCGGGCTCTTAGTCCCCCGAGATTGGGTATGGTCTAATACAACACTTTATATAGAATTCATCATATACATAAGCTCCTTTCATCATCATATAGTCATTCATATCATATCTCATGCTTTGGACCTTCAATTTCTCAAGAAACCCTAACTGGATATTTTATCAAACACTTGGTGGGTGTGTAATGGGGGGTATAAGACCATGCAATTTATAGATCAAAATCATGTAAGAAAATGCATTGCAAAACCATCAATCAATACCTTGCAACACCCTCAAGCAATGTACATCAAAAGCCCTCATCAAATCTTACAATAGATCAAAGATTTATAGCTCAAAACCTAGCAAAACAGTCATAGCTTTAACATGGTTCATAGACATGTTCGTAATAGTAAACCCATTTGTAAAATCAACTTTAAATCATGCAAATTGATTAAAAAGGAGATTAGGGCACCATGGGTGGAAGAACCCAATAAATAAAATCCACATACCTTAGCTTTGGAGAAGCTCATTATCAAGATTGAAAATGGAGGTTTGAAGGTGGAAGGAAATCCTTAGATCCGGAAGAGGTTTTGGGACTTGAATTTGGGAGTGAAAAATATGGCTAAGTGTTGGAGTGAGTATTTGAAAAAGTTTAGGGGTGATATAAGGGTGAAATATGTCTAAATATGGGTAAAAACATGTATGGGAACTTTTAGGCCAATGCTTAGAAATTTTGGACAAACTAAAAAAAGGGTCACAAAATAAAGCAGAGGCACGTCACGGAAGCGACAGGCTTTGCTCTTTGGAAATTAAATTATTAAAATTTCATAATTGCTAAATCTTTGCTATTAAATCGGGGTTAGACCCTTTACCCCCTAATTTGGACCCACTGAACAAGAATATGAGGTCGAATTTTTGAAATAACATATGGATTTTGAGATATATGGAATTTAAAATTCCTGGCATTTCGAGGCATATTTTTGGGCACTTTTTAGGGTCGTTTCATTCGTATTGAATGCTTTTCTAGTGGTGCCGAACATTAGAATCTGCCCAATGTTACTGATTTGACCAAGGTAGTAATGAATAGGAAAAGAGATTAATTAATAGGAAAAGAGATTAATTAACTCCATATTCCCTTGGGTTCGACCTAACCTTGGTTAGGTTCTATATCTTAATAGCGACCGCTTTAGCCTAAAAAAGGAAGTGTAGCATGGGTGCCATAACTCATCCATATCAAAAAGCCCAATGGGGTAGACCATCAGTCAAATAATAAAATACGAATATACAAAGAGCATCAATGCTCAGTATTACCTCAATCACAATGTCTCCTTCCTGTATACTCTTTGTCATAAGTATTCACAGACCACACAACCTTTAAACAACAACTAACATACAAGTATCGACGTTACAAAGTCCCAACCTCAACAAATTATCCCTTAGTTTCATACACAGTCACTGCAAAACAAGTAACTAATTATGAAGAATATCTCTGGGGCTCCCATAATCTCAATGCCCGTAGTCTTCCTATCCAACTACCAAAACATGAGGGCATGAAGTCTCTTCTTAATGCCTCTGGAGGTTGCTCCCTTTCTAGGACTGACGATGCAGCACTAACCCTGCTTGAAGTCTGCCCTTTACGTAGCACGCATACGAAAGGGAGAATCAAATTAGATTTTATGAAGTCGATGGACTATTGGCGATATCACATGACTAGAATCAATAACATAAAAAGTTTAACAAACATCCTGTAGCCTCCCAGAGAGAAGTTGCAGATGTCTATGCATTCATCCATAAGACTCTATTAAATACTAGCCATGTACAAGTGAGACCAACAAACCTAAGGCTCTGATAAAACTTTATGATGACCCGACCTCTCAGGTTATGATGGCGACTGTTAGATTCCGCCTACAGGCAAGATAACCCAATATCACCGACATATGTCCTGAATCAATAGTGATAAAAATAACAACAACATATGAGTACAGCGAACACAACCTACCTAGGACCTTGATGTCACTTATACAGAGCTACTATAGACTCAAAATAAAATATACATATGTACATACATTACCAGAAATCCATCCACACGTACAAATCAAAACTACATATACAAGGATAGTGTCTGAATACAAAAGACAGTCGTCAAAACAGAAGGAGACTGCAGAATATCTAGAGTTGTTGATGCTCAACAATGCCTCCTAAATATCCTATGAACCCCATAACTCAGCAATCACAGCTAGTACCTGGACCTGCACCGTGAAAAGATGCAGAAATATAAGGGCAAGTACCGGTAGAAGGCACCCAGTAGGCATCACCAACTGACTGAGTAAAGTACTATAAATCTAGAAGGCTCTAATATAGAGAACTACAGTAAATGTAGCAAATTGGAACTCTAATCTAGAAGTAGGCATGCTTAGAGAATCACCAAATTCCACCTAAACCAATCCATATGGTGTGAAACGATACTAACTAAAGAAACACACGTAGACCCAGATCATAATTGTTAGCAGACCGAGACATAGTGTTGTACGTGAGTGCAAGTCCCTAATATTGAAGAGTGTATGCCTACTAGGGACCCTTAAGTTTCGAAGGTGCACCCACACACAATCTAATTGTCAGAATCACTATAAAATCCACGAAACCACTACGGAACCTAACTTACATTATAACATGATCTATAGGTCTATTGTATGTGGATATAAGGCCCTAGTGTCTATGCCTGGACAGCCCCTGAGACCCCATAAGCATAAGGGCTACACCCACGCACAATCGGGGTATCTGTATAGGTGGAGGGGTACAGTAACAGATGATATGAGATCTCAGCAAGTGCAGGTTATAGAATCACATGGGGCCTCGAACCCCTAATTGTCACTAGGGCCTCGAACCCCTAACTATCACTCCAGGTCTAGAAATCCTAATTACCACCTTGGGCCTCGAACCCCTAACTGTCATCGGGGCCTCGAACCTCTAACTACACTCGAGGCCTCAAACCTCTATAATATCAATGGGTCCTCAAACCACTTACCCGGCCTGGCCTCCGGTCGGGGCAGTCAGCCAGGGCCAGATAATCTGTTAACACACATAACAATTGGATGTATCCCCCACGAGAGATAGAATCCCCCTAACACAATCAATAGGGCCTCAAACCCAAGGAAAATCTACTATCCTCAAACCCAATGGAAATCAGTAAGGCCTCAAACCTAAGGAAAATCAATTGGGCCTCAAAACTTAAGTACCAATAAGGTCCCAAACCCAAGAATAATCAATAGGTATATCACAAGTATCCAAAACAAGCAAATCCAATAGAATCATATCTATACCACATATCACAGGTATCCAAAACAAATTGTCCCATTAGAAACATATTTATAAGTCAGTCCATAATACAAATTGTAATCAATAAATAGCCTCATAGCTAGCATATCTTAGTAACATTAGGCTAAACATTCTTACAGATAGGAATTAAGCTAGAATGCATACCTGTTATATGGCATTATCCCATATCAGGCCTTTACTAGGCCTTTTCATAGTCCAACAGTGCCAGAACATAACTACTATAAGGATCATAGCTAGTACAGTCCAGAAAAACCACAAGTACCTCAAAATAACCGTAATTACCCCATATGCTAAGTACAACGACTATCTAGAAAAACATGTATTAATAAATAATTGCAACAGTGTTAAAATGCATAGTTAGAAATATAACTAACAATTAGCCTCACAACATATATACATATCTTATTTCGAACTTCCAACCATAAACAGGCTCCTCATATACATATATTTCAGCTCAGTCTAGAGGTAAGGAAAGCCTAGCCTACATGAAAGGTGAATCTACGCTCTCTTTGATGAGTCCACATGAGATTTCTTCCCTGATAACCCCCAAAGGTCACTCAGCTATCAAAATATGAGTTACAATATCAATATAACCATTTTCGCTATAATATCTTAAGAAACAGGGGAGAATAGGTCAATTGCGACTAAAATAGATAAAATGGGGCCCACGCCTAAAAACCAAATCAACCCTCATAAAATGATCTCTATGTCACATTAAGCCTATATCCAAATATTGAGCTCAAAATAAGGCATAGAACAATTAGAAACCAGCCAAAAGCAACACGACATTTCTTATCGAACATACATGCTACAACAAATTCTTAGCTAAATTCCTCAAAAATATGATTAAATTAGCAAAATCTAAATATACCAAGTTGTAGGACTCGAAAAGTAGTACAATTTAGACCCAAATTTTACTTTATTCTAATAAGAAATGGCCGAGATATTATAACATAAAGTTTTCAAAAAAACACAACATAACAGCAGCTGAAATTAGATTTTTGTGCCAAACGGAGCTCGATTAATTAATATGGACCTTAACACAGAGTACAACTCATAAAAATACAAAACATAGACCTAAATATTACCAAAATCAAACTCAAAATGGATAATAAATCACATGTCAAAATTTTGAAAACTACAATGGATAAAGTAGCAAAACAACCAATTTTTACAACAAATGATGTGCCAAAAGCAATTTGCACGATGTTCCTTTTGGAAAAATACCCAAGTTAGGCTTTTGAATCACCAAAATTGGCTAAAAAAGGGGGAAAGAAATTGAGATGCAAAAGTTGAATGAAAGAACTTAGTTTATGTTTTGTTTTCTGGAAATCTTCTTCCAGATTTACTCGTTACATATATTTTTTTAAAATTTTGCACTGCTTGCCATGTGTCAAGCATTCTTTTGGCCACATCGGCATTGCCTTTTAATTTTCAGCAATAACTCAAATTTAATTTAGATGCTCCTGCCTCATCTGGAGTAAAAAAATTTTAATCTATATATGAAATATGACCAAAAATTCACTCTAAATCCAATGGTTAAATAAAAATTATGGGCCCCCTTTTTTAATATTGAAATCTACCAAAGGGACGAAGACACACTCGAAAGCTGGGTTTAGAAGCCTCGAGAATCGAACGAATAGTCCTCTTAGACCAAACTCGACATTCAAGATCCAACGTTGCGGTCAGAATTTTCTTTAGGACACACTTCCCAAGTACATTGAGTCAACTATTGACCCATTTCGGAGGCTAAACCTGTAAAACTCGATATAGTTACACTGAACATGCTCCTAGCCTAATTTGGCCATTCTGGAGCTGATGAAACCATCAAAATTTCACTCCAATACCATTTGCTAGGCTTTACCTAAAAATATAGCTTACAGTTATAGCCCCTCATTTAATTTAAAAACTGCTTAAATGTCAAATGGTTCACTCAATGATCGAACAATCAATGTCAATAAGTAACAAATAGCCCCCAATCACTATACAAATACTCAATCTAATAAAATATAAGTGGAACCACAAAAATGACCTGCAGGGTCATTACACCTAGTTCTCTGATGCCAAGTTTTATCACGACCCAAGCCTAGGACCTAGAAATGACATGGTGAATTGAGAGCCTCTTAAATATGCATAGCACATCCCTGGTTTTGGAAGCAAAATTTAAAGCAAATAACACATTATTTCTAGGGGAAATGGGACTTTTAACTTATGCTATGAGGGATATTATAGGGAAGAGGATTAGCATAGATCAAATAGCAAATAAAGTCTATAGGGTAGGTAAGTATCACTTACATTATGGGGGCAATTAGGGGCTTAGGACTTCCACCTCATCATAGAACAAACATTCAATACATAAGAGGGAATAATGACTAAGGGAAAACCTTCTTTAATATATAAATATAATAAAAGTCGAGCTCATAGTATACATATCTAAATATCTAACAACACCTCTAATATAAATGGAATGGGAGCGAAGACATCTCTTGGGATCACGCTCAAAAGAAAGTATTCGTAATTAGTCAAGTCTAAGCAAAGCACCAAAGTAATGGCCATTGTACCCAAAGTGGAGTACTCACCAAAGGTGATCTTCAACCGAATCGACTACCCACGTGAAGGAGGAGGATAAAGAGGAGCTCTGGTCCCTACATGGTTTGATCATGTAGGTAAAATGTAAGCGTTTGTACTTAGAATATACTATGCATGAGGAGTGCAATGCAACAAATAACATAAGCCATAATTAAGCAATATGTGTAATCATATTCAATGGGCATAAGCTCAATATGTCACGAATGCTGAATGCCTTAGTAAAAATATGCATGAGGAATCATCTAATCATATAACATACATTACACAGATGTGAAGGGACTATAATCGATAAATAAGACCAAGCAAGCTACTACTTGGAATCTCGATATTCAGTCCATACCAGACTAGGAGTGATCAACTTTGCAAAGGTAATTGAAACATTCATGTTACGGGAACTCCCCCATTTCTTAAAGTGCTTTATAAACACCTTACGAGAAGACACCACCCTTTTTGATTAACTTATGATAACAAACTCTCACAACCCAAATATCGAGCATGATGGCACTCACCTAACCAACTAAGGTGAGTCAGCCCAAAACCTAAATAAGTCAACATAAAAATAAAAGCAAAAGATAAATAGTCTAAATAAGATAAATAAGCATAGGAAATCAAAACTACTACCTTGTCAAAACTGGTGTCACATGTACAAGCCTCTAATGATAGAATACTAAAATATGAGTCTCAATGTCTATTCCTCAAATAGGACAAAACATAAGAAAGAATCCTTGAAGCCCTGCTGAAGGAACAAACACCTACCTCACAAGTGATCTAGAAGCACAATCTGTAATAAAGAATATCAAGGAAGAGAGATTGAGCTCACAAATTATAAAAATATAGTAAAAGGTGAGCACCAAACAACATGGTATTCAACAAATGGAACTAACCTAGAGTAAAGCAATGAAGAACACTAGTACTCCTTAACTCCCAACCACAAACCGCCGAACAACAACCCTGCACTTAGAAAAATCTCAACACAATAATATATATATATATATAACATCATATCATAGAATAATATCTTAGAATATGCAACTAAATTCCAGAGTCAAGTGGTACAATAGTTTATCAATATCATAATCATTTATGGTATCTGCATAATCCACTCTTCACAATATACAAGGCTCAAGTTATTAAGATATATCATAGTTTTTCAATAATTTAATCTTAACAATATACAAGTTCTAAAGCATTCATAGTCTCACACATAATATCTACATCAATATCTAAGAAGTAACCATATGAGATAGAGTGAATGCAATGATATGTAAACAATTTGATGCAATATCAAGCAATCGTGATGCATATCTGTCCTACGATACACATCCGCTAATAACCTTAGATCGAAACTCATGGGGGCCACACATGGACCATGTATCTGCCAGAACCATTTTCCTTCAGTAATTACTTTCATATCTAGTCGGAACCATTTCCCTTCAACTTTTAATTTCTTTTCTTTCTTTTATTTTCACTAGTCGGATCATTTCCCTTTGGCTTTTCATTTTCAATAGATCACCAAGCAAACACATAGTGAATGCACAATAGATATGTTCATGTCAATAAAACGATGCAAGATGTCCATACAAATCAAATATTTCAATGTACCAACCTAAGTATACCACAAGTACACAAGTATTCTAAACTCATCACTATATACACATCAATATAATCAATACCGTAAATTCATCATCATCTCAATCTCATCAGTGCTTCAATATCAAATTATTCTTCATGTCGAATGTATGCCAATACAAAAACCATCACAATATAATTATCATATGTCTCACAAGATCACGTGTATTACCAATCCACAATTTGATTAATCATTTCATTTTCTTTCAATATTGGAGTCATCGTTAACACATTACATAATGACCATAATATTAACATAGATCAACTCTTTTAATTAGCCTTAGTCAACATAGTTTAGGATAATTCATCATTGAGTTCTTACTTCACAATCAATTAGTTTCAAAATTCTCAACAATATCTCAATATATAAGTTAGCTCAACATTTCACATAAGAGATTCAATAGACAGTTTCATGTAATATAGTTCGAAGCTCAATAATCAGAACATCATGAACACCTTCACACTATCAATAAAGGGATCACAAGATCATTTCACGATAATATCTCACAAGTCTAAGTCAACAATAATGGACATTATCTCATAATTCAAGTCCTACATGTCATCATTTCCACCTTCCAATTATCCAAATCATATCCACTAGAATAGTTCACTAACCCCCAAGTTTCACATTAGAAAAACAAAAGAAAAATAATAAGTTAAAATCAACTCAACAAAGGTTAAGGTCCACTTACTTTAATCAATAGTCAAATAAATCCAAAACTATATAATCCAGAAGTTCACAATATTCACAATCCTACAAATAGTTCGCAAGTCAAGGATTCATAATATTTATAATTACCTAATCAAAAATCTCATGATCGAGGCCTATAATAAAATAATTCTATACCATTTCATGGCACAATCACCCAAATCCACATACATATGATAATACAAGGTTCAATTATACTTAACCAAAGGTTAGAAGTCCACTTGCCTTAATCAAAGTCTCAATCAACTCAAATCCAAGCCTTTCCCCCCTCTTACAATACTCAAAATCACCACAATCTTGAAGACCGAATTGTGATCTAGAAAACTGGATGAATAAATCCACAAAAATTGGCTCAAAAACACCAAACCACTATAAAATATGAGATATACCATCAAAGGGAGTCAATTGATACCCATATTGCTAGGAATTCAATTCGAGGGTAAAATGGTCAAAAGTTAGGATATTTTTCAAAAATCTCAAATTTGGAAATTGAACTCAAAATCAGGTTGTACATGAAAAATGGAGTTCGTGGGTGAAAATCCCATAAACATTGAGTAGAATTTGATGGAGAAATCATAATTTAAAGTTTGAATCATGTTCTTGAAAACCCATAAAAATTGGAGTATTCAAACCAAAAATTTCAAGTCAAAATCATAATTTAATTACTGAAAATAAAAAAATTTGTGTTTAGAAAGTTTACCCAAATGAAAATTCATGAAAAATCTTGCACAAAATTGTACCTCTAAGTTTTTGGAACTCCAAAAATGAAAGAAAATAGTGTAGTAGTCAAAATAGGTAAGAGAGGGTCTTTTTAGCAAATAAAGTAAAAGAAAAATGGGTTGTTGACCCATTCACCCGTGTTGACCAGCCATTGACTGCGGTCAACTTTCACTAATACCCTTCAAAACACACTTTTTAACCCCCAAAACTCATCCAAACCTCTATAAATATGAATCATATATGTAACCTTACCAGAAATGACGATACGGACGCAATGGAATCATCAAAATTTGCATTAGATGTTTTAAACTTTGAATGTTGACCTAGTAAAACTTATTATCAGAATTCAACTGAAAATGCAACTTTGGGTCCAAAATCTCCATTCTAACTCTGAATTAAGTTTCATCAGTTTATCCAAACCAAATTTCACATTTCGGAGCTAATGGAATCGACAAAATTGCATTACAACACTCGAAACTCAAGTGGAAAAACTCAAAATTTTAAACTTTAAATATTTAAAAACTCTTTCTTTAGTAAACTCCAATTTTTCACAAGATGCTCTACAGTGAAGAGTGAAGTGCCCAGCTGGTAACATAGTTGTTCCACTCGACCGTGTCTTAGGCTTGTTCACTTTAATAAGACAGAACAGTTCCCTGGAAACAAATAAGGGCACTTTTAAAGTGTTTAATGGAGGAAAAGATTGATGCTGAAGTATTACATAAGCAAAAAAATGGGTTCTAAGGAAAATAACTTGACCAACTTCATAAGAACGGTTATAGTTATATATAGAAATGCCATTTGCTTGCACTTTTCACACCCTCAACAAGATATCATAAGTTTCTTTCAAAATTTAATCTTCACTAGAGTTAGAGAATTTTCCAAGCTTTTGACTTAAAGGACCATCCCTTAATAGCGTAATGGGAGTTCCCCTCATAGACTAAGGGAGGGCTTTTCAAGTGACAATTGAAGTAGTCCCAAAGTCCCTCTGCTGGTGACGGTAGTAAAACTTCGAATGAAGTCTACTCTTCTGTTTACATATGTAAGCTCAAATTAGTCGCAATCACACTTCTGTACAATATCCAACACATATTAAAGAACTTACGAGCCAAGCATCAATAGAGTAGCCTGCGGATTGGTGCTTGGTGACACGGTAAAGGTTGAACCATCGAAAACTTTGCATGCCTCAAAAATTCTTAAGTTCCTATCAACCACTTTCCAAATAAGGCACCTGCCATGGTAATACTATATTGTATTCATAACGACAGAACTATCCCATCAGAAAGTCATTGGATAGATCAGCAGGCAAAACCTAGCTCACCAAGCCATTGTATTCATAACGACAGATCTATCCCATCAGAAAGTCATTGGATAGATCAGCAGGCAATGAAGGTCTAACATACCTAAAATATATAGGACCAAACTTTATTGATACTTGTATTCCTAAATGGAGCGGCTTTGTTATACATCATGAATCTTTCTGTTCACACACCTCTCCATATCCATCACCAAGATGTTGGATGTAATGAAACCATAGTATTGGGTTAACCTTAACATCAGTTAATGGTAGTCTGAGAGAACCAATAGAGAGGTACCAATAATCTTCTCCATCAGGGTTGCCATAGTATAATATACTGATGAGGGGAAACCTTATATATAGTTATAAAGGCGTAAGACCTCCAACTCGAATGAAGGGAGTAAGGTTGACTCCGGTCCCTTTGTCCCTCATCTAGACTGACAGCAAAAACAACTAAAACTGTCCAAAACAAACTGAAACTACAACTAAAACTATTGTGAATCAAAGAAAGAAAAAAAGAAATATTCTTCTATGTAACCAACCCTAGGAAAGGGGCACTCTAGTGCATAAACACATTTCAAGAAAAAAGGAGGGCATAGAAATAAAATTGGTAGTCAATCATTGTCCTATGATATTTACTAAAAAATGATTATTTAATACCATATTCTATAAAGTCAGTTCTAGCAGACTAGGCATGCAGAAAACTTCAAATTAAGAGGTCATACTCCACCAACTACGCTTGGTTAATGCTTTTTCCCACTTTGTTTCATTTGCTTTCATGTCTAGTAGAATCACTATGATAGCTTTTCTCGGGATCACAAAACACTATTCCATTAGGTAATGAAACCACGCCCCTTTCTCTCTGACTGAGGCAGTAGATCTTTTATCTACTTGACTGACCCTAAAACTAGGAAGACTGCCCTACCTTTGACTGAGAGTGTCTTCGCCTATAAACTCTTCTTGCGTACTTGACTTATAGGCTTGACACCCATTTGTTCTAGGCTAGTTCATTCCCAGAAAAGAAAACTAGTTGAATTAGTGAGGATCCTTAAGAATATGGGTGCCATTCTTTCAACTTCATCCCAATGGATATCGCTTCTCTCAAATAAAAACCTAAGAAATCTCTTATTCCATATGAGGTTTGAGAGTTAAGGTCTTCTAGAAAGCTTTTGAAGTAGGGAAACCAAGTCAATGAAAGAAGCAACTCTCCCAGGACCGGAGAAGCTCAATTTCAAAGGTTAGGATTTTAGTTCTGACTAGTACTGCCAAGGAGCAATTCCTCTAAATGGCAAGTATGAGTTCAACTCTTTTCTCATTGGGACAGAATCGATAGCCGTTCGACCTGAGAAAAGTGCGGTCGAATACAGAATCCCCAATATCTTAGTCTTTACCTTCGCTTCAAGGAACAAATACCATATCTAAGTAAGTGGCATCCAATTGAATTAATTCACAAGATCATCCATCGACAAAAATGGAAGAGATGTCTGTTAAGGTTTTGCTTCATGAAAGCAAGAAAGGAAGCAAGTTTAGCAAACATAGAGATGGAAAGAGATGGATTTGGCCCAGCTGTTATCAAATCAATTCCAATTCATTCATTAATGGAATAGGGAATGGCCAGAGTGTGGCTTTGAGGAATGGGCGATAGCCTATGACTAAAAGTCTAAACTATCTATGAATGACCTAGATTAGAATGTCAATCGACAAAAAGAGCCTATGAATGATTTCAAGTTTAGACTATAATGACATGCATCCTTACTTATGCAATGAAATTGAGTTGATGGAGCAGCTAGTACCCTTGACTTATTCTCTTCGGTATCGCCTTCTCTCCTTGATAAAGGCACCATAGTGCACTAAACTAGAAGGAGTGGATGTTAGGCACGCAGGGAAGAATCTGCCTATGTGCTAGTATTAGCCCTGACATAGATTCTTCTTTGATTGAAGGAATGGTACAGAAGAGAACCAGAACCATATCTTTCACACATTCAATCAATTATCAGCGGTATTACCTGATCGTTGTTGTACTGTATTAGATTAGCTATCCATCTCCCTAGCCCTATTAGAACAGTTTGGTTAGTAATAACACAACCTGAAAGGAAGCCATTCCTACTAGGAAGTTTCCCTAGTGAAAGATGCTATGCCTTTGCTTCATTCTTTCCCATCTAACTGAGAAAGTAACTCCCTGCCTTTGCGCCTATACTCCAACTCAGTAGCTCATTCCAGATAAGTGAGTGAATTTCAAGCTGGAAGGAGAAAAAGAAAAGTCAGCATCTAACTTTAGTACTAGCAAATAGTGAGTGCTTATCTGGTCCCTTTCAAGAAAATCCTATTAAAAATAGGGATGTCGGTTCAACATCATACATCTCTATTGTTTTCCACTTTATCTCCTTCTTAATCGGTATGGCTCTTGGAGGAAAGTGGATCCAGGTTACTTTCCCAACCCAACGTATCACAACCTTAGGGTGAAAGCTGAACCATGGTTAGTCACCCCCGCCAATGGATCTATTCTTCTCTTTCATGAGTGAGTAGGTGGGTACACTGAACACCAACTCCATTTTAATGAAGAAAGGGATACGCAAGGACAACTATGAATTTAGATAACCTTATGGCATACCATCATATATACTCTACCCTATGCTACCATCTTTCTTCCTTATGATTCAACCACGATAGATTTTAGTCAACTGTGGTTACACTTAAACCAAGAACTCCTATTCTATTGCATCAAGAACTAATTTAATTGTATCACTTACTGTAACAAGAAGAGCATGAACTCATTCTCAAGTACTTGTGAGGCTAGCATTTTTTCATAGGATATTTAGTAAGGCTATGTTCAATAAAGACAATCCATTTATTAATAGTAGTTGTCCAATGGGAAAACTATTTCAATCAAGCAAGTAAGATGCAAGGCAACTTGCCAATCAATTTGCTGATCCAACTACAGACAAAACACCACACCCATAGGCTCGGCCGAGCTAAACAACCTAGGCCACAAGTGATAAAGAGGCAGATTCTCAAACTAAAGAAGTAGTGGCTATCATTGCTGAAGTCTAGTATCAGGAACAACCTCAAGTTGGTAGCCCAGCCCATCAAGCTATTGTTGCGCCCGTAGACACTAGAGCTAAGCTTAGAATAGCGACTAAGAAACTCAAACTGTGGAGCAGAAACTATTGATCCATTTGGTTAACCACATGTTCTTTTTACATGCAAAAATAGTGCCTTTAAAGCAAACTAAGAGCAAGTAAGGGACTATGGGTGGCATAAGCTCACAAATTAGGATGCGTGACTGACACATCTTTTTTTTTCAAATGATCCAGGAATATTCCTCTAGGCTTGGATGGTTGTTATGTAGGTGTACAACTCTTCCTAGGTTATATTCAATCATAAATCACCAAGGAATTATTTCATAGTATACCTATGCCAAAAGACCTTCTCGCAGATAATTTCTAGTCAGTGTGCCATGAGTAGCTTCTCGATGAATAAGCTGTGATTGCTCTTATTGATATAGTTTTGTTTTTTTGGGTAATTTCATATTCTATTGATCCCGTCTTACATGACAATTAGAATTTGCTTTCCCTATTTGAAAAACAAGGAGATCTCTGTCACTCTTACAATGCTTCACACAAGAAATTACACAGCTTTCAAGGTCATGAATAAATTGATTTGAGAACTTGTTTTAAAGTTCCCTATGGGAGAACTTTCATAATTGCTTTTGCTCTCGGATCTAATTATCACACCCAAAGTCCCATTAAGGCGGACTGGCACCCATTGCCGATAAGGCTCGGGAGAACCAACTTGTATCGACACCCTTTATATATATATATTATAAGGGGTTTCTACATTCAATATGCTTTCAAGAAAGTAAATAGTAATAACAAGTCAAAAGGAAATGCATATGACTAAGCCGTTGGGGCCACCTTGCCTAAAGAATGAGACATGAACACACTTTAATTTACATTAGTCTACAAAGCCTCTAGATAAGGAAAAGTATCTGATAAGGTTCTGGATAGGCCCTGCCTTGACTAACGATACAATACAAAAATATAAGCTCTAGACACACAAAGCTCCGAGCAACCTAGAACTTAGTAACAATAGCTGGATATCCTGTACTCCTACTAGAGAGAGCTACTAGCACCTGTACCTGCAATATGAAATGTAGGTTCCCCCATAAAGGACATTAGTACAAGATAATATACTGAATATGTAAGGCAGAAAATATTCACGCCCCTAATCCTGTTAAGGCGGACCAGTACCCGTAGCCGATAATGCTCGGGAGAACCAACCTATATCTATGCGTTATCTATACATTTTACAAAAGTTCTCTACATTCAATACGCCTTTATGGAAGAAAACAGTAATGACAAGCCCAAAATGAAATTCAAATTACTAGGCCGTTGGGGCCTTATTCTCTAAAGTACAAACCATAACCACACTTTAATTTACATAGTCTACAAAGCCTCTACATAAGGAACAAATCAGATAAGGGTCAGGACAAGCCCTGCCTCAACCAGTTATACATTAGACAAATACAATTCTAGACACACAAAGCTCCAAAGCAACTTGGAGCTTGGTATTAGAAGCTAGATGTCCTGTACTCTTACTGAGGAGATCTACTAACACCTGTACCTACAGCATGAAATGTAGCTCCCCCGTAAGGGACGTTAGTACGAAATAATGTACTAAGTATGTAAGGCAGGAAATACTGTATATGAGATAACAACTCAAATGAAATAATGCACTGGTATAGGATATCTTCCATCCCTTTGGGCTACCACCTATCTATAAGCAATATACTTTACCTTTTAATCACCTTTGAGATGATATTTTTGTGGTCACAATATTGGAGCTATAGAACTGTACGGGCAGCATGTGCAATGTAGATAACCATACAAGAAAATAAGATAATGAAAAGAGTATGTTACACAAATAATAAAATGCATAAGAGGTAGAACAACACATGAACTTTGTTTTCTACAATGATTCTTTCTATCTTGGTATACAAGTATATCTGCATATTTGAAGATGACTATTTATACATATCATGGCCAGTCCATTTTAGTGCCTTAACAACCTTATAAGATCCCACAAAATAGAACACACAACAATTCTACACAACATACAAATGAGCAATATAACGTTATATCCCATCACTACATTTCAACGTCGATAGTTCCAAACCTCTTCCAACTTTAATCAAACTATTTCCACATCATTTTACACATAAAACCAGTATTATAATAGTCCAACAGTACTCCTAAATTAGGTGAAGGTCGTATCATAACAATTCCCAATTTTCAGCTCACAAGTTTCTTTTAAGAGTACAACTAAGATATCCTACAAAAATCCATCTTTGTGGGTTGTAACAGTGGTGAAACAGCCTAGTTACATCACTAACAATCAAACCTTTGTTAAATACATATGTATTACTTCATAATATAGCCAACCAAGAAGAGAAAAACCTCTTATTTAAGAAGAAAAGTGTACAACAATCTTTATAATATAATCTATCCAGATTTCCAGCATAAGTATAACTAACATATAGATCTTGTTTTTCCTGGAACAAGCATAACAAATACATGGATAATTCCACTTACCTTAGCCTTCAAGATTCAAGTTTCCTTCAAAAACCCTAGAGGGTTATTTTTGTGGCTGCCTTGTGAAGTGAAGTAAAGAGTAAAAGAAAGTCTTTAGGAAAGATGAAGTAGAGAGAAGATGAGAGCTTTTGAGGAAAGCTGAAATTTTCCAAAGGGTAAAATGACTTGGCTGCTTTCACTCTCTTGTTTAAGGGATATTTCGGACAACTTTACTGTAGCTTTTTCACCAAGTCTTCACTCATGCTACCAAGTGAGATATGCTGCAGGTTGGACTTCACTTTTGGGCCTAAATATGTCACAAAATTGATGGGCTTTGGCTGCCCAATTCCCAAATTCTTATTCACTTAGTTTGGGTCCAATTAGGCCAAGTGGGTTGTGAAGACTTTGGGCACTTCTTATTCTTTATTTTGGGCTGTAAGCATAGTCCATTTATGATGGCAAGACATAGACTAGAGTTACACCCTTAACACAGATTTTATTCATACTCGAACTTGGATAAATTTAATGTATGCCTCTTCTCCATTTAGCTAGCAATTTCAAACTAAATAATTACCCATGTCATGTTTCATTCATATGGTACTAGTATTATAAAATGTGGGGTGTTACATCCTCCCCCCTTAGGAATATTCGTCCTCGAATGTTAGCATAACTAGATAGTTTAATCATATCCAATGTAATAAACATTCAAACATACATAACTATTAAAGCTCCCAATTTTGCATGTGGCACTTCCTCCTAAGCTTCAAGTAAGTTAGGGTATTTTGATTTCATCACATCTTCGGCCTCCCATGTTATCTCCTCTATTTGCTGGTTTCTTCAAAGCACTTTTACCGAAGCTATTTCTTTATTTCAAAGCTTCTTAACTTGACGATCTAGAATAGCAATAGGTACCTCTTCATATGTGAGATCCTCTATAACCTGCACATCCTCAATAGGAGTGATACAGGATGGGTCACATATGTATTTCCGAAGCATTGAGACATGAAAAACTGGATGAACCATTGAAAGCTCTTTGGGTAGCTCTAGTTCATATGCAACCTGCCCAACCCTCTTGATAATCTAATATGGTCCTATGTAACGTGGGCTCAACTTTCCTTTCATACCAGACCTCATAACCCCTTTCATTAGAGACACCTTTAAAAATACCCAATCTCCTACTGAGAATTCCAATCCTCTCCTTCTAGCATCCGCATATAATTTATGACAACTTTGGGCTATTTCTAGTTGTTGTTGTATTACCTTAACTTTTTCCATGTCTTGTTGCACTAAATTTGGTCCAAGTAAGTTAGTTTCACCAACTTCAAACCATCCAATTAACGACCTACATTTCCTTCCATACAAAGCTTCATAAGGTGCCATCTTGATACTTGAGTGGTAGCTATTATTATATGCAAATTCAATAAGTGGCAAATG
>DF357357.1:32552-104080 GCA_000787875.1 Solanum virginianum | reverse complement strand
GTGGTGTAAACTACCCTGTAGTCCTGGCCTTCTTGGATTGTGCCCTTTCTAGCTCTTGTGTTCTTCTCCGTTACCTCTGATCCTCCAGTTTCTATGCAAAGGCTTGCATTCTTGCTATATCCATGTCATTATTCAATGAAGCAATAATGCAGTCTCTGACCAGATTTATGAGCCACTACATTTGCCTTCCCCGGGTGGTAAAGTATATCAATGTCATAATATTTTCTTAGCTCTAACCACCTTCGCTACCTTAAATTTAAGTCCTCCAGCTTGAAAATGTATTACAAACTCTTATGGTCAGTATATATGTTAACATGAACTCCATACAAATAGTGGCACCATATTTTCAAGGAAAACACAACCGCTGCTAGCTCAAGATCACGTGTTGGATAGTTCTTCTCATGTGGCCATAGCTATCTAGAGGCATAAGCAATTACTCTACTATGCTGCATCAGTACACACCCTAAGCCAACTCCTAAAGCATCACAATACACTACATACCCCTCGGTGCCTTCTAGAAGTACTAGCACGGGTGCAGAAGTTAGCTTATTTTTCAGTTCAAGGAAACTTCTTTCACATGCATCATTCCATTGGAACTTGCCTGCCTTATGTGTCAACTTGGTTAGAGGTGCAAAAATCATTTAGAAAATTTGGCATACAACTGCCTATCACGAAGAACCTGTAACACTTGTTGTAAGTGATTTGCATAGTCCTTTTCTGATCTTGAATATACCAAAATATCATCTGTAAATACTATCACGAACATATCCAAGAATGGCTTGAACACCCTATTCATCAAATCCGTAAAAACTGCTAGTGCATTTGTTAGCCCAAATGACATAACAAGAAATTCAAAGTGACCATAGCATGTTTTGAAAGCAGTCTTAGGAATGTCTTCCTCCATCACCCTCACCTGGTGGTAACCTGATCTCAAATCAATCTTTGAAAAGCATCTGGCACCCTGCAATTGATCAAATAAATCATCAATCCTGGGGAGGGGGTATTTATTTTTAACTGTCACCCTATTTAATTGTCGATAGTTGATACACATTCTCAGGGTCCCATCCTTTTTACGTATAAATAACACTGGTGCACCCTAAGGGGATACACTAGGTCTTATAAAGCCCTTCTCCAATAAGTCTTTTAGCTGCTTCTTCAACTCACGCAATTCTGCCAGGGCCATTCTATATGTAGGGATAGAAATAGGTTGAGTTCTTGGAAGTGAATCAACACCAAAATCTATCTCTCGTACTGGAGGTAAACCTGGAAGTTCTTCGGGGAACACATCAACAAATTCATTCACCACTGGAACTGATTGATGAGTTGGTGATTCTGCCTCCATATCTCCTACTCTGACTAGATGACATATATACCCCTTAGCTATCATCTTTCTTGCTTTAAAATAAGATATGAACTTACCCTTTGGTGGCCCGACATTGCCTTCCCATTCAAGGACTGCCTCATTAGAAAAGTGGAAGTACAATCTCTTAGTGCGGCAATCCACGATGGCATAACAAGAAGCTAACCAGTCCATGCCCATTATAACATCAAATTCTACCATTTCTAGCTCAATAAGGTCAGCTAAAGTGTCACGATCACAAACAGTTACTACATAGTCATAATAAACCCTTCTAGCCATAATAGATTCACCTGTTGGCGTAGACACTTCAATTAGTTTGTTCAATAATTTAGGTGCCCTTTTAAGCTTCCCAATAACTAGTGGAGTAATGTTTGATAGTGTAGAACCAGGGTCAATTAATGCATACACATTATGTGAAAACATGGACAATGTACCTGTGACAACATCAGGTGAAGCTTCCAAATTTTGTCGACTCCCCAATGTATACATGCGATTCTAGACTCCGCTAGAGCTAGCTGCCCCTCTAACACATCTACCATGACCCATAGGTGCTTGTTGACCCCTATCTAATGGAGGAACTGACGATGATGATGCAACAGTTGACCCAGTGAATTGTACTCCATCACCCATACGCCTCCTCGGGCAATCTCTTATCATATTCCCTGGTGCACCACACCAATAATAAATGTTTGTCCCAACAGAACATATACCCGAATGAATTCTTCCACACTATCTATAAGGCTGCATAGGGGTCATTTGCTGGCCTATTGAATACCTCGCTATTCGAGTGGCTTGCCCTTCACTTCGGGGACCAAACTGATTTCTCCCAGACCTTTGAAGTTGTGGTGGAGCATTGGCTGCAGAGTAGGATGATGATGGCTTAGGTGGCCTATTAGGAAACTGTGGCCTAAGCTCACTTTGGGATGGTGTAAACTACCCTGTACATATATCGATGAACTCTATCTGCCATAGTAGCAACCATATTAGGAGCATATCTGGACAGGGAATTAAATGGAAGGCTATACTTCCTCAACTCATATTCCCCTGTTGGAGGTTTAAGAATTGATCTGCCCAGGTCTCTCGAATCTCCAAAGGCAAATAATGGTCAAGAAATGCTTCTTTGAACTTTTCCCACGTAGTTGGAGGTGCATCTATACCCTTAGATTGCTTCCAAGGTCGTACCATAATATGGCCACACCTTTCAACCTATATGTCACAAGTTCAGCAACTTCTATACCACTCACATGCATAACATCCAAAGTGCGCTGAATCTGATCAATAAAGTCTTGGGGATCTTCATTAGGATCTAACTCGGTGAATGATGAAGGGTCCAAAATAAGGAAATCATGTATCCTTGTACCAGCTGCCCTATTTGCACCACCTGTGCCTACAACTAGACCTTCTTGCCTTTGACTTTGGCTGGCAACTATACTTGTCAATAATTGGACAACATTTCTCAGGTCTTGCACAGTAGCATCCATAGGTTGTTCTAGGGGAATTTCACTACTTTCAGGTTTATCCAAAGCTGGATGAGTTGGAGATGTCTATGATGGAGACTCATCTTTTTGTCGTCTCACTTGCCTAGGCATGTTAACCACCTCTTTTACTTTCTTTCCTTTAGCTTTGTTTTTCCCAGTTACAGGCATACTTGCTGTACAAAACAATTCAAGAATTAGACATAATACACCTCTTACACTTGACACCATGGCATGATCTAAAGAATGAAAGGAAAGTAACAAATCCTAAATGCCACGCAGCCTCCTGCTTATAAATGTGGTGCATAACACATCGATAAACAAGATTCTGCATAGACACGGCTTTGTAGAATCCCTAGGATGACCCGCTTTGATACCACTTTTGTCACGCCCCAAATCCTGTTAAGGCGGATCGGCACCCATTACCGATAAGGCTCGAGAGAACCAGAATTCTCTATGTTTAATATGCCTTTATGGAAGAAAATAGTAATGACAAACCCAGAATGAAATGCAAATGACCAGGCCATTGGGGCCTTATTCTCGAAAGTACAAACCATAACTATAGTTTAATTTATGTAGTCTACAAAGCCTCTATATAAGGTACAAATCATATAAGGGTCAGGACAAGCCCCACCTCGACCAGTTATACATCACACAAATACAACTCTAGACACACAAAGCTCCAAAGCAACCTGGAGCTTGGTATTAGCAGTTGGATGTCCTGTACTCTTACTGAGGAGATCTACTAACACCTGTACCTGCAGCATGAAATGCAAGTTCCCCTTTAAGGGATGTTACTATGAAATAAAGTATTGAGTATGTAAGGCAAGAAATACTATATATGAGACAATATATCTATAAGCAATATACTTTACCTTTCAATTACCTTTGAGATGATCTTTCAGTGGTCACAATATTGGAGCTATAGAAATATATGGGCAGCATGTGACATGTACATAACCATACAAGAAAATAAGATAATGAAAAGAGTATGTTACACAAATAATGAAATGCATAAGAGGTAGAACAACACATGGACTTTATTTGCTAGAATAATTCTGTCTATCTTGGTATTCAAGTATATATGCATATTTGAAGATAATTATGTATGGGAGCATATGAACATGTGAAAGATTTGAGACATAATCAATAGTTGACTTGGAATTGGTAAGTGCCTCTATGTACCAAGGAGGGGTCTATGTTTCATGCCAAATAATACGAATCAAGTTGCCTTACATACCTCGCTGAACGACCTCGCTATTACCTTGAGACAACCTTTCTTTAATTCAAATATTAATCTATAACATAATAGGTGATAAAACTAGTATTAGCAGCCAATAAATACATCTTGGCAGCCCAAACTCATATAAATACAACACATGGGCAGCAAGTGTGTAGTTATAAATCCAAGCATATCCTTTCAACCCTTTCACCTGTAATCATAATTTCTAATACACATTATCATATACTCATCATGGGCAGTCTGTTTTAGTGCCTTAACAGCCTTATAACAGCCCACAAAATAGAACACAGAACAATTCTACACAACATACAAATGGGCAGCATAACGTTACATCCCTTCGCTACATTTCAATGTCAATAGTTCCAAACCTCTTCCAACTTTAATCAAACTGTTTCCATGTCTTTTTACACATAAAACCAGTATTATAATAGCCCAAAAATACTCCCAAATTAGGTGAAGGTCGTGACACAACAATTCCCAATTTTTAGCTCAAAAGTTTCTTTTAAGAGTACAACTAAGATATCCTACAAAAATCCATCTTTGTAGGTTGTAACAGTGGTGAAACAACTTGGTTACATCACTAACAATCCAACCTTTGTTAAATACATATGTCTTACTTCATAATTTAGCCAACCAGGAAGAGAAAAACCTCTTATTTAACAAGAAAAGTGTACAGCACTCTTTAGAACACAATCTATCCAGATTTCCAGCACAAGTATAACTAACATATAGATCTTGTTTTTCATGGAACAAGTATAACAATTACATGAATAATTCCTCTTACCTTAGCCTTCAAGATTCAAGTTTACTTCAAGAACTTAGAGAGAAAATATGGGATTCCTTGTGAGATGAAGTACAGAGAAGATGAGAGCTTTTGAGGAAAGCTGAAATTTTCCAAAGGGTAGAATGACTTAGCTGCTTTCACTCTCTTGTTTAAGGGATATTTTGGACAACTTTACTATAGATTTTTGACCAAGTCTTCAGTCATGCTACCAAGTGGGATATGCTGAAGTTTGGACTTCACTTTTGGGCCTAAATGGGTCACAAAATTGATGGGCTTAGTTTGGGTCCAATTAGGCCAAGTGGGTTGTGAAGACTTGGGGCTCTTCTTATTCTTTATCTTGGGATGTAAGCATAGTCCATTTATGATGGTAAGACATGGGCTATAGTTACACTCTTAACACGGATTTTATTCATACTCGGACTTGGACAAATTTAATATAGGCCTCTTCTCTGTTTATCTAGCAATTTCAAACTAAATAATTAGCCATATCATGTTTTATTCACATGGTACTAGTATTATAAAATATGGGGTCTTATAAAAATACTGTATATGGAGTAAAAACTCAAATGAAACTATGCAGTGGTGTAAGCATAAGAGACCACCATTTGTCATACTGTGGAGTCTTGTACTTTATGTTCTTTTTATTACTTTACCTTTACTATATAATTTGTGCACAATATCTAATACAAATGACCAGCTGATCAGTGGTAAATCTATATCGGGATTGGCCCCTACTAGGCTTTTCCTTCCACCACTAGGGCTACCCCTTCTAATGGGATCGACCTTAGCTAGGAGATTCTTCCACCCCTCAGGTTACCACCCATCAATAAGCAATATACTTTACTTTATCTTTCAATTACCTTTGGGCTGATTATTTGGTGGTCATAATATTGGAGCTGTAGGACTGTAGATATAGCATGTGACATGACTATGACCATATAGGACAATATGACAATGAAAAGAGTATGTTACACAAATAATATAATGTGTATGAGATGAAACAACTCGTAAACTTTATTTAAGAACAAGAACCCATGTGTTTTGGTATCCAACAATGAATGCAGATTTGAAGATTACTATGTATTAGATCATATGAACATGTGATAAAGAGGAGACACGGTCAATAGTTGTGTCGGAGTTGGTAAGTGCCTCTATGTTCCAAGGAGGGATCAATGTTTCATGCCAAATAATATGAAATCAAGTTGCCTTACATTCTTTGTTGTACGACCCCGCTATTACCTCAAGATAACCTTCCCTTCCTCTTAATATCTATCTATAATATAGTAGTGATAAAATTAGCATTAACAGCCAATAGATACATCTTGGCAGCCCAATCTCAATTAAAAGACAACACATGGGCAACAAGCATATAATTATAAACCTGAGCATATTTTTTCAACCTTTCTGCCTCTAATCATATTTTCTAATACACATTATCATATACATATTATGTGCATCCTGTTTTAGTACCATAAAAGAATTACAACAACCCACAAAGCACAACACATAACAATTATACACAACATACTAATAGGCGGCGTAACATTACATCCTTTCACTATATATCGACGTCGACAATTCCAAACCTATTTCAACTTTAACCAAATAGTCCCCACCATATATACACATAAAAACATTCCTAAAATAGTGCAAAAATAGTTGTTAAGTATATGGAGAACGTGAAATAATAATTTTTGATTATCAGCCCTCAAGTTCCTATTAAAAGCACAATTACGATATCGCACAACAACTCATTTTTGCAGACTGTAACAATGGTGTAGCATCTTTGTTCTATCACAACAAACCTAAAATTTGTTAAAAACAGCCAAAAAAGAAGAGAAAAGTCTCTTAATTAACTAGTACAATAATCCTTAGGACACATGTTGTCCAAATATTTTAGCATAAACATAACTAGCCTAGTTTCTTTTTTTCATAAGAAAACCATACTAAAAACATAAATATTCTTACTTACCTTTACCCTCAAGGTGCAGGACTTCTCCAAGAACTTTAAAAGTCTCCTTGTGGCTGCTTTGCAAACTTAAGAAGGTGTAGAGAGAAACCTTGTGAAAGCTGATTTATTTTCAAAGTTAGGAATGATTTAAAGGTTTTACTTGTAAGACCTTTTTAAAGGAGCCTTTGCCCAAATTTCTTATGTTGTTTAAGCCTCATATTATCAAGGTGGTTATGCAGTGGCTTAACCCTTTCACTTGGGCATAAATGGGTTTCAAAGTTGATGGGCCTTGGCTGCCCATTTTTCTAATTTCTCTTCACTTAGTTTGGGTCTAAATAGTCAAGTGGGTTGTGATGTACTTGAGCCCTTTTTATATTCTTGTGGGCCTAAAAATACTGTGAACTTATGATACTAAAATACGGGCTAAAGTTATAGTCTTAACATGGACTTTATCCATAATCAGACTTGGACAGATTTGACGTCTAGCATTGTCTCCGTCCTAGCTAGAAAATTTAAGCTAAGTAAGTAGGTGACTCACCTGCTAGCTTCCTAATTCCTACCAGAATATCACTTCTCTCACTTCATTTAAGGCCATGATCTGTTTAATTTGACTTAAAACTTGTATACACTTGACCCTCTTAAGTGTTAGATGTACATATCGCCCTCTAATTTATGATTCAAGCACTTTTTAAAATAGGCGCTAATTTAAAAAAGCCATATCATGTTTCATGTGCATAGGACAAGTACATGTAAGGTGTGGGGTGTTACATCCTCACCCTTAGGAACACTCATCCTCGAATGTTATCATAATTAGATAGCTTAGCCATGTTCAATGCAATAATCGTTCAAACACATGTACCAATTAAGGCCCCAATTTTGCATGTTGCACTTCCTCTTTAGCTTCAAATAAGTAAGGGTATTTTGATTTCATCGCATCCTGAGCCTCCCATGTTATCTCTTCCATTCGCTAATTCCTCCAAAGTACTTTTACTGAAGCTATTTTTTTATTCTTTAGCTTCTTAACTTGACTATCTAGAATAGTAATAGGTACCTCTTCATAAGTAAGTTCTTTTGTAACCAGCAAATCTTAAATAGGAGTGATACAGGATGGGTCACCTATGCATTTTTTAAGCATTGAGACATGAAAAACTGGATGAAGCATTGAAATCTCTTGGGGTAGTTCTAATTCATATGCAACCTGCCCGAACCTCTTAATAGTTTTATATGGCCCTATCTAGCTTGGGCCTAGTCTCCCTTTCTTACAGAATATCATAACCCCTTTCATTGGAGACACCTTTAAAAATACCAATCCCCTATTGAGAATTCCAGTCCTCTTTTCCTAGCATCCACAAGACTTTGGGTTATTTTTAGCAACTGTTGTATTACCCTGACTTTTTCCATGGCTTGTTATACTAGATTTGGTCTAAGCAAGGTGGTTTCACCCATTTCAAACCATCCAATCGGTGATCTATATTTCCTTCCATACAATATTTTGTAAGGTGCCATATTAATACTTGAATGGTATGTATTATTATAGGCAAATTCAATAAGTGGCAAATGGTTAACCCAACTACCTTTAAAGTCCAGTGTACAAGCTCACAACATATCTTCAAGTGTTTGAATTGTTCGTTCTGCTTGACCGTCTGTTTGAGGGTGGAAAGTTGTACTCAAATTCACTTGTGTCCCTAAACTCCTTTAGAAGGACTTGCAAAACTTTGCAGTGAATTAAGCTCCTAGATTAGATATAATAGAGATTGGGACCCCATGTAGCCTGACTATCTCTTTGAGGTATAACTTGACATATTCTTCAGATGTATAGCTTGGTCAGATATAATGGAGATTAAGACTCCATGTAACCTTACTATCTGTTTAAGGTATAGCTTGGCATACTCTTCAGATGTATAGTCACTCCTAACTGGCAAGAAGTGTGCTGACTTTGTGAGTCTATCAACTATTACCCATATGGAGTCAAACTTCTAAAACGAGTAAGGCAACCCCATAACCCCACCTCTATTTTGGAAGCTCTATACATTACACATAATTTCCTATCTTTTGTTGTTCTACTTTAACTTGTTGGTAATTTGGACATTGAGACAAAAATTCTGCAAGGTCCTTTTTTATGCCTCCCCACCAAAACATTCCCTTTATGTCATGATACATCTTAGTTGATCCTAGATGGATGGAATATCTGGAATGATGGGCTACTTTCATCATTGTGATAGATCCTTAGCCACCCCTTAACTTACTACAACCTGATCACCAATATTCATGATTGCCTTATGACTCAAAGCATTGGCTACCACATTTTTCTTCCCTGGGTGGTAAAGTGTATCAATGTCATAATCCTTTATTAGCTCTAGTAATCTCCACTGTCTTAAGTTTAGGTCTTACTTCTTAAAGATTTACTACATGCTCTTATGATCAGTATATATGTTAATCTGAACCCCATGCAAATAGTGGCACCATATTTTCAGAGCAAACACAACTGCTGCTAGCTCAAGATCATGTGTTAGATAGTTTCTATCATGCGGTCATAGTTATCTAGAGGCATAAGCAATTACCCAACCATGATGTGTCAGTACACACCCTAAGCCAAATCCCGAAGCATCGCAATACACTATATACCCCTCAGTTCCTTCTAGAAGTACTAGCACAGGTGCAGAAGTTAGCTTATTTTTCTGCTCCTGGAAGCTCCTTTCACATGCACAATTCCATTGGAACTTGGTTGGCTTATGTGTCAACTTTGTTAGAGGTGCAGAAATAGAACAAAAACCTTCAACGAACCTTCTGTAATAACCTGCCAACCCTAGGAAGCTCCAAACTTCCATGGGTGTTGTTAGCTTTGGCAAATCTTTCATAGCCTCTATCTTTTGTAAATCAACCCTTATTCCCTCATTAGATACAATATGACCCAAGAATGCCACTGATTTTAGCCAAAATTCACATTTTGAAAATTTGGCATAAAACAGTCAATCACGAAGAACCTATAACACTTGTGGTAAGTAATTTGCGTGGTCTTCTTCAGACCATAAATATACAAAACTATCATCAGTAAATACTATCATGAACATATCCAAGAATGGCTTGAATGCATTTATTAGCCCAAAGGACATAACAAGAAATTCAAATTGACCATAGCGTGTTCTCAAAAGCAGTCTTAAGTATATATTTCTCCTTCACCCTCACTTGGTGATACCCTGATCTCAAATTAATTTTGGTAAAACATTTGGCACCCTATAACTGATCAAATAAATCATCAATCTTGGGAGGGGTATTTGTTTTTAATTGTCACCCTATTCAATTGTCGATAGTTGATACATATTCTTAAGGCGCCATCCTTTTTACGTACAAATAGCACTGGTGTACCCTAAGGGGACACACTAGGTCTTATAAAACCCTTGTCCAATAAGTCTTTTAATTGCTTCTGTAATTCATGTAATTCTACTAGGTCCATTCTATATGAAGATATGGAAATAGGTTGAGTTTCTGGAAGTAAGTCAATAGCAAAATCTATTTCTCATTCTGGAGGTAAGCCTGGAAGTTCTTCAGAGAACACATCAACAAATTCATTCACCACTGGATCTTATTGAAGAGTTGGCGATTATGCATCCATATCCGTTACTCTAACTAAATGACATATATACCCCTTAGATATTATCTTTCTTTCCTTAAAATAATAGATAAACTTCCCTTTTGGTGCCCTAACATTACCTTCCCATTTAAGAACTGCATCATTTGGAAAGTGGAAGTACAGTTTCTTAGGTGGCATAGCAAAAAGCTAACCAATCCATACCCATTATAACATCGAATTCCACTATTTCTAGATCAATAAGGTCAGCCAATGTATCACGGTCACAATCAATAACCACATAGTCATGATAAACCCTTCTAGCTATAATAGATTCACCGATTAGTGTAGACACTTCAAATGGTTTGTTAAATAATTTGGGTGTTCTCTTAAGCTTCCCAACAACCAGTAGAGTGATGTATGATAGTGTAGAACCAGGGTCAATTAACGCATATACATTATATGAAAAGATGAACAATGTATCTATAACCACATCGGGTGAAGCTTCTAAATTTTGATGACTCCCTAGAGCATAAGTGGGATTTTGGACTCTGCTAGAGTTAGCTGCCCCTCTTACACCTCTACCATAACCTGTACGTGCTTGTTTACCCCTACCTAATAGAGTAACTAACAATGATGATGCAACAGCTGACCTAGTAGATTGTGCTATATCACCCATAGGCCTCCTTGGGCAATCTCTCATCATATTCCCTGACACACAACACGAATAACAAGCGTCTGTCCCAACACGAGATATACTTGAATAACTTCTTCCACATTGTTGACAAGGTTCCCTAGGAGTCATTTGTTAGCCTGCTAAATATCCTATTGTCCTTGCACCTAGTGCTTTACTTGTTAGAACAAACTGATATCTTCTAGACCCCAGAAGTTATGGTGTAGCATTGGTTGTAGAGTTAGAGGATGATAACCTAGGCAGTCTATTAGAAAATTGAGGCCTAAGCTCACCTTTGGGTGGTGTAAACTACCCTGTAGACCTAGCCCTCTTGGACCGCACCCTTTCTAATTCTTGTGTCCTTCTCCTTTGCCTCTGATCCTCCAATTTCTATGAAAAAGCTTGCTTCTTCTCCGGGACCTAGCCCTCTTGGACCGCACCCTTTCTAATTCTTGTGTCCTTCTCCTTTGCCTCTGATCCTCCAATTTCTATGAAAAAGCTTGCATCCAGCTATATCCATGTCTTTATTCAAGGAAGCAATGGTACAGTCTCTAACAAGATAATAATCTAATCTATCCATAAATCAATGAACTCTATCTGCCATAGTAGAAACTAAATTAGGAGCATACTAAGCCAGGGAATTAAATTGAAAGTCTATTCTCCCTCACACTCATATTCCCTTAGTGGAGATTGAAGAACTAATCTGCATGGGCCTCTCGAATCTCTAATGGCAAGTAACGGTCAATAAATACCTCTTTTAACTCTTTTCATATATTTGAAGGTGCATCTATATACTTGGACTGCTTCCAAGCTTCATACAACAATACAGCCATACCCTTTAATCTATATGCTAGTAGCTCAACAACTTGATCTATACCCTTAGATTGCTTCCAAGCTTCATACCACAATATAGCCACAACCTTCAACCTATATGTCACTAACTCGACAGCTTCTGTACTACTCACATACATAACATCTAAAGTGCATTGAATCTGATCAATAAAGTCTTGGGAATCTTCATTAGGATCTGAACCAGTGAAAGATGGAGGGTCCAAATTAAGGAAGTCACATATCTTTGTGCTATCTGCCCTATTCGCACCACTTTCGCCTATAACTGGACCTTCCTATCTTTGACCTTGGCCAGCAACAATACAAGTCAATAGTTGGACTGCATTTCTCAGATCCTGCATGGTAGCATCGATAGGTGGTTCTGGGGGAATTTCACTACTTTCTAGTTCATCAGGAGTTAGAGGAGTTGGAGATGTCAGTGATAGACTCATCTTGAGCGTTATTTCATTGTCTCACCCGACTCGGTATACCAACCACCACTTCTACTCCCTTCCCTTTACCTTTGTTTTTCCTAGTTTCTAGCATACTTGCTGTACTAAACAATTTAGGGGTTAGACACAATCCACCTATTACACTTGGCTCTATGGCAAGATCTAAAGAATGAAAAGAAAGTGTCAACTCCTAAATTCCACATGGCCTCCTACATATAAATGTGGTGCACAACACATCGATAAAAAAGATTCTACATAGACACGAGTTTGTAGGCTCCCTAGGATGACCGCTCTGATACCACTTTTGTCATGTCAAAAGTCTTGTTAAGATGGTCTGGAACCCGTTGCCGATAAGGATCGGGAGAACAAATTTGTATCCACACCCTTTCTATACATATTATAAGGGGTTTCTACATTCAACATGCTTTAAAGAAATTAAACAATAATAACAAGCCAAAAGAAAATGCATATGACAAGGCCGTTGGGGCCAAGTTGTCTAAAGTACAAGACATGACCACACTTTAATTTACATAGTCTACAAAGCCTCTAGATAAGGAAAAATATATGATAAAGGTTGGGACAGGCCCCACCTTGACTAACTATACAATATAAAAATATAAGCTCTCGACAAACAACGCTCTGAAGCAACCTGCAGCTTGGTAACAACAGTTGAATATTCTGTACTCCTACTAAGAAGAGGTACTAGCACTTGTACTGGCAACATAAAACAGTTCCCATATAAGGGACATCAGTATGAGATAATGTACTAAATATGTAAGGCAAGAAATACTATATATGAAGTAACAACTCAAACAAACTATGTACTGGTGTAATGATAAGAGACCACCTTTAGTCATATTGTGAAATCATGTATTTTATATTCTTTTTATTACTTTATCTTTACCGTATAATATGTGCACAACATCTAATACAAATGACCAGCTGATCAGTGGTAAATCTATCTCAGGATCAGCACCTGCTAGGCTTTTCCTTTCACCTCTAGGGCTACCCCTCATAATGTGATCGACCCAAGATAGGTGATTCTTCCACCCCTCTAGTTACCACCCATCAATAAGCAATATACTTCACTTTATCTTTCGATTATCTTTGAGATGATTCTTTTTGGTGGTCATAAATTGGAGTTATAGGACTGTAGATGTAGCATGTGACATGTAAATGATCATATAGGACAATACGACAATGAAAAGAGTACATTACACAAATAATAGAATGTGTATGAGATGAAACAACTCGTGAAGTTTATTTAAGAATAAGAACCCATGTGTCTTGGTATCCAAGTATGAATGCAGATTTGAAGATGACTATGTATGGGAGCATATGAACATGTGATAGAGAGGAGACACAATCAATAGTTGTGTTGGAGTTTGTAAGTGCCTTTATGTGCAAAGGAGGGATCTATGTTTCATGCCAAATAATATGGAATCAAGTAGCCTTACATACCTTGCTGTACGACCTCACTATTATGTCGAGATAACCTTTGCTTCCTCCAAATATTTATCTACAATAGAGCAGGTGATAAAACTAGCATTAGCAACCAATAGATACATCTTTGCAGCCCAATCTCATAAAAAAACAACACAGGGCAGCAAGCATATAATTATAAACCCAAGTGTATTCTTTCAACCTATCATATGAAGCCTATTTTAGTGCCATAATAGTCTTACAATAGCCTACAAAGCACAATACATAACAATTCTACATAACATACAAATAGGCGGCATAATGTTACATGCCTTCACTACATTTTGACGTCGATAATTCCAAACTTGTTCCAACTTTAACCGAACATTCCCCACCATATATACACATAAAAATAGTCCTAAAATAGTGCAAAAATAGTTCTAAAGTATATTGAGAATGTGAAACAACAATCTCCGATTATCAGGCCACAAGTTCCTATTAAGAGTACAATTATGATATTGCACACAACTCATTTTTGTGGACTGTAACAATGGTGTAGCATCCTTGTTATATCACTATAAAGGTAATCCTTGTTAAAGACATAAACTTTACTTCATAATCCGGCCAACCAAGAAGAGAAAAGTCTCTTAATCAACAAGAAAAGTGCACAACAATCCTTAGGACACATGTTGTCCAAATATTTCAGCATAAACATAACCAGCCTAGTCTCTTGTTTTTCATAAGAAAACCATACTAAACACATAGGTATTCTTACTTACCTTTAGACTCAAGGTGTAGGGCTTCTCCAAGAACCCTAAAAAGTCTCCTTGTGGCTGCTTTGTAAAGTTAAGAAGGTGTAGAGAGAAATCTTGTAAAAGCTGATTTTTTTTCCAAGTTAGGAATGATTTAAAGGTGCTACTTGTAAGACCTTTTTAAAGGAGCCTTTGGTTGAGACTATTGTGTAGTTTAAGCCTCATATTATCATGGTGGTGAGGCAATAGCTTGGTCCTTTCACTTGGGCCTAAATGGGTTTCAAAATTGAGGGTCCTTGGCTGCCCATTTTACTAATTTCTCTTCACTTAGTTTGGGCCCAAATAGTCAAATGGGTTGTTATGTACTTGGGCCTTTTTTATAGTCTTCCTGGGCTGAAATAGAGTCCATTTATGATGCTAAAACACAGGCTAATATTACACCCTTAACACAGACTTTATCCATAATTGGATTTGGACAGATTCAATGTCGGGCCTCATCTCCGTCTAGCTAGCAAATTTATGCTAAGCAAGTAGGTGACTCACCTGCTACCTTCCTAAGTCCTATAAGTACCTCACTTCTCTTACTTCATTTAAGGCCGCGATCTCCTCAATTTGACTTAAAACTTGTATAACTTGACCCACTTAAGCATTAGACGTATATATCGCCCTCTAATTTGAGATTCAAGCACTTTTAAGAATTGGCGCTAATTTGACAAAGCCATATCATGTTTCATGTGCATAGGACAAGTACATGCAATGTGTGGGGTGTTACATCAATTCTCTCCTTAGTGACTAAATCACTCTTACTTTTGAAGCTCTGCAAAGCGATAACTATCTGAAGGCCATATACTGGCACTAGTTGAACCTTCTTCCATCTCTTTCAGTGGCAAGCTTACCTTTTTTATTAGTATTGAATTCATGTCTTTGTCGGTCATCATACTTGTTAGAAAAGAAACATGAAACTGCCTTTATGGGAGGGGAAGGTCATATTATGGAAACATTTACCAGAATTCCTCTACTATGAATTGACTGATCTAAAGAGTGGAGACTTGATTGGATATTTATAATTGCTATAGGTTAGGGTTTCTATTATGCTATTCTATTTCTATAGAGAGGTAGGCAACAAAGACAAGGGATCTTACTTGCTATGGATTGTTGTTGTTTAGGAGAAACGTCTATTCCGCTTTATCTTTTCAATAATTATATTAAATAAACACAAATTGATCCACAGGTATTTCAACGCTCGATCTGTACTCTTTGAAAGCTCACTCACAATCTACAGCTCACTTAGGGCTAGAAAGATAGGATTCTTCATACAAAGCCAACTGGGAACCTTCTTTCCAAATACGCTCGACACATAAAAGAAAAGACAAAAGACAAGAATTGGCGCAAGATCAAAACACTTAATAGACATTGAAGAGTAAAAAAATGCTTCGTAGCCTAGCAAAAACTTGGTTGAAGCTAGTTAGGTCCTCCAGTCAATCAAGCGTTGACACCAAATTAGGTTTGACCTTCCTTCTCAATGTCCAAATGAACATGCATTCTTTTTTTTATAGTATAGTAGAGTATGGTAGACTTATAACCAATCCAATCGAAAATCTTAATTGGAGAGATCAAACTAGCAACAATAATATGGTAAAGTCAGAGAGGAAGAAGAATTCTATCATAGAGGGATCAGTGTGTAAACTTGAAAGGCTAGGGAACTCCTTTAGCTCAATAATGAAAGTTAGGGTCGATCGAAGGAGGCCTTACCTCTTAGATGACCCAAGCAAGTTATTAAGCTATTGGATAGATCCTTCTAACTGTAGTTACTTAATGTCGAGTAGTAGAGGGGTGAGGCCCACAGTTCTAATAGGTTTTTACTTGAGCTTTCCACAGCAAAGCAAGTCTACAAGCCACTATAGTGAGATTATAGGTCTGATTTCTTTCTTATATTGAGATCTTAGAATGTTATATGCAGTCCCCCTGCAAGGTTACTTTGGATAGCAGTATTTCTATATAAGATTGGCATCCCCATTCTAAGGTTACCTAGTACTTAGGTCATGAGTTCAAATCTTACTAGCCTTTATTCACATTCGCGTAAGAACGTAGATTTTTACCCTCAGTTTTTGCTCTCCTTCCTTTAACTAAAGAACTACCTTTAACTTTAAGTAGGACTCTAAGAGCTTTACCTTAGAATGAGTTAGATTTCCTGTGTTAACAACAAGGAATGACGGGACATTAAAGAGATAGCTATGATACTAGTGCAATCAAGTAATAGAGCAAGTAATCTATATACAAGATAAAAGAGAATCCTAGCCCTAGCGTACTTATCCACTGGCATTTTTGGAGAAGAATGACAAGGTCTGCTTTCACATTAAGAATTACCAGTTAGTCAAATCCAAGAGCAAACAAGGGATGCCTCATTAAGCAAGAACCCGAGCTAAAAGCGGGGCAGTTCAATTAAGGTATAGAGAAAGCTCTAAGTAGCTACCACTAATCAACCTTATTCAGGCACATCAATCAATGATCTTACTTACTGAATAATTTGCTGGTGAAAGACAAAAAGTTTGAAAAGCTAATAAAGTCGGTTAAAAGCAGGAACTCAGACTGTGACGACTATTTTCACAAGTTTCAAAGGCTTGATTGACCCTTGGGGATTGAATCTGGCTAGGGGGTGCCCTCGTAAAGACTAAAACCTCGTTACGCTAAAAATAGTAGAGGTGCGACAGCACTTTTGTAGTGAGTGGAAACTTACTTTCTCTCTAGTTAGTAGGAACTTCTTGCCTGGTAAGGGATTAGTTCAAGATAGACTTAGAAGTAAGAGTTTGTAATTGAAGTCTGGGGGGATGAATAGAGAAATTCTCTTCCCACATAGCATTAAGAAGCGAGTCCCAAAACCCTATGACGAAATAGCACAAAACAAGGGCTACGCGAATAATAATGTTAATAGTACGTGAGCCTAATTTTGAGCTAGATAGTCGATTAATGTTCACTGATGTACTATCTGACTTTAAAGGTTAGGTTAGTATACCATGAACTACATCCCAAATATTTTGGATATTGTGACATCAGTTATCTAGCTACATTCTATTATCGGTTGACAATATTTTGGAAAACTTTGTTTTCAGCTATTGCTTGTTAAATTTTGTTAGGTTCTTTGTTAGACCCTAACTGATTCGAATCCGTATTATTTGGGGGTGTAACTTTGGTTGTTCTTTTGTTTGAGCTAAGATAGACCATATCATAAACTAGTTCTAGAAGAATATTCCATTCTTCTCGGCCTAGATTGATCATTGTTCTGATAATGATAACCTTCATAAATTTGTATAGTATATATACCCCCAAGCCCCCTTTTTGTACCATTTTTTTCTTCCTAAAAGAAGGCCTAGAATTGGGCTCCTTCGTAGCCCCTAAAGGTGTTAGGAATAGATTTAATCAGCTAGTGTAATAACTTCAACGGATAGAAAAATCTATCAAGACCTACAAAAAAGAATACCATCTCCCTGGGAGTCTTTTTATTTTGCATATTGCGAGTTTCGAATGCTCCTCAAGCTTTTCCATTATAATTTTCTCTTTGAGAACACTCGCCTTGTTGATTCTTCCTCTCATTCCTTTTATCTTGGATATTGAGATGTTCATGCAAAGTATTCTTTTCTACCCTATATAGGTGACACAAGCTACGGAGTTATAGACTTAAGACCTAAGGATATTTCTTTGACGGGTGGTCAGGCTTTAGAATCTTCAGGAATGTGTAAGCACTTTTATACAATTTTTATTTTGCTTTCTACATATAGATATGACTTTCTCTTGATGAAATATACCAAGCTAAATCTTCTTTTTAGAACCTCAACTCAGTGATGTAGGTGAAAACTGCTAGTAGGGTCTGTCTTAAGGCATTGGCTCTCTAAAAAAATGATTTCCTATCATTTCATGGGTTCCTTTTTGTATAATATATATTAACTGCAACAAACTAAAGAAAGAATGTTGACTATTTGACAATGTGAAGACCGCAATCTCAACTTAGAATAATCAAACGCCCATCATGAGTCGCATGGGCACCTCCACTAGGTAAAATAGTTGTAATATCCCCATCAAGATCTAACTTTAAGAGGATACTCTTCATTTCTTCTTCACATTATTGCTCTGTTTGGAGACTACATAATGGAAATAATACATAATAGTTGACCAAGTAAGGATAACAAGAAAGACGAAGGTATAATTGTTGAAATACCTGGCCAAAATCATCCAACATCAAATTATATAAGACCTTAGTGATTAACCTAGCGTGTGGGATCCCAACTTTTGTAATAGAACAATTAATTCCATTTTGGTCATTGGTATCTTTAAAAAGGATGGTTAATGTTCTGGGATCCCAACTTTTGTAATAAAATAGTTAATTCCATTTTGGTCATTGGTATCTTTAAAAAGGATGAAACTAAGGATATTACATAGCTATCACGCACCAAGGGTGCCAACTTTCATAAAATTCTTTTATGAGGAATAGTACCTTGTGAGGGTGCTTGATTTATGATTAAAATAGTTATAATCTTCTCCACTCCATGTAATTTGGCAAAGAACTCACGACGATCTCTGGGAAAACCACATGACTGTTCCTGAAAAATAGATGAACGCATTAAATAACTATTCAACATAAGCGCCAGAGCGATTAAAAGGAGAGTATCCCTTTCACCCAGACAAACAACCTATTTATGATCAAGGTCCCCTGGCTGACATAAAGTTTCAACAAGAAGAAATCGCCTTGTCTTTGGGAATATTTGATAACTTAAGTGGGGACAATGCATACCTCTCTTCTGAGATAAGAATGATTATGTCACATACGCTTAAAGGGGGCAACGAAAATTGATCACCAAGTTTAGCATAGACATATAATATTGACTAGGCAAGTTACTGTGCGGAGCATGAATAAGGTGGATTTTTCCTTAGGTCATCATCATCTTAATAAGTTCTGAATGAATAGTTACACTATCTGGCTTTGTTATTATTACAGCATTATCTGCACCCAACCAGTAAGTACAGATATGGAGAGAGGGGACAGCTTTATCATGGACCTTTCTTTACTTTCATTTATGAACTCCACTGGTAGGCCATGGATTATAAGGGCTTTCCATTGTATAAAAATACACTTTAATATCCTTGTTGACATTCCGAAGGCGCAACGTCATGACAACTCAATAAATAAAAAATAATTAAATAAAGGAATTTAAAAGGAAAAATAATTTAAATTTAGAAGTCAACAACTAATTTTAAGGATTATTAGGAAACCAATTAATTATTAACAAAATAGTCTGCGAACCAAAAACTTCCAAGTAAGGGTTCAAGTTATTCCAAAGGGAAGGTATTTGCACCCTTCAGAATCCACAACTATGGGTCCCGGCTGAACTCATTTTTTCAAATTGAGGAGAAGATACACAGTATCATACAAGTATGATAGTTATGAAATAAACATGCAGAAATAATATACACAATAATGAATTAATAGATAATAAACTAAAATTGTTTCGTCTTTTTAAAAGGGAAGCCTCGAAATTCGATGGATAGATTCTTCATTAGCCATGTTTAGCAAAGTGATCTTAGTATAGAAAACTTGAATATTAACATGTAAAAAAAGGATGAATATAAACTAAATTTTTTCGTCTTTTTGAATGAAGAGGCCTCGAAATCTGACTGATAGATTCACCATTCGCCAATTTAACAAGTTATATGTGTGTGAACTTAAACAAAGATCTCTTAATTTTCAAATATAGTAAACATTAGTCTAAACTAAATTTTTCTGTCTTTTTGAATTGGAAGGTCTCGAAATTTGACGGATAGATGTTTCATCGGCCAGTTTTAAAAACCAAACAAACTTATATATGTATAATATGCCAACAGTGACCAATTAATAACAATTTAACAATAACTTACTTAAATTGTTATAACTAGCAAAATCAACAAACAAAGATAATAGAACTTGACACAAACATTAAATGAAAACCAAATACTAATTGCCACTGCAATGACGTGATAAAAGTTATAATACCAACATTCTTTGGCTATCAATTCAAATCAATACTTTGTGTGTCATTACATAGCAATTAAAAATAAATATGTCTTAAACTAGTCAACAATTTATGATCTACAAATAAAACAAAACAATAAAGTGTAGCCAAAACAAAATAAACATAATGAAATTTAACTAATGCTCATTAACAGTATTAAAAAGTAACAACAACAAGAATCAAGAAACAAAGTATATGAAAGGAATGTATATTACCGATCCTCGAGTTTAAGGCTTCGAAATATTGTTTGCTGGAGTTTGATTTTTGTCATAGCTCATTGAAGCTTGAAATACCCATCATCAAATTTAAGAGCAGTGAGTTTAGTCTTTTTCAACTTACCTCCAACAACTACATCTATACTCATGGATGCTCCACCTACTACTGTTGCTTTTGCTTCCTATTGTCTGATTTGTGGTGCTTCGGCGTGGAGTTTTTGGGCTAAAATGGGGTTGTCTTAGGTTGTTGGTTGTTGATAGTGTTGGGGTTTGTTGGTGGCATTTTTGGAGTGTTTTTGGTCGAAAATGGTGGCTGATTTGGTCACTATTTGAAGGGTTTTGTTCACTGATTTTCTTGTTATTTTTAGGTGGTTTTTCCAATGGGGTTTTGATGAGGAAGAAAGGGGATTTGCGGACTCATTTTGGGGTTATAGCTAGTGTTCTCGTGGTGTTTTAAGGTGCGTTTTGGATATATGGGGCTTGGTTTGGTGGAGGAAGTTTGGGTATTATATTTGCATTGTTGGTGGTTTTGGTTATGGTGGACTGGTGGTTTCATGGCTGTCATTTAGGAGTTGTTTTCTCGATCAAAAGTGAGGCCAATAGTAGGGTTTGGTGGACTGAATTTGTGATGGTTGGGGGAGGAAATGGGGCTGATTTTAGTGTTGAAATAGTGGAGGAAGATGTGGAGGGTAGCTATGGTGGGAGAAAGAAAGGGAGAAGAAGAGAGGGGGAATGCAAGGGGTGTTTTTCGGCGAGCATCCATCGGATTTCGGTGGCGGCTGTCGAAAAAGAAAATGGGTAAAAAGAGAAGATATCTCTTTGGATTTTGTACCCGATTTTATAACAATGTGGACATTATATACACATTTCATCCCAAAATCTAATGGGCTAGAGTAAAAAATATGCCCAAATTATGGGTCAATTAAACATACACGTATAATTGTATTTGGAAAAGAAAAAAATAATTTATTACACTGTGTTAAAAATGATAATATGAATAAAACAAATATAATCACTGATGGATAAATGAATGAATAAAATAAACAAAAATATGTAATTTAACACAAAATAATGATTTAACAAGAACTAAAAATAATAATATAAAAATATATATTTATAAAACATTAGGCCAAAATTGGGTGTCAACAACTGTCCCTTTCTTTAGACATGATCGATGAAAGAGATCGTGGATAAAGAAAGTTGATGAACCCAATTTGGCCAAACACTTAACTTTCAAATAAGAGTGCATTGACTGTTGTGGAAGTTGCAGAATTTTTGAGGTGTTCCTCAAAAATTCTGTCCCAGTTACTGGCATAATCTTCAATCTGGACTTGTTGCGTCCTTGTTGAAGTAGTCCACACTTCTGTATTGTAAACTTCGAGAAAACTTGTTAGTAGCAAATGGAATATAAATACGAGTATAATTTGTGCAAACCTGATTTAACATGTCATATTGAAGGAGACGACGATCCATTTTCAAGTGTACTAGTCATGAAGGAAAAGATGATCCAAAGTAGCATACCAATTACATTGAAGGAAGTGGTCCAATTTAACATGTCCCGTTAAGGAAGTGATGTTCCAATAATGATGTGAATGTCACATTGAAGGAAGTGATGCTCCAATAATGTATGTAATGTATCACATTAAAGGAAGTGACGTTCCAAGTTAACATGTCACGTTGAAGTGACACTTCGAAAATGACTTAACTTGTACCAATTTTATCATGTCATGTTGAATGAACTGACTTTCCAATAATAACTTAACTTGTCATGTTAAAGGCAAGTGAATCTCCGAAATTATTTAGCTTGTCAAATTGAAGGCAAGTGGCAATGCAAAATAATTTAACTTGTCACGTTGAAGAAAGTGATCCTTCGAAATAGCTTAGCTTGTCATATTGAAGGCGAGTGACTCTCCAATAATGATTTAACTTGTCATGTTGAAGGCAAGTGACACTCCAAAATAGCTTAACTTGTCACACTGAAGGTAGTGACACTTCAAAATTATTAACTTATCACGTTGAAGGCAAGTGATGCTCCAAAATGATTTGACTTGTCAAGTTGAAGGTGAGAGACTCTCCAAAAATAATTTAATTTGTCATTTTGAAGGCAAGTGACTCTCCAAAAATAGCTTAACTTGTCACACTAAAAGCAGTAACATTCCAATAATGATTTAACTTGTCATATTGAAGGCAAGTGACACTCCAAAAATAGCCTAACTTGTCAAACTGAAGGCAGTAACATTCCAATAATGATTTAACTTGTCACGTTAAAGGTAAGTGACACTCCAAAAGTAGCTTAACTTGTGTCATACCCAAAGTCCCGTTAAGGTGTAGTGGCACCCATTGTCGATAAGGCTCGGGAGAACCAACCTGTATCCATGCACTTTCCATACATACTATAAGGGGTTTCTACGTTCAACATGCTTTCAAGAAATTAAACAGTAATAACCAACCAAAAGAAAATACATATGACTAGGCCATTAGGGCCACATTGTCTAAAGTACGAGACATGACCACACTTTAATTTACATAGTCTACAAAGCTTCTAGATAAGGAAATGTATTTGATAAGGGTTGGGATAGGCCCCACCTTAACTAACTATACAATACAAAAATATAAGATCTAGACACAGAAAGCTCCAAAGCAACCTAGAGCTTGGTAACAATAGTTGGATATCCGATACTCTTACTGGGGAGAGCTACTAGCACCTATACCTGCCGCATGAGATACAGGTCCCCCGTAAGGGATGTCAGTATGAGATAATGTACTGAATATGTAAGAAAGAAAATACTGTATATGAAGTACCAACTCAAATGAAACTATGCATAGGATAAGAGACCACCTTTAGTTATACTGTGGGATCGTGTACTTTACAAGTTGGTTTTATTACTTTACCTTTACTATATAATCTGTGCACAACATGTAATATAAGTGACCAGCTAATTGGTGATAAATCTATATCGGGATCAACCCTAGCTAGGCTCTTCCTTTCACCATTTGGGCTACCCCCATGATAGGATCGACCCTGGATAGGTTATTCTTCCACCCCTCGGGTTACCACCCATCAATAAGCAATATACTTTATCTTTCAATTACTTTTGAGATGATTCTTTTGGTGGTCAAAGTATTAGAGTTGTAGGTCTGTAGATGTAGTATAAGACATGTAAATATTCATACAAGGAAATATAACTATGAAAAGAGTACATTACATAACTAATGAAATGCGTATTAGATGAAAGAACTTGTGAACTTTATTTAGCAACAAGAACCCATGTAACATGGTATCCACATATGTATGCAGATTTGAAGGTGACTATGTATAGGAGCATATGCACATGTGAAAAATTGGATACATGGTTAATAGTTGTGTCAGAGTTTGTTAGTGCCTTTATGTGGCAAGGAAGAAACTAGATTTCATGCCAAGTAATACGAAATCGAGTAACCTTACATACCTCGATATATGACCTCATTATTATATTGGAGTAACCCTTTTTTCCCTCAAATATTTATCTACAATAGAGTAGACAATAATACTGGTATTAGCAGCTAAGAAACACTTCTTGGCAGTCCAATTGAATAAAAATTAACATCCGGGTAGCAAGCTTGTATTTAGCGACCCAAAGGCATTCTTTTAACCTTTCCACTTATAATCGTATTTTATTATAACCATTCTTATGTACATGGAATGTACAACTTTTTTTAGACCATTAACAGTCTTACAATAGTTCACAAGGTAGAAGGCAGAACAATCTTATGCAACACACAAATAGGTGGCATAACATTACGTCGTCTTGGTAGATTTCAATGTCAATAATCCCGAACCCGTTTCAACTTTAACCAGACTGTACTCAACATTATTTAAACAACAAATCAGCTTTAAAATAGTCCCAAAGTAGATGGAGGTCGTGGACCAACAAATACCAACTACCAACCCACAAGTTTGTATTAAGAACACAATTGCGATATCATATAAGAACTCACTTTTGCGGACTTTAAAAGTGGTGCAGAAACCTAGTTACATCACTAAAAATCTAAACCTTGTTAAAAACATAAGTCTTACTTTATAATTCATCCAACCAAGAAGAGAAAATCCTTGTGAGTAACAAGAAAAGTGCACAACAATCCTTAGGACACATGTTGTCCAACCTTTGTTCATAAGCATAACTAGCATATATTTCTTCTTTGTCATGGGATAAGTATAACAAGTAAATTGATATTTCCACTTACCTTAGCCTTTAAGATTCATGTTTCATTCAAGAACCCTAGAGGGTTTTATTAGCTGCCTTGTGAAGTGAAGTAAAGAGAAAAAAGAGTCTTTAGGAAAGCTGAAAATTGTTCCAAAGTGAAATGACTTAAGGGACTATTTTTAAGCCCTTTTAAAGGGACTCTTTTGGCTGAATTTCTCTTGAGCTTTTGACCACATATTAATAAGTTGGTGATGCAGCAGCTTGGGTCTCTCACTTGGGCTTAAATGGGTCTCAAAGTTGATGGTCTTGGCTGCCCATTTTCCTAATTCCTCCTTACTTAGCTTGGCTGCCCTCCTCACTTGGGTTGTGATGTACTTGGGCCATTTTATTATTCATCTTGGGTTGTAAGTATTTTCCATTTAGGATGGTAAAACATAGGCTAAAGTTACACTCTTAACACGGAATTTATTCATTATAAGACTTGGGCAAATTTGGTGTTAGGTATCCCTCCGTTGAGCTAGCATATTTAAGCTAAGTATGTAGGTGACTCACCTGCTAGCTTCCTAAGTCCTACAAACACCTCACTACTTTTACCTCTTTTAAGGTCGTGATCTGCTCAATTTGACTTTAAACTTATTTACACTCGACCTCTTCAGTGTTAGACATACATGTCGCCCTTCTAATTTGAGATTCAAATAGTTTTAAAAATTGACAGTGTTAGACACACATGTCGCCCTTCTAATTTGAGATTCAAACACTTTTAAAAATTGATGCTAATTTAAAAAAGTCATATCACATTTCATTTTCATAGTACTATTACTATAAGATGTAAGATGTTACATCCTCTCCCCCTAGGAACATTTATCCTCAAATGTTAGCATAATTGGATAGCTTAACCAAGTTTAGTCCTTTGCTTACACAAACTTTTGACAACACACTAAGTATTCAATCACACATACTTATTAGCGTCCCAATTTTATATGTTGGAAGCTTTATACACTGCATATAACCTCTCGACTTTTGGTGCTCTACTTTTATTCGTTGGCAATCTCCAATATTGCCTTCCCATTCAAGAACTGCCTCATGTGGAAAGCAGAAGTACACTCTGCTCTACTTTTATTCGTTGGCAATTTGAACATTGAGCCACAAATTCTGCAAGGTCCTTTTTCATGCCTCCCCACTAAAACATTCCCTTCAGGTCATGATATATCATAGTTAATCCTGGATGGATGGAATATCTAGAATGATAGGATTCGGCAATATAGTACTCCATTTTGCGCAAGGTCAAAGCCCTTTATCGTACCCTAACTCACCTTGTCTTTAAGCTGTCATAAAATAGGATCCTCGAACTATTTTTCTTTAACCTCCATTACCAATGAACACTCCGCAGCATTATGTACAATAACCCCTTCCTTTGGGGTTTTAGGAAGGTGAACTCCCAAACTAGCTCGTTGACGTAGATCCTTAGCTACCCCTTGTATTACCATGGCATGATCACCAATTTTCATGATTTTCTTACGACTCAGAGCATCGACTAGCACATTTTCCTTCCCTGGGTGGTCAAGTATATCAACTTCATAATCCTTTATTAGCTCTACCCATCTCTGTTGTCTTAAGTTTAGTTCTTTCAGCTTAAAGATGTATTGCAAGCTCTTATGATCAGTATATATATCAACATGAGCCCATATAAATAGTGGCGCCATATTTTCAAAGCAAACACAACCGCTGCTAGCTCAAGATCATGTGTTGGGTAGTTTTTCTTATATGGTCATAGTTCTCTAGATGTATAAGCAATTACCCTACCATGTTGTGTTAGTACACATCCTAAGCCAACTCCTAAAGCATCTCAATACACTCCATACCCCTCGGTGCCTTCTGGAAGTACTAGCATAGGTGCAAAAGTTAGCTTATTTTTCAGCTCTTGGAAGCTCCTTTCACATGCATCATTCTATTGGAACTTGGTTGCCTTATGTGTCAACTTTGCTAAAGTACAAAAATAGAAGAAAAAGCTTCAATGAACCTTCTGTAATAACCTATAAACCCTAGGAAGATCCAAACTTCCATGGATGTTTTTGGCTTGACCAATCTTTCGCAACCTCTACCTTTTGTGAATTAACCATTTTTCCCTCATCGCACACAATATGACCTAAGAATGCTACTGATGTTAGCCAAAATTCACATTTAGCAAAATTGACATACAACTATCAATCACGAAGATCCTGTAACACTTGTCATAAGTGATATGCATGGTCCTCTTCTGATCTTGAATATACCAAACTGTCATATATAAATACTATCACAAACACATCAAAGAATGGCTTGAATACTCAATTCATCAGATCCGTAAAAATAGCTAGTGCATTCGTTAGCCCAAATGACATAACAAGAAATTCAATATGACCATAGCGTGTTCTGAAAGTTATCTTAGGTATATCTTTCTCCTTCACCCTTACTTGGTGATATCCTGATCTTACATACATTTTTGAAAAGCATTTGACACCCTATAACTGATCAAATAAATCATTAATCCTAGAGAGGGGGTATTTATTCTTAATTTGCATCCTATTCAATTGTCGATAGTCAATACACATTCTCAAGATGCCATCCTTTTTACATACAAATAACACTGGTGCACCCCAAGGGGACACACTATGTCTTATAAAACCCTTTTCCAATATGTCTTTTAACTTCTCTTTTAATTCACGCAATTCTACTAAGGCCATTCTATATGGAGGGATAGAAATAGGTTGAGTGACTGGAAGTAAGTCAATGCCAAAATCTACTTCTCATTCTGGAGGTAAGACTAGAAGTTTTTCGGGGAACACATCAACCAATTCATTCACTACTGGAACTGATTGAAAAGTTAGCAATTCTGCCTCCATATCCCTTACTCTAACTAAATAACATATATGTCCCTTACATATCATCTTTCTTGCCTTAAAATAAGAGAGAAACTTACCCTTTGGCGCCCCAATATTGCCTTCCCATTCAAGAACTGCCTCATGTGGAAAGCAGAAGTACACTCTCTTAGTTCGGTAATCCACGGTGGCATAGCAAGAAGCTAACCAATCCATACCCATTATAACATAAAATTTCACTATGTCTAGCTCAATATGGTCAGCCAATGTGTCACTGTCACAAACAGTTACTACAAAGTCGTAATAAACCCTTCTAGCCATAATAGATTCACTGGTTATTGTGGATGCCGACTCCCCAGAGCATAAATGTGATTTTGGACTCCACTAGAGGTAACTGCCCCTCTTACACCTCTACCACAAACCGTAGGTGCTTGTTGACCCCTACCTAATGGAGGAACTGATGATGATAATGCAATAACTGACCTAGTAGATTGTTCTTTATCACCTATACGCCTCCTTGGGCAATCTCTCACCATATGCCCTGGCGCACCACACCAATAACAAGCGTCTGTCCCAACATGACATATACTTGAATAACTTTTTGCACACTATATATGAGGCTATGTAGGAGTTATTTGCTGGCCTACTGAATATCCTGCTTTCGAGCACCTTGTCCTTCACTTCTTGGACCAAATTGATTACTCCTAGACCCCTGAAGTTGTGGTGGAGCACTGGCTGCAGAGTAGGAGGATGATGGCCTAGGTGGTTTATTATAATACCTAGGCCTAAGCTCACCTTAGGTGCATCTATACCCTTAGATTGCTTCCAAGCATCATACCACAATATAGCCACACACTTTGACCTATATGTTGCTAACTCGACGGCTTTTGTACCACTCACAAGCATAACATCTAAAGTATGTTTAATCTGGTCAACAAAGTCTTAGGCATCTTTCTTAGGATTTGACCCGGTGAAGGATGGAGGGTCCAAATTAAGGAAGTCACGTATCCTTTTGCTAGCTACCCTACATGCACAACCTGCACCTATAGCTGTGTCTTCCTATCTTTGACCTTGGTCAGCAACTATACGAGTCAATAATTAGACTGCATTTCTTAGATCCCTGCACAGTAGCATCGATAGGTTACTCTAGGAGAATTTCACTACTTCTTGGTTTATCAGTAGCTAGAGGAGTCAGAGATGTCTGTGATAGAGAATCATTTTGAGCCTTATTTCATTGTCTTACATGACTAGTTATACCAACAACCACTTCTACTTCCTTACCTTTGCCATTGTTTTTCCTGGTTTCTAGCATACTTGCTGTACAAAACAATTTAGGGGTTAGACACAATCCACCTATTACACTTAGCTCTATGGCATAATTTAAAGAATGAAAAGAAAGTAACAACTCCTAAATGCAATGTAACATCCTTCTTATAAATATGATGCATAACACATCGATAAACAAGACTCTATATAGACACAACTTTGTAGACTTCCTAGGATGACCCCCTCTGATACCACTTTTGCCACGCCCAAAGTCCCGTTAAGGCGGACTGGCACCTGATAGTAAAGGAGAACCAACTTGTATCCACTTGCTTCCATACATATTATAATGGGTTTCTACGTTCAACATGCTTTTAAGAAAGTAAACAGTAAAAACCAACCAAAAGGAAATGCATATAACTAGGGCATTAGGCCACGTTGTCTAAAGTACAAGACATGACCACACTTTAATTTACATAGTCTACAAAGCCTCTAGATATGGAAATGTATCTGATTAGGGTCGGGACAGGCCTTGCCTTAACTAGCTACACAACACAAAATTATAAGATCACAAAGCTCCGAAGAAACCTAGAGCTTGGTAACAGCAGCTGGATATCTGGTACTCCTATTGGGGAGAGCTATAAGCACCTGTACCTGCAGTATGAGATACAGGCCCCCCGTAAAGGACATCAGTACAAGATAATATACAAAATACGTAAGCCAGAAAATACTATATATGAAGTGACAACTCAAATAAAACTATGCACTAGTGTAGGATAAGAGACCACCTTTATTTATACTATGGGATTATGTACTTTATGTTCTTTTTATTACCTTACCTTTACTCCATAATGTGTTCACAACATGTAATACAAATGACCAGCTGATTAGTGGTAAATTTATATCAGGATTGGCCCTGGCTATGCTCTTCCTTTCATCCCATAGGCTACCCCCCGTGATACGATCAACCCTGGCTAGGTGATTCTTTCACCTATCGGGTTACCACCCATCAATAAGCAATATACTTTATCTTTCAATTACTTTTGAGATGATTATTGTGGTGGTCATAGTATTGGAGTGGTAGGTCTGTAGATGTTGTATGTGACATATAAATAATTATACAAGGCAATATGACAATTAAAAGAGTATATTACACAACTAATTAAATGCGTATGAGATGAAGCAACTCATGAACTTTAATTAGCAACACGAACTCATGTAACTTGGTATCCACGTATGTATGCAGATTTTAAGGTTACTATGTATGGGAGCATATGAACATGTGAAATAGTGGAGACACGATTAATAGTTATGTCAGAGTTGATATGTGCCACGGAAGAATCAAGATTTCATGACAAGTAATACGAAATCGAGTAACCCTACATACCTCGATATACGACCTCGTTATTACCTCAGAATAACCTCCTTTTCCCTCAAATATTTATCTGCAATAGAATAGACCATATTACTAGTATTAGCAGCTAAGAAACACTTCTTGGCATTCTAATCTTATAAAAAGTATCGACGTCAATAATTCCGAACCTTTTTCAACTTTAACCAGACTGTATCCAACATTATTTACACATAAAATCAACCTTAAAACAGTCCAAAAATAATCCCAAAGTAGATGCAGTTTGTGGAACAACAATTCCCAATTACCAGTCCACAAGTTCGTACTAAGAACACAATTGTGATATCATATAAAAACTCGCTTTTGTGGACTGAAAAAGTGGTCCAGCAGCCGAGTTACATCCCTAACAAACTAAACCTTGTTAAAAACATAAGTGTTACTTCATAATGCAGCCAACTAAGAAGAGAAAATCCTCGAGTAACAAGAAAAGTGGACAATAATCCTTAGGACACATGTTGTCCAACCTTTGTTCACAAGCATAACTAGTATATACTTCTTGTTTGTCATGGGATAAGTATAACAAATACATGGATATTTCCACTTACCTTAGCCTTCAAGATTAAGGTTTCCTTCAAAAACCCTAGAGGGTTTTATTGGTTTCCTTGTGAAGTGAAGTAAAGAGAAAAAATAGACTTTAGGAAAGCTGAAAATTGTTCCAAAGTGAAATGACCTAAGGGACTGTTTTTAAGCCCTTTTAAAGGGACTCTTTTGGCTGAATTTCTCTTGAGCTTCCACATATTAAAACATATTTATAAGCTAGTGATGCAACAACTTAGGCCTCTCACTTGGGCTTAAATGGGTTTCAAATTTGATGGGCCTTGGCTGCCTATTTTCCTAATTCCTCTTCACTTAGTTTGGGCCCGATTAGTCTAGTGGGTTGTGATGTACTTAGGCCCTTTTATTATTCAGTTTTGGTGCTAAGTATTATCAATTTCGGATGGTAAAATACGGGCTAAAGTTACACTCTTAACACGGACTTTATTCATTATTAGACTTGGGCAGATTTGCCGTCGGGTCTCCTCTCCGTTGAGATAGCATATTTAAGCTAAGCATGTGGGTCACTCACCTGCTAGCTTCCTAAGTCCTACAAGTACCTCACTTGTTTTACCTCGTTTAAGGTTGTGATCTCCTCAATTTGACTTAAAACTTATTTACACTCGACCCTCTTCTGTGTTAGACATATATGTCGCCCTCTAATTTGAGATTCAAGCACTTTTAAAAATTGGCGCTAATTTGAAAAGCTATATCATGTTTCATTTACATAATACTAGTACTGTAATATGTGGGGTGTTACAACTTATCATATTGAAACCAAGTGGCACTCCAAAAATAGCTTAACTTATCACACTGAAGGTAGTGACATTCCAACAATAATTTAACTTGTCATGTTGAAGGCAAGTGACACTCTAAAATAGCCTAACTTATCACAATTTAGAATGCACAATTTAATGAAATAAAATAGGCATCTCACACTGATGAGATTAGCCTAATGTCACATTATTTTAAAGAACAATCATATGTCAAAAGAAAAATGCAATTTGTAAGAAAAATAATTCAAGAATCTCTTTAAAAGTGTATATAAAAAAGAAAAATAAAAAGGATCCCCAAAAAAATGTTTGCCCTCTTTTTTTCTTTTTAAAAAATAAAGAATGTAAAGAAATAGTCAAACCTTAACTACAATTGGTACCAACAGTTAGGAATATATAAAAAATTCTTTTATTTCATTTGTTTCTTTAAACCAAGATTGAATTTGGAGTAACTCCTACAAGTTCAAGTGGTACCTTAAACATACTCAAGTATCAACAAGATTTGTTCAACTTGATCCAAAAAAAGACTTTGAATTATAATAATCCTCATGTGTCAAGTGCTCTCACAACAAAGAAAGTCTTATTTTACACATGTAGGAAATATTTGATTTAATGAAATTTTACAAAATACGCTCACACTCAGAAAGATGTTCAATGCATGTTGTTGTGATATCATATGCTTCGACTTCATGTAAGTCTCCACTAATGTGAGAACATTTGAAATGAGATCATGTAGGACTTGTAATTTGTTTATAATACAGGCTTAGAGGTTGGTAGGATATTTAACTTGGATAAAAGTAACTTAATATGTCCTTGAATGTCACACTGAACTTTTGCTTTTAACAATTGATACTCATTTGACTTGATTTACTTATTGTTTCAATTTCGTAGAGATATTATTCCCTGAGAATTTTCTTCAATCTACCCCCTTTTTGGAAGTTTTTTCTTTTGTTAGAACATTTCTCTTCTTGTCTTTCTTTAACCTTGCAGGGGTATTTTCCTTTTCTTGTTTTCCCAACATCCTTTTTCTTTTTTTTTCTTTTCTATCTCTAGAAGTCGTTTTTGCTTCCTTAACTTTGAGACTCTGCATCTTTTTCCTGTAGTAATTTCAAACTTGAATCTTCATCATATCATTTGTACATTTTTTGTGCGCTCAATAAGGATGGGGCGAGAGAGGAAAAGTGCATGTAAGCACTAAGAAGGGTAATGACTAAGATGTAGTTGTCCAAAGAAAAGGCTTTAGGCTCAAAGTGGGAAAAATTAAGGATTAATGTTATTTGGTAGGCTTTGAAGACACAAACGGGCCAAAGAAAGCCTACAATCCTTTGTCAAACCAAACATTACTCAAGATTTTGCCTCAACAAATATTCGAACCAAGTTCTAGATCAACAATGCGATGCAATTGAATTTTAATCTAACGTTCACCACACAATACACTTGAAACTATGAAGTTGGTTTTATTCTTATCTTGAATGAGTGCAAATGAATTTTAAGGTATCATTAAAATAGAATGAAAGCTACCAAAAGAATCTATGGTTTACCACAAAATCAATCATTTTCATTTTGTCAAATATTTACATGTGTGTAACTGTACTGGTCCCAATTGAGTCGAAGGTTGATTCTTAAAATATGTACACTATTTTTTTGTTTTTTGAAAATTAAAAAAGGAGCATCGGACCCATAAGGGGTTGCCTACGTATCTCATGAATATATGAATCAGGTACATGTAGCTCGTGAAGATATAACATAAAATATGTATAATTTGACTCTTTTTCTTCTTGAAAATTAAAAAAGGAGCATCGAACCCAAAAAGGGTTGCCTACGTATCTCATGAAAATGAGAATTAGGTATGCATAATTCGTGAAAATATTGTATAAAATGAATATTTTAAATAAATAAATGTATTTTTTGAAAGAAAAATAATAGAATTAGAAAAAACAATCAATGAATCACACTAAAGAGTAAACTATTAATATCGAACAAAATTTCCCTCTTTTCTTTTAACAAAAATGTAAAATAAACAAAGTGAAAGACATATATTGAATATAAAATTACATACATAAAATTAGAATATACACGCGCTCAAAGTGGCATCTTGCAACTCTAGCATTTGAGCACAATCTTGGTAGAATTTTTGAGGACTTCTCAAAAATGAGTCCTCAAAAATTCTGTCCTAGTTTCAACCTCAACAAGCTCTGGTGTTCAAAAGTATTTTCTTTAACCTAAAAAAATTGTCTTTGTTTCGATAGTAATAAAATAAAAAGCTTACAAGGAATATAACTAAGCCATTTTGGCACCTACGTATCCCGTTGAAGTGGGAATCAAGTCAATCATAGTTCAAAGAGATTATAACTGAAAAAATCACATTTCAAACAAAATATATGTATTTACATAAAATCAAGAAAGCATGAATGGAACAAATTATACAATTTTTATACAAATAAATAACATATAATGCACCCTAATATACATATGACTAATCAAACCAAAGGAAAACTTAACGATTGAAAAATGTGCATGATGTGCATACATCCTATTGCCTCTCAACGATATATGGTACAAATTATACGAATAAATGGGGATACAAAATGAGGGGAAAGGGTATACAAAAAAACTAACTCCCACACAGGGGCATCACTCTAAATTATTTATTTACAATAAAATGAACTAAACAACAAATAATAGCATCCCCTAACCCGAAGGCTAATGTTACTTACAACCTGATATACACATTCTTTCAATTAGATGCAAGGCAGCTTTCTAATGAACTCAGATCATAAATATCGGGTCAATCTAGACAAATGCACCTAAATGAGAGATCTAATTCCGCTCTAGCCTAGGTTTACTAAGAGAGGGATTTATTTAAAATAGACTGGTGACCTAAGTTGACTACTCGGGCTGGGGAAGATAATGACTGTTGAGCCCTATAGATCAACTGACTTTGTTAGGGTGGTTCAAAAGACCTATTACCCGAGTTGGACAAACATCGGGGTGAAATAGTAAATGGCATTGGATGACCGCAAATTAAATACCCATTTACCACTTCCAAAAAATATAAGATATTTTCCTGAAGGGACAGCCGCGGATAACCACGTAACCGCCCTTATTCCTAATGCAAACTATGCCATTTGGCAAAAATTATGACATGAATGTAATGAAAATGTACATATAATTAAGCAAATAATGAATGAATATAAACAATATAGACATATAAATAACTATATATACACATATGATATAATATAAAAGTAAAGAAATAAATATAATAGAATCCTCGTCAATTTGAAAAAAAATGAACTCATAATGGTTAGAACCTCGAAATATCCCAAGCGGAGTCGCCATTATATTAACATCCCGAAGGCGCAATGTCGTGGAAACTCAATATATAAAAAAATAATTAAATAAAAGAATTTAAAAGGAAAAATAATTTAATTTCAGGAGTCGCCACCTAATTTTAAGGATAATTAGGAAACCAATTAATTATTTACAAAATAGTCTGCGAACCAAAAAATTGCAGGTAAGGGTTCAAGTTATTCCAAAGGAAAGGTATTAGCACCCTTCAAAATCCACAACTGTAGGTCCTGACTGAACTTATTTTTTCAAATTGGGGAGAAGATACACAATATAACACAACTATGATAATCATGAAATAAACATGTAGAAATAATATACACAATAATGAATAAATATATAATAAACTAAAATTGTTCCATCTTTTTAAAGGGGAGGCCTCGAAATCTGACGGATAGATTTATCATTGGCCAGGTTTAGCAAACAATGAACTTAAACTAGAAAACTTGAATATAACATATAACAAAAAATGAATATAAACTAACTTTTTCCGTCTATTTGAATGGGGAGGCCTCGAAATCCGACGAATAGATTCGTCATTGGCCAATTTAATAAGTGATGTATGCATGAACTTAAACAAAAATCTCTTAATTTTAAAATATAATAAACATTAGTCTAAACTAAATTTTTTTGTCTTTTTCAATGGGAAGGCCTCTAAATCCAACAGATAGATCTTTCATCGGCCAGTTTTAAAAAACCAACAAACTAATGTATGCACAACATGCCAATAGTGACTAAATAATAACAACTTAACAATAACTTACTAAAATTCCTATAACTAGCAAAATCAACATACAAAGATAATAACACTTGACACAAACATGAAATGAAAACCAACTGCTAATAGCCATTGTAATGACGTGATAAAAATTATAATACCTACATTCTTTAGCTATCAATTCAAATCAATACTTTGTGTGTCACTACATAGCAATTAAAAATAAATATGTCGTAAACTAGTCAACAGTTTATGATCCACAAATAAAACAAAACAATGAAGTGTAGCCAAAACAAAATAAACATAATGAAATTATACTCATGCTCATTAACAGTAATAAAAAGTAATAGCAACAAGAAATAAAGTAAATGAGAGGAATGAATATTACCGATTTAAGGCTTCAAAATGTTGTCCGCCGGAGTTTGATTTTTGCCATAGCTCATTGAAGCTTGAAATAGACATCATCAGATTTGAGAGTAGTGACTTTTGTCTTTTTCAACTTACCTCTAGCAACTAGATATATACCCATGGATGCTCTGCCCAGTATTGCTGCTTTTGCTTCCTATCGCCTAATTTGCGGTGATTCGGCGTGGAGTTTTGGAGCTCAAATGGGGTTATTTTGGGTTGTTCATTGATGATAGTGTTAGGGTTTATTGATGGAATTTTTGGAGTATTTTTGGTCAAAAATGATAGTTGATTTGGTCATGATTTAGAGGGTTTGGGTTGCTGATTTTGAGGTTGTTTTTAGATAGTTTTTCCAATGGGGTTTTAATGTGGAAGAAATGGGTTTGGCAGACTGATATTGGGGTTTTAGCTGGTGTTCTCTTAGTGTTTTGAGGTGCATTTTAGATGGATGGGGCTTGGTTTGGTCGAGGAAGTTTAAGTGTTGTATTTGTGTTGCTGGTGCTTTTGGTGACGGTGGACTGGATGTTTCATGGTGGTCGTTTAAAAGTTATTTTCTCGATCAAAAGGGTGGCCTATAGTGGGGTTTTACGGATTGATTTTATGATGGTTGAGGAAGGAAATGGGGATGATTTTGATGTTGGAATAGTGGAGCAAGATGTGGAGGGTATCTATGTTGGGAGAAAGAAAGGGAGAAGAAGAGAAGGGGACTAGAAGGGGTGTTTTACGACATGCGTCTGCCGAATTCGGTGGAAGCTGTTGGAAAAGAAAATAGGTAAAAAGAGAAAATATCTTTTGGGGTTTTGTACCTTGTTTTGTAACAATGTGAATGTTATATACACATTTCATCCCAAAACCTAATGGGCTTGAGTAAAAAATGGGCCCTAATTGTAGGTCAATTAAACATAAGTGTATAATTACATTTTGACAAGAAAAATATGATTTATTACACGGTGTTAAAAATGTTAAAATAAATAAAACAAATAAATTAATAAAATAAACAAAAACATGTAATTTAACACAAAATAATGATTTAAGAAGAACTAAAAATAATAATATAAAAATATGACTTTTTAAAACATTAGGCCAAAATTGGGTGTCAATAATCCTAGTCTGCAAATTCCATTTTTCTTAAGTAAATAGAAAGCTATGATTCCAATTTGCATATGTTGCTGCTTTGGTGAGTTTCGTGATCATGGCTGGCTTGCCTAATCTATCAACTTAGTAGTAAGCCTCCTTGGGATAATTATCAATATCTCTTTCTATCAAAATGAGATTAGGAGGGAGCCTTTTTAAAGAGCTAGCCTGTCTTTCAGTAGAAACAATTAGCAATTGCCTTAGTCATTCTTTTATATAGTGTAGTCACCATAGCAATGGCCCTTAGTCTAGTGAGGTTTTTCTTTTCTGGGAATTAGTGCTAGGAATAAGGATTGAATTGCACCTTGTTTGCTCCTGTTTTACTTCAATTACCATATGGAAATGGAGATTGTCCAACATTATGTTCTAGCATAACCCCTAAATTAATCAACCAAGTAAAAGTTGATGTTTAGTTGGAATCCATATAGTCTAGTAGTTTTTATACTATGAATAGCCCCCTATTGTTGATAGAGAGCTTACTGCCCCGCCCTTTATTGTCGCGATTGTTTTCATGGAAACAGTGTTTGTTTTTTGTCAAAGTAGCATGCTTAACACAGCTTATAGCATAAAGGCATTCGAGCCGCGTCTAAACTAAATGTTGGGCAAGGGCCCGTACTCTCTCTTCTGTGGATAGGCTATTCCTTTCGGCTATGGTATGGGGAAGGGGAGGTAAGATCTATTCATTGATTATATATTAGATAAGTGACTGTACAATGATCATTTGGGAGACATAGGCTAATATACTACTCACAAGAATAAATTATTATGTGGTCGGTAAACTCTTTCCTTTCTAAAGGCAGCCTATCAAATCAGATCAGGTATTTTGGACTATGTCATTACATCATATAGATGTATTCATTTTCCATTATTTTTTATGTTCCTTGTCATGCCCGAATAGAGAATGGGCATGACTCCTCTTCTCCCCATTCTACTATCCAAATAGGCCGGCCATTCTAAGTCCGACGTTAGGTTAGATAGGACTAAACATCTACGGTGACAAAGTATAAACCCCTCGCATGGTTACCCGGGCTCTTTTCCCCCCGGATCGGGCATGGTCTATGCAACACTCTATATAGGATTCATCATAAGCTCTAATGCAATATCTCATGTAGGAATAAACATATATATAATCTCATTTCATCATCTTAACACCATTCATATCATATCTTATGATCGTAGCTTCTAGTTTAGGTGTCATACTGTGATCAGACCGGAAAGGAGGGGGATGGTGAACCTCCTGCCAAGAGTCCAAGGTTGCTTGCTAACTCTCATCCACTTGTTAGAAGGAAGTGCAGCTTGATTGTCGGGGGGAATCAACGGGAAGGAAAAAAGAAGGTAGATTATTCTATTCTATTTCCTCCTTTGGTAAGGATTGGCTTTTTTTTTTCAAGGGTATGTTAAAAACCATCATGTTTTCTTTCTTTGTATCATCAAGATACCCAAAGGTCTAGCCATATCACCTGGGAAGAGCCAGCAATTCAAATCAAAATAGAACGAGCACCTATGACTAAGGGGAATGGAATGTCGACCACAGGATGAGAGAATCTTATAATACGAGGGCTAGTGACTGGTCAAGTCATTAAACTTAGTTATTTTGATCAACATGGCTGTAAGTGGACTGGGTTTATGGGTTTAAACTGACTACGACCAAAGTCGTGGCTACTTTAACCAAAAAAAATGGCGACCCCCTATTCAAACCAAAAGAAGTACGTCACTTCACTTATGATGAAGTTGTTGGAGCTGGGTTCCAAACTATGAAAGCATGGTTTTTATCTTTCTCAGAGTGGTCTGATCAAATAAGGAATCAAACCACTCCTAGTTTTTTAACTAGTCATTAGTGGTTTTTTAATTAGTACCCTTTCGTTATGTGTTTTGGACACTTTCATTTTTTGCCTCTCATCTTCTTTAGAGAAGCAAAACTCAAATGGATAGAACATATGGTCTAAATACGTAACTTTTTTTTCATTACTTCTATGGTAATGCCTTGTGGCAAGGTAGTAGCGATCCTATTTAAATGGTTCATTAGTAGAGATGTTCCTACAGGTGCCTTTTTTCCTAATGGTACTATAATTCCTATTCCAATCCCTTCATTCCCTCTATTGGTCTATCTACATCCGAGGAAATTCATACACTGTGTGGATGGAGAAAAAAGTGGAGTCTTGGTCAAAGCAAGATGCCCTATTCTATTACCATACATAATTGAGAGAAGCTCATCAAAAACTAGAGCTAGAAATGCTTTATTTCATTTTTATTCCCTATCCCCCCTTCATCAAGTGGTGCTTGTGTTGAGGTTGCGCCACCTTAAATTGGGCTTGAAGCTCTCACGTTACCAATAAGCCCAATACTGATGGTTGTTGGTTATGATACTATCAAAAAGCTCTTATAAAGATGAATATTTCACATTGGAGTGTGCATCTTTATGTTGGGTGTTCTTCTATAGTGCGACCCGATGAATTATGTGCGACTTACGGTGTCACGACCCAAGCCTAGGGCCTAGACGTGAATGGCGAATGGGGAACTCGAAGGGATCCCAAATAAGCCCCTTAGCATATCGTCACACATCCTTGGTTGCGGAAGCATACAAAGGACATATAAAAATAAAAGTAAGGGCAATGATACTCATAAGCCACCTTACCAACCCTCTTTATGACCTCATAGGACCAAAATACCTAGGACTCGATTTCCCTTTTATACAAAAATGAATCACACCTTTCATGGTAGAAACCTTCAAATAAACCCAATCACCCACTTAGGGGCCAAGACAAAGTAACCGGGCTCACCCTCATAGTCAAAGATAACACAACCTAGTGTCTCAATACATAGATACTAGAGAAAAGACATAAACCAATGTCCCGAAAGTGGAGGACTCACCCATAAGCTTGGAATAGCACCGCCCAGCCATGCGGAGGAGGATGATCAGCTCGGGCACCAATTCCTACATGGTGATACGTAGGCAAGAGTATGCGTTATTACGTCTGAATTAACCAAATATGTGGGATGCAATGCAACAAGAGATAGGCATCATAATCCAAAATACAAAATGACAGACGATTGGCATATTATTGTAAGATGGCATGTAAGAGTAATGTATAAGTAAATCATGCTTAAGTATGTCATGCCCATATAGAATATCATATGTGAAGAATGAGACCAAGCAAGTTGTCCAAGGTATAAACCCCTTGGTGGTTGATGGTGGTCGCTCCTCGCCATCCATGGAAATGAAGTATAAAACCCTCACATGGTTGATGGTAGTCGCACCCCACCATCCATGGTGGCGAGGTATAAACCCCTCGCATATTTGATGATGGTCACACCCCAAACATCTACGGTGACAAAGTATAAACCCCTCGCATGGTTACCCGGGCTCTTTTCCCCCCGGATCGGGCATGGTCTATGCAACACTCTATATAGGATTCATCATAAGCTCTAATGCAATATCTCATGTAGGAATAAACATATATATAATCTCATTTCATCATCTTAACACCATTCATATCATATCTTATGCTTTGGACCTTCAATTCCTCAAGAAACCATAACTGAACATTTTATCAAACACCTTGGTGGTGTGTAATGGGAGTGAAAGACCATGCAATTTAAAGATGAAATCATGTAGGAAATCAGTGGTAAAACCTTTAATCAACACCTTGCAACACCCCAAGACATTCTTATCAAAACTCCTCATCAATTCTAGCATTAGATCCAAGATTTGAAGCTCAAAACATGCTTAAACAACCATACTTTCATGTATTAAAATCATCGTGTAGTAAATTTCTCAATATTTAAGACCCATATGTAAAATCAACTTTATATTATGCATTATTAAGTAAAAAAGGGTAGAAGGACCCAATGGTTCAACACCACATACCTTAGCTTTTGTGAAGTTCGTGAAGAAGACTTTAATGGAGATTTGAAGCTTGGGTGAGATCCTTGAAGACATCCTTGAGATTGGCCTTGAGTTTGAGACTTGAATTTAGGGTTGCAAATTTGTCTAAGTGTTTGGGGAAATATTAGGGAATGTTTTGGGGTGACATGAGAGTGAAATAAGGCTAATTATAGGTGAAAATACATTTGGAAAAACTTAGGTTCAACACTTAGAAAAATCTGGGGAACTAGGAAAAGACAATGTAGGAAATCAACCTCTCCGCATTGCGGAAAGATCGCGGACCGTCTCTGGAAATTGCACCAAGTGCAAATTTTATAATTCGATTCCTTTTATTTAAAATTGAGGTTAGATTTATAACTTATAACTTAGGTTCATCCCTAAATGTAGAAGAGACGTACAAGACAAGAATAATCATGAACAAATCAGCCCAACATGAATGCAAAATTACATTTAATGAATTACTAGTAAAAAGAGGGTTTAGGGGGTCATTTCAATATCTCTCCCTTGGAAACATTCTTCCCCGAATGTAGAAGAGACGTATAAGACATCACTTTCAAAATCTCATTATAAGTGTGAAATCATCATAAATTGCCAACTTAAACATGAATGCACATGAATGACATAGGGGCTAAAATATAAAACTTGATAGCACATAGGGGATAAAATTACTACCTTAGGCTTGAGTGGAGTGGAAGAAATAAGGGTACCACTTTTGCTTGCCCGCTTCGGCCTCCCAAGTAGCACTCTCGACTTGTTGGTTCTTCCAAAGGACCTTAACCGATGCCACATCTTTGTTCCTCAATCTCTTTACTTGCCTATAAAACATCTAAACCAAGACCTTCTCATAGGTCAAGTTATCCTCAATAACACCCATAATATTAAGAGGCACAATGACATTAGGATTACCAACACACTTCCTCAACATAGAAACATGAAACACCGGATGGACCAAATTCATTTCACTAGGCAACCTCCACTCATAAGCCACCTTACCAACCCTCTTTATGACCTCATAGGACCAAAATACCTAGGACTCGATTTCCCTTTTATACAAAAATGAATCACACCTTTCATGGTAGAAACCTTCAAATAAACCCAATCACCCACTTAGAATTCTAGGTCTCTTCTTCTTACATCGGCATAGGATTTTTGACAACTTTGGGCTATCCTAAACCTTTCCCTAATTAGCTTAACCTTCTCAAGAGCATCCATAACCAGATCTGGCCCTAATAAGGCAAGCTCTCCAACCTCAAACCAACCTACCGGTGATCTATAATGACTCCCATTAAGAGCTTCAAAAGGAGCTATACCGATGCTAGAGTGATAGCTATTTTTGTAGGGAAACTCAATCAATAGAAGATGGTCATCCCAACTACCTTTAAGATCCAAGACACAAACCCTAAGCATATCCTCAAGTATTTGATTTGTCCTCTCGGCTTGGCTATCCATTTGAGGGTGGAGGTCATACTAAGGTAAACTTTCGTACCAAGACTCCTTTGAAAAGATCTCCAAAAGTTGAAAGTTAATTGTGCACCACGATCCGATATAATGGATAAGGAAACCCCATGCAATCTCACCAACTTATGGACGTACAACCTTGCATACTCTTCAGCCCCACATGTAGTTTTGACCAGTAGAAAATGAGCTGATTTCATCATCCTTTCAACCACAACCCATATGGAATCAAAACCTTTTCTAGTCTTGGGCAACCCACCCACGAAATCCATATTAACTATTTCCCACTTCCAAGAAGGAATCTCTATGTGTTGGGTTAGGCCACCCGGCCTTTGATGTTTGGCTTTGACTTATTGGCAACTATGGCAATCAGAAACGAATTTGGCAATGTCCCTCTTCATGCCTCCCCACCAATACACATCCCTCAAATCTCTATACATTTTGGTGGCAACTATGGCAATCAGAAACAAATTTGGCAATGTCCCTCTTCATGCCTCCCCACCAATACACATCTCTCAAGTCTCTATACATTTTTGTGGAACCATAGTGGATAAAATAAGAGGAATTATGGACTTCATCAAGAATTCTCTCCCTCAAACCATTAACACATGGAACATACAACCTACCTTTGTATCTAAGGGCCCCATCTCTCTTTGGGAGAAAACCTCTATCTTGCCTTCTTTCACTAAGGCCTTTAACTCAAGCAAGGAGGAGCCTAGATCTTATTTTGCTATCATCTCATCAACCAAAAAAGATTTAGAACCATCAACTACAATAACACCGTTACCCACATCTTCCAACCTCACCCCCTACCTAGCCAACCTATGCACCTCCCTAGCCATCTGCCTTTTACCACCATCCACATGGATAGGCTACCCATGGATACTTTACTCAAAGCATCCACCATAACATTTGCCTTATCCGAATGATAATGTATACTCACGTTATAGTCCTTAAGGAGTTCTAGCCACCTTCTTTGTCTCAAGTTGAGATCTTTTTGAGTGAAGACATATTGAAGGCTTTTATGATCGGTGAAGACATCAACATGCCCCCCATACAAATAATGACACCAAATCTTTAATGTAAACACCATGGCGGCCAATTCAAGATCATGGGTAGGGTAGTTCTTTTCATGTACTTTTGAGTTGCCTAGAAGCATAGGCTATGACCTTACCATTACACAACCCAAACCAACTCTAGATGCATCACAATACACTACAAATCCCTCAAGCCCATCCAGTAGTGACAATATAGGAGTGGACATAAGTCTATCTTTCAGTGTTTGAAAACTTTTCTCACATTCATCAGTCCACATAACTGTAACCTTCTTTTGGGTAAATTTTGTCATAGGAGAAGCAATGGAGGAGAACCCATTCACAAACCTTCTATAGTAACCCAAAAGGCCCAAGAAACTCCTAATGTCTACTGGGGTTAATGGTCTTGGCCAATTCCTATTCACATCGGTTTTCTTATGATCCACTTTTATATACCATCCCTCGATACCAAATGACACAAGAATGCAACCTTCTTCAACCAAAATCACACTTATCATATTAAGCATACAATCTCTTTTCCCTCAATCTTTGCAACATAACCCTTAAATGACCCATATGCTACTCCCTACTATGTGAGTAGATCAATATATCATCAATGAAAACCACAACGAAGGAATCAAGGTAGGGATTGAAGACCCTATTCATTAGGTCCATGAAGATGGCCTGTGCATTGGTCAACCCAAAGGACATCACCACAAATTCATAACTGCCCATACCTAGTCCAAAAGGCCATCTTGGGAATATCACACTCCCTCACTCTCACTTGATGGTACCTGGATCGAAGATCAATCTTAGAGAAAAAGCTAGCCTCATGCAATTGGTCAAACATGTCATCAATCCTTAGAAGAGGATACCTATTCTTTATAGTGACCCTATTGAGTTTCTGATAGTCAATACACATTCTAAGCAACCCATTTTTCTTCTTTAGAAACAACAATGGTGCACCCCGAGGGGATTGGCTAGGTCTAATAAATCCCTTTTGCAACAAATAATTTAATTGCTCCTTTAACTCCTTCAACTTCGCCAAGGCTATATAGTAATGGGGAATGGAGATAGGTTGGGTGTAGAGAAAGAGATCTATGCCAAAATCTATCTCCCTTTCGGGAGGGACACCGGGAATGCCATTTTGGAAGATATCAAGAAACTTATTTACAATCGGGACCAATGGGGACTCGTAGCGATATTTCATTCGCCAACTTTTCAATTTCTAGAAGTTGTTCGTGTTGGCTGCACGATGTGGACCTGTCATGAAGCAGTGTTGTGACTTTCTTAATTTTGTGTTTTTGCCTAAGGGACTAGGTGTCTTGGTCCCATGCCCACCTATGCGTAAAAACACTTATACTTAGCCATTTTTCAACTCTATATCATTCAAAACATTCTCAAAACCCTATCTAACACATAGCTAAATATTTCATCCATATTCAAGTGTCCCAAGCTCATTTCCTGATCTCAAGAACTTCATTCAAGCTTTAAGTTCTCATTCAAATCTTTATCAAGGAAATCCCCATATTTGAGGTATATGGGTTTTAACCATTAGTTCCTTTCACCCATGGTGCCCGATCTTCCTTTTCATGAAACTTGCATGTTTTCAAGTTGTATTACTTATGTGTATTACTTACTATGGATTATTATTATAAATTTTGTTAGGGTTTTATGAAATGTTGATTGGAAACACGTTGTCACGCCCAAAGCCTCATTAAGGCGGACTAGCACCGATTGTGGATGAGGTTCGGGAGAACCAACTTGTACCCATGCACTTTCTATACATATTATAAATGGTTTCCATATTCAACACGCATTTAGGAAGTAAACAGTAATAACAAGCAAAAAGGAAATACATGTGACTAGGTCGTTAGAGCCACGATGTCTAAAGTACAAAAAGGGTTGGGATAGGCCCCTTCTCATGACTAACTATACAATAAATAAATATAAGCTCTAGCTCAGACACAAAGCCCCAAAGCAACCTAGAGCTCGGTAACAGTAGCTGGACATCCTATATTCCTACTGGAGAGATCTACTAGTGCCTGTACCTGCAGCATGAAATGTAGACCCCCCGTAAGGGACGTTTGTACAAGATAATATACTAAATATGTAAGGCAGGAAGTACTATAAATGAAATAAAAACTCAAATAAAATCATGCACTGGTGTAAGGATAAGAGACTACCTTTAGTCATATTGTGGAATCATGTACTTTATGACCTTTTTTATTACTTTACCTTTCTATACTATATAATCTGTGCACAACATGTAATACAAATGACTAGCTGATCAGTGGTAAATCAATATGGGGATCGACCCATGCTAGGCTTTCCTTTCACCCCTGGGATACACCCATAATGGGATCAGCCCCTGCTAGGTGGTTTTTCCACCCCTAAGGCTACTACCCATCAATAAGGAACTTACTTTATCTTTTAATTACTTTTGAGATGATTCTTTTATTGCTATAATATTAGAGCTGTAGGACCATAGATATAGCATGTGATATGTAAAGAACTATACAAAATAATACCACAATGAAAAGAGTAGGTTACACAAATAATAAAATGCATAGGAGATGAAACAACTCATGAACTTTATTTAGCAAAAAGGAACTCATGTATCTTGGTACCCAAGTATGTATGTAGATTTGAAGATGACTATATCTGGGAGAATATAAACATGTGAAAGAGTGAAAACATGGTGATTAGTCATGTCGGAGTTGGTAAGTGCATTTATGTCCCAAGGAAGGATCTAGACTTTATACCAAATAATATGAAATTAAGTTGCCTTACATACCTCATTGTACGACCTTGCTATTACCTTGAAATAACCTATCTTTCATCCAAATATTTATTTACAATGTAGTAGGTGATAAAACTAGTATTAGTAACTAATAGATACATCTTGGCAGTCCACTCTTATAAAAAAACACACGGGCAGCAATCATGCAATTATCAACCCAAGCGTATTGTTTAAACCTTTTCACCTCTAATCATATTTTCTAATCCATATTCTTATATGCATATCATGTGCAGCTTGTTTTAGTGTCATTACAGTCTCACAACAGCCTATAAGACACAACACATAACAATTCTACACAACATACATGTAGGCAACATAACATGATGTCCCTTTGCTACATTTCGACGTCAATAATCCCAAACCTGTTCCAACTTTAACCAAACTGTTCCCACCATATTTATATATAACAATAGTCCTAAAATAGTCCACAATAGTTCTTGAAATAGGTGGAGGACATGAGACCATAGTCCTCAATCAATCAGCCCATAATTCCTACTAACAACACATTTAGGATAACACAATAAAACTCGATTGTTTACATAGAACAAAATAATGCAGCGACCTTTCTATATCATTATAGAACTAAAACTTATTAAGAACAACAACCTTCCTTCATAATCAACCTAACTAAGAAGAGAAAATCTCCCAAATAAAGAAGAAAAGTGTACAACAATCTTTGGAACACATGTTGTCCAAAAATTCCAGCACAAGTATACCAACCTATTCCTCTTGTTTTTCATGAAAAACCATACTAACCACACAAGTATTTTCCCTTACCTTTACCTTCAAGGTTAAGAGATTCTTTAAGAACCCTAGTAAAGTTTCTTCTGGCTACTTTGTATGAGTTGAAAGAGAGCAAAAAGAACTTAGCAAAATCAGACCTTTTGTCCAAGTTTAAAATGACTTAAGGAGCTGCTTTTAATCCCTTTTAAAGGAACTCTTTGGCCGACTTTCTTTTCTATTTTAAGCCTTATTTTATCAAGTGAGTAATGTACCATTTTACCATTTTTGGTTTGGCCTTATTGGGTTCCAATTAGATGGGCCTTGGCTGCCCATTTTTCTCTTTTCCTTAACTTAGTTTAGGGCCAAATCGTCAAGTGGGTTGTGATGTACTTGGGCCCTTTTATTATTCACCTTGGGCTGTATGTATTTTCCATTTATGATGATAAAATATGGACTAAAGTTATATCCTTGACATAGACTTTGTTCATTATTGAACTTGGACAGATTCGGCGTCGGGCCTCGTCTATGTCTGTCTAGCAAATTTAAGCTAAGAAAGTAGGTAATTTACCTACTAGCTTCCTAAGTCCTACAAGCACCTCACTTTTTTCACTTCATTTAAGGTTGTGATCTACTCAATTTGACCGAAAACTTATATACACTCGGCCCTCTTAAGTGTTAGACATACATATCGCCCTCTAATTTGAGATTTAAGAACTTTTAAAATTTGGTGCTAATTTGACCAATTCATATCATGTGTCATTTTCATAGAACTAGTATATGTACAATGTGGGGGTGTTGTATCCTCCCCAGTAAGGAATATTCATCCTCGAATGTTAGCATAATTAGATAGCTTAACCATGTTCAAACCTATATTTAAACCAATTTTTCGACAACACAACAATTACTTGAATACACATACCTATTAATGTCCCAACTCTACATGTTATACGTCCTCTTTATCTTAAGGATATTTTGATTTCATTGCTTCCTCAGCCTCTCATGTTATTTCTTCTACTTACTAGTTCCTCCAAAGTACTTTAACTGAAGTTATTTCTTTATTCCTTAGCTTCTTATCTTGACGATGTAGGATAGAAATAGGCATCTCTTCATAGGTGAGATCTTCTGTGACCTGCACATCTTCACTAGGAGTGATACAGGATGGATCACCTAAGTATTTTTGAACCATTGAGACATGAGAAATTGGATGAAGCATTGAAAGCTCTTGTGGTAGCTCTAATTCATATGCAACTTGCCCAAACCTCTTAATATTTTTATGTGGCCCTATGTAATGTGGGCTCAGTTTTCCCTTCTTACCCAATCTCATAACACCTTTCATTGGGGATACCTTTAAGAATACCCAAACCCCTACTGAGAATTTCAGTCCTCTCCTCCTAGCATCTGCATATGATTTGTGATGACTTTGGGCTGTTTCTAGCTGCTGTTGTACTACCCTAACTTTATCCATGGCTTGTTGTACTAGATATGGCCTAAGCAAAGTGGTTTCACCCATTTCAAACCATCCATTTGGTGACCTACATTTCCTTTCGTACAAAGCTTTATAAGCTACCATCTTAATTCTTGAATGGTAACTATTATTTATAGGTAAATTCAATAAGTGGCAAATGGTCCACCTAACTACCTTTAAAGTCCAATGCACAAGCTTGCAACATATCTTTAAGTATTTGAATAATGCGTTATGCTTGATTGTCTATTTGAGAGTGGAAAGTTATACTCAAATTCACTGGTGTCCCTAAACTCCTTTCGAAGGACTTCCAAAACTTTGTAGCGAATTGAGCTCCCTGATCATATATAATGGAGATTAAGACCCTATGTAGCCTGACTATCTCTTTGATGTATAGCTTTGCACACTCTTCGATTGTATAATCACTCTTAACCAGCAAGAAGTGTGCTGACTTTGTAAGTCTATCAACTATTACCCATATGGAGTCAAATTTCTAAAATGAGCGAGGTAACCCAGTAACAAAATCCATATTGATCATATCCCAGTTCCATATTGGAAGCTCTATACACTGCATATAACCTCCCGACTTTAGGTGCTCTACTTTGACTTGTTGGCAATTTGGACATTTTGCCACAAATTTTGCAAGGTCCTTTGTCATGCCTCCCCACCAAAACATTCCCTTTAGGTCATGATACATTTTAGTTGATCCTGGATGGATGGAATATCTTGAATGATGGGCTTCTTCCAATATCCTCCTTCTTAGTCTATTAACATCGGGCATACATAATCTATTTTGGTAATAAAGTACCCCATTTTGTGTAAGTTCAAAACCCTTCATCATACCCTGACTTACCTTTTCTTTAAGTCATCATAGAATAGGATCCTTGAACTGCCTTTCTTTCACCTCTATTACTAATGATGATTCCACAGCATTATACAAAACAACCCCTTCCTTTAGAGTTTCAAGAAGGCGAACTCCCACGCTGGCTAGTTGATATAGATCTTTAGCCATTCCTTGAAGAATAAGAGACCAAACTCAAATGAAATCATGCACTAGTATAAGGATAAGAGACCACCTTTATTCATATTGTGGAACCATGTACTTTGTGTCCTTTTTATTACTTTACCTTTCTATATTGTATAATCTGTGCAAAATATATAATACAAATGACCAGCTGATCAGTGGTAAATCAATATCAGGATAGACCCATGCTAGGCTTTCCTTTCACCCTTAGGATACCCCCGCAATGGGATCTTTCCCTGCTAGTTGATTCTTCCACCCCTAGGGCTACCACCCATCAATAAGCAACTTACTTTACTTTTAATTACTTTTTGAGATGATTCTTTGGTGGTCTCTTATCCTTACACCAGTGCATGATTTCATTTGAGTTCTTATTTTATGTACAGTACTTCCTGCCTTACATATTCAGTACATTATCTCATATTAACATCCTTTATGGGGGACCTGCATTTTATGCTGCAAGTATATACACTAGCAGATTACACCAGTAGGAGTATATTTTTTATCGAGCTCCAGGTTACTTTAGGGCTTTATACGTGTGTCTAGAGCTTATATTTTTTATTGTATAGTTAGTCATCAGGCAGGGCCTGTCTCGACCCTTATATCATATTATTTGTTATTTAGAGGATCTGTAGACAATATAAAGTAAAGTATGGTCATTTCCCATACTTTAGACATTGTGGCTCTAACGGCCTAGTCATATGCATTTCCTTTTTGCTTGTTATTACTGTTTACCTTTCTGAATACGTGTTAAATGTTGGAACCCCTCATAATATGTATAGAAAGTGAATGGGTACAGGTTGATTCTCCCGAGACTTATTGACAATGGGTACCAGTCCGCTTTAATAAGTATTTAGGCATGACACATATGTCTACCTATTTCAAGCTTATACTATGAGATGGTTTGTCTATCACTCTTTCTTTTATTACTCTGTATTTAGGCATGACACATATGTCTACCTATTTCAAGCTTATACTATGAGATGGTTTGTCTATTGTGACTATGCAACTTTTGAGCTATGAATTTATGCTCTTCTATGAGATTTGATGAGGGCTTTCAAGCTATATTACATGAGGGTTTTACTATGTTTTGGTGGGTTAATTTACCTTAAGTTTTCTCACATAATTTCATTCTTGAATTGCATGATTTCGAACTAGCATTACACACCCACCAAGTGTTTGATAAAATATCTTATTAAGGATTCTTGAATTGTTAATGATCTATTGCATAGCTTATGAGTCAAGTAACTTTATAATGATTAAGGAAATGTAGATATGTGTTGAATTCATGAGAAGTATATATAGTGTTGTAAGTTGACAATACCTTGTTGGGGGTTGACATGCCCAACTATCTTGTGAGGGGGTGACATGCCTTGACCACCTTGTCCGGGGGTGACATGCCCATACTACCACGTCGAAGGGTATGTACCTTGACCACCTTATTGGGGATGACATCTCCATACAACCACATCAAGGGGTATGTACCTTGACCACCTTGTCAGAGGGTGACATGCCTGTACTGCCACATCGAGGGGTATGTTCCTTGTCCACCTTGTCAGGGGGTGACATGCCTGAACTACCCATTGAGGGGTAGATACCTCAATCACCTTTTAAGGGGGTGACATGCCTTGGATTCCAAGTAATAGTTTGCTTGGTCTATGATGATGGTCCTTATCTACATATATGATATGTTCTATACAATCATGTTTTACTTCAAGCATTGATGATGCATGCAATGTTGATATTATACTATCTCTTGCTTATGCTTATGCATTTTGATTATGTTGCCTATCATTTATTGTATTGCATCCTACATACTTAGTATATTCAAACATGCAAACGCATATCTATGCCTATAGGATGTTACCATGTAGGTACTGGAGCTTCTAAGGATCATCCTCTACATGACTAGTTTTGATGTCTTAAAGATAAGCTTTTGGTGAGTCCTCAAGTTTGAGAACACTAGCTTTGCACTCTTACTTTTGTTATCACTTTTTGTTGAAATTGATACTATGAGGGTGAGCCCGAAAAGTGTCTTGGCCCCCGCCCAATCTATGCTAGAGGTGTTCTTGGAACAATTGATGGAATTTTGCTATGATCTTCACTCTTGAATGTTTTGTTGTTATCAAAGACTCCCCTTAGTCATTTTATCCTTATTTAAATCTCTTGATGATGTAATTATGCTTCCGCGATTGAAGATGTGTGGTTGATATGCTAGGAGGCTTGTTTGGGGTCCTTTCGGTTTCCCCATTCACTATGTCACATCTAGGTCATAGGCTTGGCTCATGACAAACTTGGTATCAAAGCAATAGGTTGTTAATGGTCCTCTAAAATTGAACACACAACATCGATAAGAGTTTTGTTCATGGTTGTGAAGTGCACCATGACTATGAGCAAGAGGCTATGAGGCGTTTTAGGAAATATTTCCCTTCTTCTTGATCTATGTTGTGCTATAGAGGTTAAGGTAAGGCTTTCCTCTAATGAATGTTCATTAGTATTTTAGATCATGTCTATTCCAAGAGGAAGAAGAGTACGTATACCCGAGGAACAACCAGCTCCTCCTGCACCTCAAGCTACTCAACATGGGGGAGTGGCTCATGAAGAGTTTTGGGATGTAATTACCTTGTTAGCTCATACTATGGCCAACCAAATCAACCAAGGGGCACAAGCCCCTCATGCTCCTACTTCGGCCTCATGGGTGAGGGCTTTTACTAGAATCAACCCACCGGTGTTCCATAGGTCAAAGGTGGATGAAGACCCTCAAGAATTTATTGATAAAGTTATAAAGTGTTGTCAATTATGGGTATTAACTCGGAGGAGAAAGCGGAGTTGGCGGCCTAAGGGGTGGCTCATATTTGGTTCACCCAAGGGAAGGTGGAGAAGGGAAAGAATAATGTCATCCTTTGGGAAGAGTTCAAGGCGGCATTTCTCAACCAATTCTTCCCTATTAAGCTAAGGGAGACAAGGGGTGGATGGGATGCCCGATGTTGTCACCATTATGTTAAAAGTTTTTTATTTTGATATGTATACATTGATAGACCCAGGTGACACTCTTTCTTTTATTACTCTTTTTTTTATCAAAAAGCTCCATATTAAACTCGAACTATTGTGTGATCCTTATGAAGTATCTACTCCATTGGTGCATCCATTTTTGCTAGAAGGGTCTATAGAAATTGTCCCATTTTCATTTTGCACAAAATCTTGCCTTGTGATTTTGTTGAATTGGATATGGTGGATTTTGATGTCATTCTTAGGATGGATTAGTTGCATGTATATTATGCTTCTATTAATTATAGAACCCATAGGGTCAAGTTTCAGTTCCCTAATGAACCTATCCTTGAGTGGGAAAGTTGTGATATAGTGGTCAAGGGTAGATTCATTTCTTGCATTAAAGCCAAAAAGTTAATTTCTAAGTGGTGTCTCTATCATCTTGTAAGGGTTAGGGATGTGAAGTCCAAAGTCATTCCTATAGAGTCGATTCCAGTTGTTAATGAGTTCCTTGATATCTTTCTCGATGAGCTTCTCGGTGTTCCTCCAAAAAGAAAAATAGATTTTAGCATAGACCTTCTTCCCGATACTCAACCCATTTCTATTCCCCCTTACCGTATAGCCCCGACAAAGTTGAAAGAGCAATTAAGGGTTTTGGTGGAGAAGGGTTTTATAAGTCCTAGTCAATCACCTTTGGGGTGCACTGGTATTGTTTGTGAAGAAGAAAGATGGTACTCTTAAAATATGCATTGTTTATTGACAACTTAATAGAGTCACCATCAAGAATAAGTACCCTCTACCAAGGATTGATGATCTTTCTGACAGCCTTTAAGGGGCTAGTCACTTCTCTAAGATTGATCTTCTGTCTGGGTATCTCCAAGTGAATGTAAGGGAGTGTGTGTGACATTCTCAAGAAGGCCTTCTGGACTAGGTATCGAAACTATGAGTTTGTGGTTATGTCCTTCTGGTTGACTAATACACCAACTATCTTTATGGATCTTATGAATAGGGTCTTCAAACCCTACCTTGACTTATTTGTGGTGGTTTTTATTGATAATATCTTGATTTATTCCCATAGTGAAGAGGAGCATGTAGATCACTTGAGGGTTGTTTTACAAATCTTGGGGGAGGAGAAGTTGTCTGCCAAATATGAAAAATGTGAGTTTTGATTGAAAAAAGTTATTTTTCTAGGTCATGTGGTATCGGGTGGTGGTGTTAAGGTGGATCCTAAGAAGATAGCAATGATTAGGAATTAGCCTAGACCTTTGACTCCATCGAATATTAGAAGTTTCTTAGGTTTAGCAGGTTATTATCGGATATTTATAAATGGCCTCTCTTCTATTGCTTCTCCTATGACTAAGTTGACCCAAACAAAGGCAAAATTTGTGTGGACCAATGAGTGTGAAAAGAGTTTCCAAACTTTGAAAGGTAAGCCTGTCTCCACTCCTATTTTGCCTCTACCAGAAGGATTTGTTGTATAATGTGATGCCTCCAGAATTTATTTGGGTTGTGTTTCGATGCAAAATGGTAAGGTGATAGCATATGCCTCTAGACAACTTAAGGTGCATGAAAAGAATTATCCTAACCATGATCTTAAATTGGCCACCGTGGTATTTGCTTTGAAAATTTGGCGTCACTACTTGTATGGGTTTCATTTTGATGTGTTTACCGATCATAATAGTCTCCAAAATGTGGTCACCCAAAAAGATCTCAACTTGAGACAAAGAAGGTGGTTAGAGCTTCTTAAATATTATGATATGAGTGTGCATTATCACCCTAGTAAAGCTAATGTTGTGGCCAATACTCTAATTAGGGTGTCCATGGGTAGCCTCGCGCATGTTGATGATAGTGGCAAAGAGGTAGCTAGAGAGGTTCATCGGTTGGGTAGATTAGGGTTAGGTTAAAAGAAGTGGATAATGGTGGTGTAGTAGTTGTTGATGGTTCTAAGTCTTTTCTGATTGAGGAGGTAAAGGCAAAACAAGACCTTATCCCACTTTGTTAGAATTGAAGGCCTCGAGGAGAGTTGGTAAAGTGAAGGTTTTGTCCCAAGGGGGAGATAGTGCCCTTAGGTACCAAGGTAGGTTATGTGTGACTAATGTTGATGACTTAAGAAAGAAGATTTTAGATGAGGCTCATAATTCTTCCTATTCTATTCACCCCGGTTCTACAAATATGTATAGAGATTTGAGGGAAGTATTTTGGTGGGGTGACATGAAGAGAGATAGTATTAAGTTTGTATCCAGTTATCATAATTGCCAACAAGTGAATGCCAAACATCAAATGCCGGGTGGCCTAGTCCAAGATATAGATATTCTAACTTGGAAGTGGGAGAAAATTAATATGGACTTTGTGGTTGGGTTGCTATGACTAGAAAATATTTTGATCCTATTTGGGTTATGGTTGATAGAATGACAAAGTCGGCTCTTTTCCTACTGATCAAAATTACTTATGGTTCCAAAGATTATGCAAAATTGTATATTCATGGGTTGGTTAGATTGCATGGGGTGCCTTTTTCTAGCACACCCTCAAACGTATGGCCAAGCCAAAAGAACTATCCAAACTCTTGAGGATATGCTTAGAGGTTGTGTTTTGGAGTTTAAGGATAGTTGGAAATGAACATCTTTCACTCATTGAGTTTGCTAAAATAATAGTTATCATTCAAGCATTGGTATGACTCCTTTTGAGGATCTCTGTTGTAGACATTATAGGTCCCCAGTTGGATGGTTTGAGGTGGGAGAGATGGCTTTGTTAGGTCTCAATTTACTTATGGAGGCCATGGAGAAGGTGAGGTTGATAAGGGAGAGAATGAAAACATCCCAAAGTCGATAAAAGTCCTATTCTGATGCGAGGAGAAGAGATCTTGAATTTAATATTGATGGTTGTGTCTATTCAAAGGTCTCACCCATGAAGGATGTGGTCCAGTTTTGCAAGAAGGGTAAATGGAGCCCAAGGTTTTTGGGTACTTATAGAGTGTTGAGACGTATTAGTAAGGTGGCCTATGAGTTGGAGTTTCCCATTGATATGAATATGGTTCATCAGGTCTTCCATGTATCTATGTTAACAAAATGTATGGCTGACCCAAGTGCTATTGTACCTTTGGATGTTGTGGGTGTGGTAGAAGAAAATTTGACTTATGAAGATCTCCCAGTAGAAATTTTGGATTGAGAAGTGAAGAGGTTGAGAAACAAAGATGTTGTTTCCATCAAGGTTCTTTGGAGAAACCAATAAGTTGAAAGTGCCACATGGGAAACCGAGGAGGACATCCAAAAGCGATTCCCATATCTCTTCCACTCTACACAAGCCTAAGGTACTAATTTAAGTCCCCTATGTGATTCAAGTCTTAAGTTTCAGCCCTTATGTCATTTGCATGTATTCATGTTTATATTGACAAGTTTATAATAATTTTTGACACTTATGTTGAGATTTTTGAAATGATGTTTAAACGCATTTGTTGCATTCATATGTTGGGCTAAAATCATCATGATTACTGTTCTTAATAGTCTTCTTAGACATTCGGGGATGAATATTCCCAAGAGGGAGATATTGAAACGCCCAAAAATGTGTCTTGAAAATGCCCATAATCATAATTTCCATATATCTCAAAATTCATCTGTGATATCAAAAATCTGACTTCATATTCTTGATCAGGGGGCAAATTTTAGTGGGAAATGGTTATAAGACCGATTTTAGAGGACCCGTAGCGAAAATTCATTTTTGCCAACTTTTTATTTTTCAGAAGTTGTTCTCATTGGCTCCTCGATGCGGACCTATCGTGGAGAAGTGTTGTGACTTCCTTAATATTGTGTTTCGGCCTAAGGGCCTTGGAGTCTTGGCCCTATGCCCACTTTAGAGAGCAACTATGGTGTTGTGTTCCCCATGATTCCCTAACTCAGTATCACTGGCTAACCTAATTATTGTCTAGTGTATAGCATTGGCCCTATGCCCACTTATGTTTAAAACCACCTATCCTTAGCCATTTTTCAACTCTATATCATTCAAGACATTCTCAAAACCCTCTTTAACACTCAGCCAAATATTTCATCCAAATTGAAGTATCCCAAACTCATTTTTGGATCTCAAGAACTTCATTCAAGATTCAAGTTCTCATTCAAATCTTCATCAAGGAAATCCCCAAATTTGAGGTATGTGGGTTTCAACCATTGGGTCCTTTCACCAATAGTACCCGATCTTCCTTTTCATGAAACTTGCGTGTTTTCAAGTTGTATTATTTATGGGTATTACTTATTGTGGATTATGATTATAAAGTATGTTGAGGTTTTATGAAATGTTGATTTGAAATACATGTCAACCTATTTCAAGCTTATACTATGAGATGGTTTGTCTATTGTGACTATGCATTATGAAATGTAGATTTGAAATACATGTCAACCTATTTCAATCTTATTCTATGAGATGGTTTGTCTATTGTGACTATGCATGTTTTGAGCTTTGAATCCATGATCTTCAATGAGATTTGATGAGGGCTTTCAAGCTTTATTGCATGAGGGTTTTACTATTTGTTGGTCGGTTGATTCGCCTTGAGTTTTCTCACATGATTTTACTATTGAATTGCATGATTTTGAACTAGCATTACACCTTGCCAAGTCTATGATAAAATGTCTTATTAAAGATTCTTGAGTTATTGATGCTCTATTGCATGGCTTATGAGTCAACTGACTTTATGATGATTAAGGGAATGTATATATGTGTTGAATTTATGAAAAGTATCTATAGTGTTGCAAGTTGACCACAGCTTGTTGGGGGTGCATGCCCAACCACCTTGTGAGGGGGTGACATGCCATGACCACCTTGTCGGGGGGTAACATACCTATACTACAATGTCAATAGGTATGTATATTGGCCACCATGTTAGGAAGTGATATGCCTATACTACCATATCAAGAGGTATTTACTTGACCACCTTATCGGGGGGTGACATGCCCGTACTACCATGTCAAGGGGCATGTACCTTGACCACCTTGTCGGGGGGTGACATGCCTGTACTACCACATTGAGGGGTAGATACCTCAATCACCATTCAAGGGGGTAGCATGCCTTTGATTCCAAGTAATAGTTTTCTTGGTTTATGATGATGGTCCCTTCCTACATATATAATATGTTCTATACAAGCATGTTTTACTTTAAGCATTGATCATGCATGCCATATTGATATTATACTATCTCTTGCTTATGGTTATGCATTTTTATTACGTTGCCAATCACTTGTTGTATTGCATCTTACATACATAGTACATTCAAATATACTAAACATACTCTATGCCTACATGATGTCACCATGTAGGAACCGGAGCTCCTCATGATCGTCCGCCATGTGGCTAGTTTTGACATATTGAACATACGCTTTTGGTGAGTCCTCAAGTTTGGGGACACTAGCTTTGCACTCTTACTTTTGTTATCTCTTTATTTTGAACTTGATACTATGAGGGTGAGCTTGGAAAGTGTCTTGTTCGCCGCCCAATCTATGCTGGAGGTGTTGTTGGAACAAATGATGTAATTATGCTATGATCTTGACTCTTGAATGTTTTATAGTTATCAAAGACTCCCCTTAGTCCTTTTATCCTTATTTAAATTTCTTGATGATGTTATTTTGCTTCCATGATCGAGGATGTGTGATTGATATGCTAGGAAGCTTGTTTGGGGTCCCTTCGGGTTCCCCATTAACCTTGACACGTCTAGGCCTTAGGCTTGAGTCGTGAGAGGTGGTTCTTATTCCTATCATCATCATTATTGTCCCTATTCAAAGCTGTATTGGCCACGTTGTTGGCATTGTCTTGGGCCATTGGTCTTATATTTCAGTAGATCTCTCGATTGAATGGAGTTAAGGGATTGCCTTGACTCCAAGTGTTGGGCATACACTATTTGTACACCCTATAAAGAAACAAAAATAACAAACAAAAGTAAAATAAAGGGAACTAAGGATTAACACTCGTTCTACCAATGAATTCACTAAGTATAGCTATATTCACCGGCAACGGTACCAAAACATTGATGTTGCCCAAGTTACAACTTTTTTGATGATAAAGCGGTCGCTATCAAGATATAGAATCTAACCAAGGTTATATTCGATCCCACAGGGAATATGTAGACTCACAAAAATTCACCAATATGCAATCCGAGCAATTAACCGACTCAATTCCCCCAAATAGGGGGGGTTGCAATAATCAATGAGAAAATAAACTAAACTAACTATCACCAGAGAAAAATCAATAATAGAGAGCAACTATGGTGTTGTGTTCCCCATGATTCCCTAACTCAGTATCACTGGCTAACCTAATTATTGTCTAGTGTATAGCATGCTGGACGGTAATTTAAGTTCACCAAGCCCATTAGTCAAAGGTGAGAGGCGAATTTCCTTATGTAATTTTGCCTATCTCCATAGTGTGCATTACTAACTATTACCTATTAGTCCCAGTACAACCTCCCCTTGGCCCAGTTTGATTTATTAGATGAGAACATATCAATTGAATCCTATTAATTAATCTATTTTCCTATTAAAAATTACCTTGGTCTAGTCGATAACACTAGGCAATTTCTAATGTTGGCCACTACTACAAAACATGAAAAATGAAGAGAGTTAATTAATACATGCATATACACCTTCCAAGAATTGTTAATTATCCAGTTTTACTTTGTTAGTTCTTTATGGTTCCCACAACCCTAGTTGTGGATTTAGCTACTCATTCTATATGTAGATGAAGTGATTATGAATTGTGAAGACATAAATAAACACTTACACAGCTGAATTAAGAACTAGAAAATCCAAAGTCAGTGAAAATCACAAGCTTGAAGATCAAATTACGCAACAAGTGTTCTCAAAGACTCTCTCACAATTTTCTCTCTAAGAATATTGAGTTCTCTAGTACTAACCTAAGACTACTCAAAACTGACATGAACTGACAAGAGATTTTGAAAAAATAACCTAAAAAACCTATTTATATTAATTAAAAACAAGTCCTAAACAAATTAGGAAAACTGGTTGGCACACCATACGGAAGGTAATTATTTTCTATAGCTCGTAGTCCGGGTCTTGTAATCAGCTGTTGGAATTTTGGACTTCACTTCTATGATACCTCTTTATTGTTAATAAAGTGGTTTATGAGTTGTAAAGGGGATTTTGTTTGATAACTTTTCTGCAAGTCCACTTCTCTGATCCTAAGGGCACGAAAGGTATTCTACGACTCGTAAACTACTCCATGACTCATCTGAATGTTTGTAGACTTTAATTTCAACAAATAGCCCCTCACTAGAAATCCTCACAAAACATCTACAACTTGTAGAATGCTCTACGATTCGTAGAGGATCTCGTACAACAGTAAAAACCAGCAACTTTTACAATTTTTCCCGAAATCATAGCCAACCTGTAATCCTGCAAATCTAAACATAAAAACACATAAAACCCACAAAATATCGCATTGAAAACACACAAAATCCTAAGTTTTAAGCAATAAAAGTGTTGCATTATTATAAAACCTATTTATAATAATTAAAAACAAGTCCTAAACAAATTAGAAAAATTGGTTGGCACACCATATGAAAGGAACTTTACGACCCGTATTGTCTTCTATAGCTCATCATCAGGGTTTTCTAATCAGCTGCTGAAATTTTGGACTTCACTTCTACGATATCCCTTTGTGGCTAATAAAGTGGTTTATGAGTTTTAAAGGAGGTTTCGTTTGAGAACTTTTCTGCAAGTCCAATTCTCTAATCCTAAGGGCACGAAAGGTATTCTATGACTCGTAAATTGCTCCACGACTCATCTGCATGTTTGTAGACTTCAATTTTAACAAATAGCCCCTCACTAGAAATCCTCACAAAATATCTACAACTCGTAGAATTCTTTATAATCCATAGACGATCTTGTAAAATAGTAAAAACTAGCAACATTTACAATTTTTCCCCAAATCATGGCCAACCTGTAATCTTGCAAATCTAAACTTAAAAACACAAAAAACCTACAAAATCCTATGTTTTAAGCAATAAAAGTGTTGCATTTTGGTACCACATCAATGGATATTTATGTATTGAGCTTGACTCCTATTATGCTTATATAGTTATGAAAGACTTCCCTTAGTACCTTTATTTCCCTCTATGCTTTTTGTATGTTGATGATGAGATGGAATTCCTATGTCCCTAAAACATCCCCATAACGTGAGTCATACTTACCCGCCCCTTAGACTTTTATTTCTTATGTGATTCTTGCAAATCCTCTTCCCTATAACATCCCCACAGCTTGAGTCCAAAGTCCCACTTCCCTTAGAATTATTTGTTACTTGCTTGTTGTTTAATTATGCTTCCACAACCAAGGATGTGAAAATGATATGCTAAAAGGCTTACTTAGGGTCCCTTCAAATTCCTCATTCACTATGTCACTAGGCCCTAAGCTTGGCTCATGAAAAGCTTGGTATCAGAGCACTAGCTCTGTTAATGGTCCTCGGAAAACTAGTACATTAAGTCAACTATGAATAGGAGGCTATGAGGTGATTTAGGAAATGGTTCACCTTTTCGTAATCTATGTTATGCCTTGGATTTAAAATAAAGTTTCCTTTCCTAACGGGTGGTCTTTTTCACTTTTAGATCATGTCATAACAAAGGAGAAGGGAACAAAGGGCTCTTACACCTGAGGAAGGTTCAACTTACTCAGCTCCTCAAACTTCCCAAGAAGAAGGGGTTACGCATGCCAAATACTGGAATGTCATTTCCATGTTTGCATAAGATGTGACTAACTAATTGAACCAAGGAGCCCAAGTTTCTCATGCTCCCACACTGACTATAAGAGTGAGAGACTTTACAATGATGAATCCTCTGGAGTTCTATCGCTCCATAACAGAAGAGGATCTCAAAAAAGGCTCCTAAAGTGTGATAGAATATTTCCTTAAGTTCAACAAGCTCTCAAAATATGCTCCTTACTTGGTTGACAACTCTAGGGCAAGGATAAGCAAGTTTGTGTCGGGGGTATCCAACTTGGTAAATGAAGAATGCTACACCACTATGCTTGCGGGTGATATGGACTTGTCTTGGCTCATGTCTAATGTCGAGCAACTTGAAGGGGAGAAACGTAAGAAGAGAAGGAGTGGGGAGTCCAAAAGGACTCGGTATGATAGTGGTTTCCAAGGGTCTAAGGGTGGCCATTTCTAACAAGGTCACAAATTCCAAAGTCAAGGGTCCTCTAATGATCAAAACAAAAGGTTTGCTAATGATATGGTGCCTAACCTAAAATTCAAGGTGGCAATGGTGTGATGACTTTTTCAAGGTGCCTAAAATATGGAAGAAATCATAGTGGCAAATGCTAGAGGGATTTGAATGCTTACTATGAGTGTGGAAAAGTAGGCCACAAGGTTGTTGATTGTCACTATGCTCAAAAAAAGGGTAAAGATGGTCGTCCTCAAGGACAAGGTGCTCATGTTGTTCAAAGGGCACAAAGTGGCTAACAAGGGGTGCTCCACTCATAATCGATTTTATGCTCTTTGGAGGAGGCAACGAGTGGATGAGGTGCCCGATGTTGTTACCGGTATGTTAAAGGTATATGATTATGATGTGTATGCTTTATTGGATCGGGGTGCCTCTCTTTCTTTCATTACACCTTTTATTGCCAATAATCTTCATATGTGTCCCGAATTGTTGTGTGACCTCTTTGAGATATCTACCCCTATTGGTGAATCCACTATTGCTAGAAGAGTCAATAAGGGTTTTCTCATGTCTATATTACATAAAGTCTTGCCTTGTGATTTTGTTGAACTTGACATAATAGATTTTGATATTATTCTTTGGATGGATTGGTTACATGCATATAGTGCTTCCATTGATTATAGAACTCATAAGGTTAGGTTTCAATTTCCTAATGAGCCCATCTTTGAGTGGGAAGGTCATAATTTAGTGGTTAAGGGTAGGTTTATTTCTTATCTTAATACCCAGAAATTGATTTGTGAGGGTTGCATTTACCATCTTGTGAGGGTTAGGAATAATGAGTTTAAAGTCCCTCCTATCGAGTTGATTTTGGTGGTCAATCACTTTCTTGGTATATTTCCTAATGAGCTTCTCGGTGTTCCTCCTGAAAGAGAAATAGACAGTGGTGCAGACCTATAAACAACCCATTTTCATTCCCCTATACTATATGGCCCCAGCGGAGTAGAAGGACCAATTGAGGGATTTATTATATAAGGGCTTAATAAGGCCTAGCAAGTAACCTTGCAGTGCACCAGTGTTGTTTGTTGGAAAGAAATATGGCTCACATAGAATGTACATCCACTACTAGAAACTCAATAAGGTCACTATAAAGAATATGTATCTCTTGGCAAGGATAGATGACCTATTTGATCAGTTACAAGGGGATAATCATTTTACTAAGATTGATCTTTGGTTCGGATACCACCAAGTGAGGGTGAGGGAGTGTGATATTCATAAGATGGATTTTTGGACTAGGTATGTCTTTTTGAATTTATGGGATATTTGGCTTAAACAGTGCACCAGTAATATTTATGGATCTCATGAATAGGGTCTTTAAACCCTACCATGACATGTTTGTGATAGTCTTCATATATGACATATTAATTTACTCTTGAAGTAAAGAAGCACATGTGAATAATTTGAGGGTAGTGTTGCAAACTTTGAGGGATGAGAGGTTGTTTGCTTATTTCATAAATGCAAATTTTGGTTGAAGGCTGTTGCATTGCTAGGGCATGTGGTGTCGGGTGATGGAATTAAAGTGGATCCTAAGAAGATGGAAGTGATAAGAAATTGGTCTTGGCCCTTAACTCCAATGGATATTAGGAGTTTCTTGGGCTTGGCGGGTACTTCCAGAGATTCGTGAATGGTTTCTCTTCAATTGCTTCCCCTTTGACAAAATTAATGCAAAAGAAGGCAAAAACTGTTTAGACTGATGAATGTGAAAGGAGTTTTCAAACTTTGAAAGATAAGATTATATTTGCTCCTATTTTTGCTCTACCAAAAGGGTTAAGGATTATGACATAAGTGTGCACTATCATCCTGGCAAAGCCAATGTTATAATCGATGCTCTAAGTAGAGTGTCCATGGAAATACTAGCTCATGTTGATGAAGGCAATAAGGATGTGGCTGGAGAAGTTCACTGGTTAGCTAGGTTGGGGTTTAGCTTGAATGAGGTTGAAAATGGAGGTGTGGTGGTTATTAATGGTTCCAAATCTTCTTTGACTGAAGAGGTCAAGTCCAAACAAGACCTTGACCCCACCTTGCTAGAATTGGAAGCTTCAGTGAAGGAGGCTCGTATTATAGCCTATTTTAGCTAAGACATGCCAAAAAGAAAGGTTGCTTTACATACCTCAAATGCTCTCCAATAAACTCCAAACGCAATCCAAATCCAACTTATGCTGTCCTTAGATACCAAGGTAGGTTATGTGTGCCTAATGTTGATGGGTTAAGGGATTTAATTTTGAACGAGCCACATAATTCCTCCAACTTCATTCATCCCGGTACTACAAAGATGTATGGAGACTTGAGGGAGGTGTTTTGATAGGGTGGTATGAAAAGAGATATTGCCATATTTGTATCTGGCTGTCACAATTACCAACAAGTCAAAGCTGAACATCAATATAGATATTCCTAATTGAAAGTGCAAAGAGATCAACATGGATATTGTGATTGGTTTGCCAATGACTAGAAAGATCTTTGATTTTATTTGGGTTATCATTGATAGAATGTTTCTACTAGTTAAAACAACTTATGGTACCAAGGATTATGCCAAGCTATATATTCATGAGTTGGTTAAGTTTCATGGAGTACCATTGTCTATTATTTAGGATCGTGGTTGTCACGATCCAACCCCATGGGCCGCGACTAGTGCCCGGATTGAGCACCCAAAAACAACCACAAAGCCTAATGGCAAATAGATGACATATATTCTAAAAAAAATTCGGCAGAGTTTCCTTTGTTTGACAATCAATCCAAAAATAACCCTGCATATCAGAAGATACCAACAGAGGCCATACAGAGCCAACAAACACAACATATATATTTATACGGGCCTACAAGGCCACCATGGCGGGTGATGCCATCCAACAAAAACATCTTATAAGTCAAATCAAATGGATTGGGAACAACTCACACACATATATATCCACAGATCTCTAAACAAATTGACAGAATCATAGAATGGGACAGGGCCCCGCCGTACCCATGAACAAACACATATAATGCAACGAACGAAAATATATACCAATAGTGGGCTCCGAAGTAGGGGGAGCACTCCAAATAACAGAAGGGTGTCCTAAATTGGTGGGTCACCAAACTGTACGTCAGTACATGTGGGCATGAAACACAGCCCCCGAAGAAGGGGGTCAACACGAAATACGTACTGAATATGTATAGCAGAATGTATAGAATATAAATCTGAGTAATAATCAAAACAATAGTATAAAAGGCAAATGCATATCCAAAAGTATTAAAATATTTACTTTCAAAATACAAATCATGCCTAGCGCACAGGAACTACGGTCGCCCGCCCGTCAATGATACCATAACACACCTAACACCAGAAAGTTTCAAATTTCTGGATCCCCATCACATATCATAAAATGGCATGATATCAAACATAGCAGAAAGCCCAATCACAACATAACACAAAATAAAAGCGGAACTCGGCCCTTGGGAGAAATTTGGAACCACATCATGGCATAATACCGGAGTATATCATAATGCGCACGATAACTAACTAGCCTGGGAATTAATGAACGATATCATAGTGGCATGATTGGAGTAGTGAGTAATCATATGCATAAAATCCTTATCATATATCCAAAAGATAAGCAAAATAATCATATTTGAAATCGGAAGCATAATTATTATATTTTCTTTCAAAAGTTACTAAAATTACATAAAGGGCGTCAGGGGACCCACGGACAGTTGAGTCCCGAAGTGGCCCAAATTATGGAGAACATACTCATCCTAGATCATACAAACTCCTAAATCCGAGCCTTTCTGTAAAAGTTACGGATGTTTGTTGTTTTAAAGTTGTTAAAGAATAACTCCTTTCAAAAACTAATCAAATTCCACATACACTTTTGCAACTTAAGAGTTCCAAAAGACATAAGAATCAATGTTATGACATACTAACACAAGAATACCAAGGAACAAATGCAAATCATAAACATGCTCAGATTGCGGGAATAGAGTTTCCTCGAGGCTCGTTTCATGGCCTAGTTTAACTAAGGCATGACGAAAAAGAAGGTTGCTTTACATACCTCAAACGCTCTCCAATAAACTCCAAACGCAATCCAAATCCAACTTATGCTTTGAACTGCCTAAGGTCTACAAACAAGTCACAATTTGCCAAACATTAGCTAAAGACCTCTTAGGCATTAAATTCCAATTTTTCCCCCAATTCTACCAAAATTTTGGTAGCATTTCCCCTTAAACATAGGCTACCCCGAGAATTCACCTCGGCCAAATTAATCAACAACAACAATTACCTAGCAACATCAATAATCAATTCGAAAGGCAATATAACAACATTAGCTCTCTTTATCACCATTTAATAATATTCATAAATCCGGCTGGCACACTACATAGACACATGGATGATTTCCAATCATTCCTCCACACTACAATGCTCATAATATACTAACTAGGCATCAATTCATAATTCCAACACAAGACAACACTACACAACCCATACTCACCCACACGACCCAATCACTTGCACACAAAACTCACTTCCAAAATTCCATATTTCATGATTTTCCTTCATTTTAACATACTACAACATACTTATAACCTTTATAACACATAAAACAAGACCAGATCTTACTTTTTCTCTTCATCTCCACAAATGGGCTAGGGTTTCCAAAAGTGAGAGAATAGATGGTTAATTGCTCCAACAACACTTCCAAGCTACTTAGGGGCATCAATATAGGGGGTTTGGATCAACAAATAATTTTTGGAAAGAGTAGAAAAAATTTCCCAATTTGCTTACCCTTGGCCGAGAGTCTTCAAGGCTTTTCCTAACTTTTTCCTTTACTTCTCTTATTTTTGCTATGTGTAAAAATGCTAAGGAAGATAAAGGGGTAATGTTATATATATAAGCAATATTTAGCCAAGTGTATATGGGCCCACTCCATGTTGTTCCAATTAAACTTTAACACTAGTTTATATGGGCACCACCTAATTAATTCATGGCCTCTAACTTTCAAGAATTAGACTTTTAGTCCCAAACTTTTCCTGATCGATCCAATGGACATACGGGTTCTAACATCCTCCCCCCTTAGAACATTCATCCTCAAATATGAAACCGGCCTTACGAGTCATACAAACAATTTAGGGAGAGTTTCCTTTTTAACTATCACAACAATATCCATTGACCAATAATTCATTTATCATATAACATAGTCCAGCGAAGAATTGAATTACCTGAAGGCACTAAAAACAAGTGAGGATACTTCTTCTTCTTCTGCTCTTTTGCTTCCTAGGTCATTTTCTCTCGGTTATTGTTTCGCCACAGTACTTTAACAGAAGCCACATCTTTATTTCACAACCTTCTCACCTGATGATCCAATATGGGTACGAGCTGCTCTTCATAAGATAGTTCTTCCGTGACCTAGATAGCATCCACAAGAAAGATTCTGGAATGATCGCAAATACACTTATGAAGTATAGAAACATGGAATACCTGGTGTACCACTTCCAAATCAGTTGGAAAATCTAAGTCATAGGCAACCTTGCCTATTCTACAAACAATCGAATATGGCCCAATATATCTCAAATTGAACTTTCCTTTCTTACAGAACCTCATAACACCTTTCATAGGTAACACTTTAAGAAAAATGCAATCACCAATCTGAAACTCTAAATGTCAATGATGATTATCTGTATATGATTTCTGTCGACTCTGGACCACTAATAATCTCTCCCAAATAAGTTTCACCTTATCCACTACTTGCTGAATCACGTCTGGGCCAATCAACTCAGTCTCTCCAACATCAAACCAGCCGATCGATAACCTACACTTCCTGCCATACAATGCCTCATAAGGTGCCATCTGAATACTGGAGTGGTAGATGTTATTATAAGCAATTTCAACAAGCAAAAAATGATCATCCCAGCTACCTCAGAAATAAAAAACACAGGCCCGTAACATATCTTCCAATATCTGAATAACACGCTCGGCCTGTCTGTCAGACTAGGGATGGATTGTCGTACTAAGACTCACCTGAGTCCCCAAACTAGCCAGAAATGATCTCCAAAAATTTGTTGTGAACTGCGCACCTCTGTTAAATATAATAGATATGGAAACATCGTGAAGTCACACAATCTCCCTCATATAAAACCTAGCATAATCCTCAGCTGAGTAGGTAGTCTCGATCGAAAGAAAATTGGCTGATTTCATCAGCTGATCAATAATAACCCAAATGGATTCATACCCCCATAGAGTGCGAGGTAAACCTATAATATAATCTCTATTAATGATCTCCCACTTCCACGTCGGTATTTCTATCTCCAACAATAGCCGATCCGGCTTCTGATGCTCAATTTTAACCTATTGGCAATTTGGACACTGAGCGACAGACTCTGCTATGTCTCTTTTCATATCATTCCACCAATATAAACACCTGAGATCCTAGTACATCTTTGTCGACCCTGAGTGAATAGAATAGCAAACCTGTTGCCATAAACTCGCAACCTCATGTACACACAACTTGCCCTTGAGTAATAATGTTCCATTGAAGGTAAGTTCAAACAGGGTCTTTTCCTTTTTAAGGGTTGTGTCTCTGTATTGAGCCAGGATAGGATCCTCGTACTGACGCTGCTTAATCTCTTCTGTAAAGGAAGATTCAACCATACCTCAAATAGAAACCCCAACATCTCCAGAATCAGCCAAACGAACTCCAAGGCTAGCCAACTGATGAATAGCAAGGACTATCTCTCTCCTCTCTGAAGGAGTGTCCGCTAAACTACCCATGAACTTACAGGTAAGTGCATCTACCACAACATTAGCTTTCCCAGGATGGTAGAGAATATCAACATTATAATCTTTCAGCAACTCTAACCCCCTCCGCTGCCGCAAATTCAGCTCTTTCTGTTTAAAGATGTATTGGAGGCTCTTATGATCGGTATAAATATTAATATGAACCCCATAGAAATAATGTCTCCACATCTTCAAGGTATTAATCACCGTAGCTAGCGCCAAATCGTGAGTTAGATAATTTGTTTTCATATTTCCTGAGCTGCCGAGAAGCATAAGCTATCACCCTACCAAACTCCATCAACACGCATCCCTAGCCCATACTAGAGACATCACAATAAATCACACACCCATCTGGAACCTCGGGAAGAGTCAGGACTGAAGTTGTAATCGACTTCTCTTTCAGCAACTGGAAACCACACTCACAAACATCAGACCACTAGAACTTCACTCCTTTCTGAGTTAGCCTTGTTGATGGCGCTGAAATGGAAGCAAATTTCTCTACAAATCTCTAATAATAACCAGCTAATCCTAGGAAGCTATGCACCTCTATCAGCGACATAGGTCTAGGACAATTCTTTACGGCATCAATCTTCTTGGAATATACTAGGACACCGTCAGCTCCTATAATGTACCCCAGAAATTCCACTAAAGACAACCAAAATTCACATTTAAAAAATCCAGCATATAATTTCTGGTGCCAAAGTGTGCCAAGCACTATTCTCAGATGATCCGCATGCTCCTCTTCTGACCGAGAATAGACCAGAATGTTATCAATAAATACACTAACTAACATATCCAAGAACGGCCTGAATACCTAATTCATAAGATCCATGACTACAGCCGGAGCATTTATCAACACAAAAGATATAACTCTGAATTCATAATGCCCATACCGGGTCCTCAATGCTGTCTTAGGAGTATCTTTCTCCTATACTTGCACCTGGTGGTAACTCGACCGCAGGTTTTTCTTTTCGAGAAACATTTAGCTCCCTACAACTAGTCAAACTAATCATCAATCTTGGGGAAGGGGTATTTATTCTTTATCATTACATTATTCAGATGCTGATAATCAATGCACACCGTGGCGATCTATCTTTCTGCCTTACAAATAATATCGAAGCTTCCCAAGGTGATGTACTAGGCCGTATAAAACCCTTCTCTACTAGATCTCTTAGTTGTTCTTTCAATTCCTTTAATTTTGCCGGTACCACTACTCTATCTCCCATTCGGGAGGAAGACCTAGAGGCTCATCTAGAAATACATCTAGGAACTCATTAATAGACTGGAATTAACCGAAGAGTCGGTGCCTCTGCCTCCAATTCACTTACACAGACTAGATGATAAAGATACCCTTTTCTGATCATTCTTATTTCCTTGAGGTATGAAATGAATTTACCCCTCGGCGATGCCGTACTACCTGCCCACTCGTAAATGGTTCCCCTGGAAATTAGAAATGGACTATCTTCTTTTGATAATCAATAACAAGAAGCTAGCCAATTCATACCCATAGTCACGTCGAAGTCAGTCATATCTAACTCTACTAGATCAGTCATAGTATAGAGGCCACAAATAAATACCAAATAGTCTCTATAAACGCGACTGGCAATAATAAAATCCCCTTTTGGTTAACTACCTCGAAAGGCTGTATTGAATCAGACTTTATCCCAATTTTATTAGCGACCAAAAGAGAAATATATGATAATGTAGAACCAGGATCAATCAATGCATACACATCTTGAGAGAAAACCAGTAATATACCTATGACGACATTTGGCAATGCCTCCTGATCCTATCGGCTAGCTAATGCATAAGTGCGGTTTCAAGGACTGCTAGACTCTGGAAGTCTACCACGACCCCTACCTTAGCTTGCTGATGTTGGTATACCTCACCCTGCAGGATGTATGGCTATCGAGGATGAAGATAAACCACCGGCTGACCCAGTAGACCGAGCGGAACCGCCTTTACCCCCTTTAACTGAATAGTCTCTCCTCTAGTGGCCCTGATGTCCACACGTAAAGCAAGCACCAGTAGCGCAAAAATACTCTACGGGGTGCCATCTCCTATAGTAGGAACACGAAGGTCTGGGTGGTTTTATCTGACTGCTGGAGCCTCTCTCCAACTGTGAGCTTAAAATCCTGGAGCTCGAGCCTGCCCCTAAATAACATGCGCCCTCTGGTCTCCTGCTAGTGGACTGCGGGGGTGTACCCCATACTGACTGGGGGAGAATGTCTGCCCTATTGTTGCTAAGGCTACCTACCTCAAAAATCCCCTGAATGTCCAGATGATCTGGCCTTTTTGGGTTGGCCCCTATCATTTACTCTATCAGGCCGGCGCCCCCTGCGTCAATCCTCCATGCCCTGTGCGCGAGGCTGAATATGGGCGATATCCATACCAGTTTGGGCTGCCATCACCAAGCAACTTTCACTATAATACTGGTCCCATTATATACCGGTGCATCCGGTAAGTCATACTAGAAACATGTGCAGTCGTATTTCTGGCCAGCAAATCGAACTCCAAGCTGTACACCGCCTCTTGAATATCCCCAATCCCTGTACCTAGCTGAGGGACTGGAGGCTCTGGTACTTGAACCTCGGGAGATGGTGCTATAGCCGAGCTAGCTGTTGGGGGTCCAAAATCTGGCCCACCCTGGGCACGAGCCCTAGTACTCACCCGGGCTCGACTAGTCTCACCTACCTTTGTAGACTTGCCCTTATGGGCAGCTATAGTCTTTCTCAGAGGCATTGCTTAAAACAAAACATTTTGTCAGAAAAAGGGTCATCCTAATAGCACCGTTCTATCGCATAATCTA
>DF357357.1:0-32494 GCA_000787875.1 Solanum virginianum | reverse complement strand
ATCGCATAATCTAAGATCAGAAAGAATGAAATAACATCCTAAATGTTCTGTAGCCTCCTGTTTATAGATGTGGTGCACGACACATCGATAAACAAGACTTTACTAGACAAGATCTGTGGATATTCCGAGGACAAACTGCTCTGATACCACTTCTATCACGATCCAACCCAATGGGCTGCGACTAGTGCTCGGATTGGGCACCCAAACACAACGACAAAGCCGAATGACAAACAGATGACATATATTCTAAAAAAAAATTTAGAGTTTTTTTGTTTTACAAACTATCCCAAAATAACCCTGCATATCAGAAGATACCAACAGAGGCCATACAGAGTCAACAAAAACAACAACATATATATTTATGCGGGCCGACAAGGCCGTCATGATGGGTGATGTCATTCAACAAACACATTATACGAGTCAAATCAAATGGAATGGGAACAACCCACACACACACATATATATCCACAGACCTCTAAACAAACTAATAGAATCATAGGACGGGACAGGGCCCCGCCGTAGCCATGAACAAATACATACAATGCAATGAACAAAAATATATACCAAAAGTGGGCTCCAAAGTAGGGGGAGAACTCCAAATAGCAGAAGGGTATCCTAAATTGGTGGGTCACCAAACTATATGTCAGTACCTGCGGGTATGAAATGCAGTCCTTTTAAAAGGGGGTCAGTACGAAATACGTACTGAATATGTAAAGTGGAATGTATAGAATATAAATCTGAGTAATAATCGAAACAGAAGTATAGAAGGCAAATGCATATCCAAAAGTATTAAAATGTTTACTTTCAAAATATAAATCATGCCTAGCGTACAGGAACTATGGTCGGCCGCCCGTCAATGGCGCCATAACATAGCATAACACCTGAAAGTTGCAAATCTCTGAATCCCCATCACATATCACAAAATGGTATGATGTCAAACATAGCAGAAATCCCAATCACAGCATAACACCAAATAAAAGTGGAACCCGATCCTTGGGCAAAGCTCAAAACCGCATCACAGCATAACACCGGAGTATATCATACTACACACGACAACCAATAGGCTTGGGAATTGGCGACAAACTCCTACGAGGAATTTCAAAGCAATCCGAGCCTTTTTGTAAAAGTTACTAACGTTTGTAGTTTTAAAGTAGTTAAAGAATAACTCCTTTCAAAAACAAAATCAAATTCCACAAACCCTTTTGGAACTTAAGAATTCCAAAGACAAAAGATTCAATGTTATGACATACTAACACAAGAATACCAAGGAACAAATGCAAATCATAAACATGCTCGGATTACGAGAATAGTGTTTCCTCGAGGCTCGTATCGTGGCCTAGTTTAACTAAGGCATGCCGAAAAAGAAAGTTGCTTTACATACCTCAAATGCTCTCCAATAAACACCAAATGCAATCCAAATCCAACTTATGCTTCGGACTGCCCAAGGTCTACAAACAAGTCATAATTTGCCAAATATTAGCTAAAGACCTCTTAGGCATTAAATTCCAATTTTGCCCCAATTCTACTAAAATATGGGCAGCATTTTCCCTTAAACATAGGCTACCCCAATAATTCAACTCAGTCTAGTTAATCAAGAATAACAACAACAACCTAGCAACATCAATAATCAATTCAAAAGGCAACATAACAACATTAGCTCTCTTTATCACCATTTAACAATATTCATAAATCCAGCTAGTACACTACATACACACATGGATGATTTCTAATCATTCCTCCACACTACAATGATCAAAATATACTAACTAGGCATCAATTCATAATTTCAACATAACACAACACTACACAACCCATACTCACTCACACGGCCTAATCACTTTCACACACAACTCACTTTCAACATTCTATATTTCATGATTTTCCTTCATTTTAACATACTACAATATACTTACAACCTTTATAACACATAAAACAAGATCAAATCTTACCTTTTCTCTTCATCTCCACAAATGGGCTAGAGTTTCCAAAAGTGAGAGAATAGATGGTTAATTGCTCTAACATACTTAGGGGCCTCAATATAGGGGATTTACATCAACAAATAATTTTTGAAAAGAGTAGAAAAGATTTCCCAATTTACTTACCCTTGGCCGAGAGTCTTCGAGGCTTTTTCCAACTTTTTGCTTTGCTTGTCTTATTTTTTTCTAAGTGTAAAAATGATAAGGAAGATAAAGGGGTAATCTTATATATAAGCAAGATTTACCTAAGTGTACATGAGCCCACTCTATGTTGTTCCAATTAAACTTTAACACCAATTTATGTGGGCACCACCTAATTAATTCATGACCTCCAACATTCAAGAATTCCACTTTTGGTCCCAAACTTTTCCTAATCGATCCAATGGACATACGAGTTCTAATAGTAGTGCGAAATTCACTTGTCAGCTTTGGAGATCCTTCAAAGAAGGCCTTGGTACCGAAGTCAAGCTTAGACTGGCTTTTCATCCTTAAATGGATGGTCAAGACAAAAGGGCAATTCAAAATCTTGAGAATATGCTTCGGGCTTGTGTTTTGGAGCTCAAGGGTAGTTGGGATGAGCATCTTTCAATCAATGTATTTGCTTAGAACAATAGCTATGACTATAGAATTAGAATGGCTCCCTATGATATTTTATATGCTAGACATTATAGGTCCCCAGTTCTGTGGTTTGATGTGAAGGAAATGGCTTTGTTGGGGTTTGATTTTGTTATGGAAGCTTTGGAGAAGGTGAGGTTTATAAGGAGGAGATTGAAGACAGCACAAAGTAGGCAAAAGTCCTACTCCAATGTGAGAAGGAGTGATCTTGAGTTTAATGTTGATGATTGGGTTTACTTGAAGGTCTCACTCATGAAGGGTGTGTTATAGTTTGGGAAAAAGGGAAAGTTGAGACCAAGATTTGTAGGACTTTATAGAATTTTGAGGAGAATTGGTAAGGTTTCCTATGAATTGGAGTTGCCTACAAAAATGGGTATGGTTCATTCGGTGTTCCATGTATCTATGTGGAGGAAGTGTGTCGGTGATCCAAGTTCAATAGTGCCCTTTGAAGTTGTGGGTGTTGTAGGAGATAACTTGACCTATGAGGAGGTCCTAGTTGAAATATTGGATAGGCAAGTGAAGAGGTTAAGTAACAAAGTTGTGGCATCTGTCAAAGTCCTTTGGAGGAATCAACAAGTCAAAAGTGCAACTTGGAAAGCCAAAGCGGACATGAAGAAGTAATATCCGTACCTCTTTCCCTATGTTCAAGCCTTAGGTAACAAATTAAATCCTATATATGATTTCAAGTCTTAAGTTTCAGCCCTCATGTCATTTTTTTCATATATACATGTTTATGATAATAAGTTTTGGTGATTTTTGATGTATATGTCTAAAGATAACATTTAAGTTCCTGGATCTCATTCTTGCAGGGCTGGACATTTTGTAATTACTCTTCTTACACATGTTTCCTTTACATTTGGGAACAAATTTTCCAAGGGGGAGATATTGTAACACCTCTCACGTGCCTCAAAAAAGTACCCTATAGTGTATTTATTGTATATCCTAAAATCTGTGCATGGTTTCCAAATCCGACTTTATATTCATATTCAAGGGGAAATATTGTGTAGAAAAGTGATGGTCTTCGATTTTTAGATGGCCTGTAGCAAAAAAATAACTTTTCGCAATGGGGTATGAAACAAAAAGGGTATACGTCCAATCCGCTTTGCGGACTTGTCGAACACTAGTGCAAAAAGGGGCTAAACCCATTCCATGGCCAAAACAGTGGAAAAATTAAACTTCATGCTAAAATGTACTAGTCCACTGCAAGTCCCCATCGTGGACATATTGTCGACTAGTTCAACTAGTTCCTTAATTTTCTGTTTTCACTTATGAGCAATTGTGTAATAACCCAATGTCTATATAGACAGGAAACCGTTATTCATTAGCTATTTTCAGCCCTAAAGCTCTCAAAACACCATCAAAATATACTCTAAAAATCATCAATTGTCCCATCAAAATTCAAGAATCTCAAGAACTTGCTTTGGATTTCAAGAGCAAGATTCAACCCTCAAGTCCTCCTCAAGTCATTCTTGAAGAAAACTTCAAGATTAAAGTATGTGGGCTTCATTCATGTGGATTCTTCTACCCATGAAGTCAATCCTTCTCATTTAGAAATTTTCATGATTTTTAAGGTTGAATACTTTATGTGTAAACTTTATTATGCATTATAAAATATGACTTGAGTTTTAATTCTTCAAGTATTAATTAATTAAGCATGAATATCTATTAAAAGCTTATTCCATGGGTTGAGTTATATATATACAAATGCTATCCATGATGTGATCTATGCAAACTATGAAAGATTGTGATCTTTTAAGATGAATTTCATGAAACCTAAATTGGGGTTTCTACTATAATGTTGGTGGGTCTAAGTGAATAATTTCTAAATGAATTAATTATACACCACTTTTGTCTTATATAGTAGGAAGTGGGAGGGTTGTATTACTTTTCGAGGGTTTAGGCTTGTTGGTGTTTGTTATTTTACTAGTTGTATTATTATTTTAGTTCTTACTTTCTATATCTAGCATCTTCTGTTGTTTATTATGTTTCAATTATTGCACTATTTCCCTATTTCAAATCTGACTTGTGAGATTCCACTTAATATGTTATGTTGTTATAATATTATAATTGAATGTATAAATCATTTTCCTTGATCAGTAATTTAACCTATTACAATAGTTAAAGATTTGAAATCTGATCAAATCGACCAAAACAAATCTAATGTAACTGATTATAAGATTTTCAAAAAGAAATTATTTGTAGATTTTTCAATATAAGTTTAAAATTCTTTCAAATAATTAGGTTGAGTTTTACATATTATAAATGAATTAAAATTGGAATGAGTTGATTTAAAAGGTTACCCAAACTCTAACCTACAAACTAAATTTATCCCACAACTTATACCCAATGATGAGATAAGTTATCTCTTATACATAGTGAAATAACTTATTCGGAGATAACTAATATATATATATATATATATATATATATATATCTCTTATACATAGAGAAATAACTTATTCGGAGATATATAATATATATATATATATATATATATATATATATATATATATATATCATATTTTATAGGTTTATGATTATGATGTGTATGCTTTATTGGATCCAAGTTCTACTCTTTCTTACATTACACCTTTTGTTACCAATAAGCTTCATGTGTGTCCCGAATTATTATATGAACTCTTTGAGATGTCTACCCCTGTTGGCGAATCCATTATTACTAGAAGAGTCAATAGGCGTTGTCCCATGTTTGTATTGTATAAAGTCTTGCCTTGTGATTTTGTTGAACTTGACATGGTAGATTTTGATATTATTCTTTGGATAGATTGGTTGCATGCATATCATGCTTCTATTGATTGTAGAACTCATAAGGTTAGGTTCCAATTTGCTAATGAGCCCATCTTTGAGTGGCAATGTCATAATTCGGTGGTTAATGGTAGGTTCATTTCTTGTCTTAAGGCCCAAAAATTAATTTCTAAGAATGGCATTTACCAACTTGTGAGGGTTAGGGATGTTGAGTCTAAAGTCCCTCCTATCTAGTCATTTTCTGTGGTCAATAAGTTCCTTGATATCTTTTCCGATGAGCTACTCGATTTTCCTCCCAAAAGACAAATAGACATTGGTATAGACCTCCTCCCCGATACACAACCCATTTTCATTCCCCCATACTGTATGGCCCCGGCGGAGTTGAAGAACCAATTGAGGGATTTATCAGGGTTTGGCGGGGTACTTCCAGAGATTTTTGAATGGTTTCTCGTCAATTGCTTCCCCTTTGACAAAATTGATGCAAAAGAAGGAAAAATTTGTTTAGACTGATGAATGTGAAAGTAGTTTTCAAAATTTGAAAGACAAGATTATATCCAATCCTATTTTGGCTCTACCGAAAGGGTTAAGGATTATGACATAAGTATGCACTATCATCCCAACAAAGCTAATATTGTGGTCGATGATATAAGTGGAGTGTCCATGGAATAGCTCATACTCATGAAGGTAAGAAACTGGCTGGAGTTGTTGAATGAGGTTTTAAATAGAGGTGTGGTGGTTATTAATGGTTCCATATCTTCTTTGATTGAAGAGGTCAAGTCTAACATAAGACCTTTACCTTACCTTGCTAGAATTGGAAGCTTTAGTGAAGGATTGTAAAGTAGAGGTTTTCTCCCAAGGGGGAGATAGTGTCCTTAGATACCAAGGTAGATTATGTATGCCTAATATTGATGGGTTAAGGGATTTAATTTTGAAAGAGCCACATAATTCATCCAACTATATTTATTCGGTACTACAAAGATGTATGGAGACTTGAGGTAGGTATTTTGTTGGGGTGGTATGAAAATAGATATTGCAATGTTTGTAGCTGGTTATCACAATTACCAACAAGTCAAAGCTGAACATCAAAGGCCACGTCGCCTAACCCAAGACATAGAAATTCCTAAATGAAAGTGGGAAGAGATCAACATGGATTTTGTTATTAGTTCACCAAAGACTATAAAGCTCTTTGATTCTTTTTGGGTTATAATTGATAGAATATTTCTACCACTTAAAAAAACTTTTGGTACCGAGCATTATGCCAAGTTTCATATATATGAGTTGGTTAAATTGCAAGGAGTATCATTGTCTATTATTTTGGATCATGGTGCTCAATTCACTTCTCAGCTGCTTAGAGTGCCTTTTCATCCTCAAATGGATGGTCAAGCCCTAAGCATAATTAAAAATATTGAGGATATGTTTAGGACTTGTGTTTTGGAGCTCAAGGGTAGTTGGGATAAACATCTTCCACTCATTGAGTTTGCTAACAACAATAACTATCACTCTAGTATTGGAATGGCTCCCTTTGACATTTTATATGCTAGACATTGTAGGTCCCCGATTAGGTGGTTTGATGTGGAGGAAATGGCTTTGTTGGGGTCAGATTTGGTTATGGAAGCTTTGGAGAAGGTGAGGTTGATAAGGGGGAGATTGAAGATGGCACAAAGTAGTAAAAAGTCCTACTCTAATATGAGAAGGAGTGATCCTGAGTTTAATGTTAACGATTGGGTTTACTTGAAGGTCACACCCATGAAGGGTGTGGTCCAATTTGGCAAAAAGGGAAAGTTGAGACCAAGGTTTGTAAGGCCTTATAGAAATTTGAGGATAATTGGTAAGGTTTCATATGAATTAGAGTTGCCTATGTAGATGAGTATGGTTCATTTGGTGTTTCATGTATCTATGTTGAGGAAGTCTGTCGGTGACCCAAGTTCTATAGTACCCTTTGAAGTTGTGGGTGTTGCAGGAGATAACTTGACCTATGAGGAGGTCCTAGTTGAAATATTAGATAGGCAATGAAGAGGTTAAGAAACAAAGTTGTGGCATCTGTCAAAGTTTTTTGGAGGAATCAATAAGTCGAAAGTGCAACTTGGGAAGCTGAAGCAAACATGAAGAAGCGATATCCATACCTCTTTCCCTATACTCAAGCCTTATGTAACAAATTAAATCCTATCTATGATTTCAAGTCTTAAGTTTCAGCCCGTATATCATTTTTTGCGTGCATACATGTTCAGGGTAACAGGTTTATGTGCTTTTTGATATATATATATATATATATATATATATATATATATATATATATATATATATATCTAAGGATAACATTTAAATTCATGGATCACATTCACGTTAGGTTGGAATATTCTAATCATTCTTCTTACACATGTTTCCTTTACATTTGGGGACTAATTTTCCAAGGGGGGTAACACCTCTCCCGTGCCTCAAAAAAGTTCTCTATTGTGTATTTATTGAATATCTTAAAATCATTGCATGATTTCACAAATCCAACTTCATATTCATTTTCAAGGGGCAAAATTGGGCAGGAAAAGGGCAATCTTCGATTTTTAGATGGCCCATAGCAAACAAATAACTTTTTGCAATGGGCAATGAAAAAGAAAGGGTTTGTGACCAGTTCGCTTTGCGGACTTGTTGCACGCTAGTACACCAAGGGCCTAAATACATTCCTTCATCAAAATAGGGGAAAAATTCAACTTCATACAAAAATGTACTAGTCCGCTGCAAGTCCATATCACAGACTTATCATCGTCTAGTTCAACTGGTTCCTTAATTTTCTATTTTCACTTATGAGCAATTGTGTAATAACCCAATGGCTGTATAGACAGGAAACCATTATTTAGTAGCCAATTTTCAGCCCTAAATCTCTTAAAAATCCCTCAAATGCACTCCAAAAAATCATCAACTATCCCATTAAAACTCAAGAATCTCAAGAACTTGCTTTGGATTAGAAGAGCCAGATTCAAGCCTCAAGTCCTCCTCAAGGATTTCTTGAGGAAAACTCTAAGTTTATGGAATGTGAGTTTCATGATTTTTAGGGTTGAATACTTTATGGGTAAATTTTATTATGCATTATAAAACATGATTTGAGTTTTAGTTCTTCAAGTATTGATTGATTAAGCATGAATATCTATTGAAGGCTTATTCCATGAATTGATTTATATATATTGAGGCTATGCATGATGTGAACTATGTAAACTATGAAAGATTGTAAACTTTTAAGATGAATTTCATGACAACTAAATTGGGGTTTCTACTATATTGTTGGTGGGTTGAAGTGAATGATTTCTAAATGATTAATTTTATGCTACTCTTTCCTTATACTCTTGAATGGTATTGTTTTAAGCATATGTAACACCCCACATCTTACATATACTAGTTCTATACAAATGAAACATGATATGGTTTGGTCAAATTAGCACCCATTTTTTAAAATGCTTTAATCTCATGCTAGAGGGCGATATGTACGTCTAACGCTTGAAAGGGTCGAGTGTATACAATTTTTAAGTCTAATTGAGGAGATCGTGGCCTTAAATAAAATGAGAGAAATAAGGTGCTTGTAGGACTTAGGAAGCTAGCAGCGGAGTTACCTACTTGCTTAGCTTCAATCTACTAGCTAGAAGGAGACGAGGTTCGACGTCGAATTTTTCCAAGTCCGATTACGAATAAAGTCAATGTTAAGGGTGTAACTTTAGCCTGTGGTTTTAGCATCATAGTTGGACAATAATTATGGCCCAACATGAATAATAGAAGGGCCCAAGTACATCAAAATCCACTTGACTAATTGGGCCCAAACTAGGTGAAGAGATATTAGGAAAATGGGCAGCCAAGGCCCATCAACTTTGGGAAACATTTAGGCCCAAGTGTGAGGGCCAAGCTGCTGTATCACTAGTTTATTAATAGGTGTTAATATGTAGTCCTAAGCTCAAGATAAAGTAGGCTAAAGAGACCCTTTAAAAGGGCTCAAAAATATTCCTTTAAGTCATTTCACTTTGGAACAATTTTCAACTTTCCTAAAGACTTTCGTTTACTCTTTATTTCACTTCACAACATAATGAATATAACCCTCTAGGTTTCTTGAAGGAAATATCAATCTTGAAGGCTTAGGTAAGTGGAAATATTGATGTATTTGGTATACTTTCCCATGAAAAACAAGAAATATATGCTAGTTATGCTTGTTAACAAAGGTCGGACAACATGTGTTTAGAAAGTTGTTGCACACTTGCCTTTTATTTAGTGACTTGTCTCTAATTTGTAGTCTAGATTATGCAGAGAAGTTGATGTTCTTAACATGGTTTAAGTTATAGATATTAATCTAAGGTTGCTGCCCTGATTTTGTTTCACTTAAAAATGAGTTTGGTTGTGCTATTTTATGTATGATTTTGATTAGAACTTGTGGGCTGATGGATGGAAGGCTATTGCCTCATGTCCTTCATGAATGCTTTGGTACTCTTCTAGGACTATTGCAAGGCTATTTTTATGTATAGATGTGTTGAGAATAGTTTGGCTAAAGTCCGGATAGTTTTGACTTGTTGACGCTAAGATATAGGGAAATGGCGTAATGTTGCGCTACCTGATTGCATGTAGTAGGGAGTTGTTGTGTGCTGTGAATTATGGACTTTTTCTAGCATGTTCGGACCAAAACTAGGCTATACACCATGTATATGGGATGGGTAGTAGACAACATATTCTTAGGGGTGGAAAGGATGAAATAACGTCGTTGGGTAGATGCTTACGGGTTGCTGCCTGAAGTTTATTTTTAAATTAGATTGGACTGCCAAGACATGTTTAGTAGTTACTAATGCTTCTTTTATTATGCAAACTAATGTAGATCACCACTTGAGAGAAAAGGAGGTTACTTTGAGGTAATAATGAGGTCGTACGATGAGGTATGTAAGGCTACTTGATTCATACTACTTGGTATGAAACATAGATCCCTCCTTGGCACATAAAGGCACATGCCAACTCTAACACAACTATTAACCATGTCTTCACTCTTTTACATGTTCATATGCTCCCATACGTAGTCACCTTCAAATCTACATATATACGTGGATACCAAGATACATGGGTTCTTGTTGCTAAATAAAATTCACGAGTTGTTTCATCTCATATGCATTTCATTATTTGTGTAACGTACTCTTTTTATTGTCATATTGTCTTGTATGATTATTCACATGTCACATGCTCCATTTACAATCCTACATCTCCAATATTATGACCACTAAAAAAATCATCTCAAAAGTAATTAAAAGATAAACTATATTGCTTATTGATGGGTGGTAACCGAAGGGGTGGAAGAATCACCTAGCGAGGGTCAATCCTATCATGGAGGGTAGCCCAAGGGGCGAAAGGAAAAGCCTAGCCAGGGTTGATCCTAATATAGATTTACCACTGATTAGCTAGGTATTTGTATTACATGTTGTGCACAGATTATATAGTAAAGGTAAAGTAATAAAAAGAACATAAAGTACATGATCCCCTAGTATAACTAAAGGTGGTCTCTTATCCTACACCAGTGCATAGTTTCATTTGATTTGTTACTTCATATACAATATTTCCTGCCTTACATATTTAGTATACTATCTCGTACTGAAGTCCCTTATGAGGGACCTGCATTTCTTGCTGTAGGTACAGGTGCTAGCAGATCTCCCCAATAGGAGTACAAGATATCCAGCTATTATTACCAATCTCCAGGTTGCTTCGGAGCTTTGTGTGTCTAGAACTTATAATTTTGTATTGTATATTTAGTCGAGGTGGGCACTGCCAAGACCCTTATCAGATATTTTTTCTTATCTAGATGCTTTGTAAACTATGTAAATTAAAGTGTGGTTATGTCTCATACTTTAGACAACGTGGCCCCAGCGGCCTAGCCATATGTATTTCCTTTTGGCTTGTTATTACTGCTTACTTTCTTAAAGGCATATTAAATGTAGAAATCCCTTATAATATATATAAATCACATAAATACAAGTTAGTTTTCCTGAACCTTATCGGTAATGGGTGCCAGTCCGCTTTAACGAGACTTTGGGCATGACAAAAGTGGTATTAGAGCGGGTCATCCTAGGGAGTCTACAAAGTCGTGTCTATGTAGAGTCTTGTTTATCAATGTGTTGTGCGCCACATTTATAAGCAGGAGGCTATGTGGCATTTAGGAGTTGTCACTTTCTTTTCATTCTTTAGATCTTTCCATAGATTTATGTAAGGTGGATTGTGCTTGACCTCTAAATTGTTTTGTACATCAAGTATGCGAGAAACCAGGAAAAACAAAGGAAAATACAAGGAAGTAGAAGTGGTAGTTCGTATACCCAGTCAGGTGAGACAACAAAATGAGGCTCAAGATGAGTCTCTATCATAGACATCTCCAACTCTTTCAGATCCTGATGCACTAGGAAGCAGTGAAATTCTCCAAAACCACCTATCAATGCTACCATGTAAGATGTGAGAAATGCAGTCTAACTATTGACTTGTATAGTTGCTAGCCAAGGTCAAAGATAGGAAGTCCCAGTTACAGGTACAGGTAGTGCAAATAGGGTAGCTAGCACGAGGATACGTGACTTCCCTAATTTGGACCCTCTATCCTTCACTAGGTCAGATCCTAATGAATATCCACAAGACATTATTGATCAGATTAAATGCACATTAGGTGTTATGCATGTGAGTGGTACAGAAGCTGTTGAGCTAGCAATATACAGATTGAAGGGTGTGTCTATATTGTGGTATAAAGCCTAGAAGCAATCCAAAGATATATGCTCCCCCAACTACTTGGAAAGAGTTCAAGGAGGCATTTCTTGACCATTACTTGCCATTAGAGATTCGAGAGGCCCGTGCTGATCAGTTCTTGAATCTCCACAAAGGGAATATGAGCATGAGGGAGTATAGCCTACATTTAATTCCCTGGCCAGGAATGCCCCTAATGTAGTCCAATAAGGGAATATGAGTGAGAGGGAATATAAGCTTCAATTTATTTCCCTGGCCTGGTATACTCCTAATGTAGTTACTACTATGGCAGATAGAGTTCATCGATATATAGATAGATTGGATTCGTATCTGGTTAGAGACTGTATCATTGTTTCCTTACATAAAGACATAGATATAGCAAGGATGCAAGCTTTTTCATAGAAACTGGAGGATTAAAGGAAAAGGAGAAGGGCACAAGAGTTAGAAAGGGGGCAATCTAAGATGGCCAGATCTACAGGGCACTTTACACTATCCAAATGTGAGCTTAGGCCTTGATTTTCTAATAGACCAGCTAAGCCATCATCCTCCTACTCTGCAGCTAGTGCTCTACCACAACTTCAAGGGTGTAGAAGTAATTAGTTTGGTCAACAAGGTGAAGGACAAGGTGCACAGACAACGGGATATTTGGTAGGCCAGCAAATGACTCCTAAGCAGCCTTGTAAATAGTGTGAAAGAAGTCATTACAAGGTGCACAGACAACGAGATATTTGGTAGGCCAGCAAATGACTCCTAAGCAGCCTTGTAAATAGTGTGAAAGAAGTCATTTAGGTATATGTCGTGTTGGGACAGATGTTTGTTATTGGTGTGGTGGGCCAGGCCATATGATGAGAGATTGCCCAAGGAGACGTAACGAGGTTATAGCACAACCTACTGGATAAGTTATTGCATCATCATCATCATCATTTCCTCCCTTGAGTAGGGGTCAGCAAGCACCTACAGGTCGTGGTAGAGGTGTTAGAGGGGCAGCTAACTCTAGAGGAGTCTAGAATCGTACTTATGCTCTGGGGTATCGGCAAAATTTAGAAGCTTCACCCAATGTGGTCATATATACATTGTCCATATTTTCCCATAATGTATATGCATTAATTGACCCTGGTTCTATACTATCAAATTGACCCTGGTTCTACACTATCATACATCACTCCACTAGTTGCTGGGAAGCTTAAGAGAACACCTAAATTATTGAACAAACCATTTGAAGTGTTTACATCAACCGATGAATCTATTATGGCTAGAAGGGTTTATTATGACTGTGTAGTAATTGTTTGTGAGTGTGACACATTGGCTGACCTTATTGAGCTACAAATGGTGGAATTTGATGTTATAATGGGTATGGATTGGTTAGCTTCTTCCTATGCCACCGTGGATTGCAGAACTAAGAGAGTTTCCTTCCACTTTCCAAATAAGGCAATTCTTGAATAGGAAGGTAATATTAGGGTGCCAAAGCTAAGTTTATCTCTTATTTTAAGGCAAGAAAGATGATATCTAAGGGGTATATGTTCCATTTAGTTAGAGTAAGGGATATGGAGGCAGAATCGCCAACTCTTCAATCATTTCAAGCTGCCGATTGGATGGTTTGAAGTAGGTGAAACCACCTTGCTTGGGCCAGATCTAGTATAACAAGCCATGGAAAAAGTTAGGGTAATACAGTAGCGGCTAGAAATAGCTAAAGTCATCACTTACCTCCAGAACGAGAAGTAGATTTTGGTATTGACTTACTTCCAAGCACTTAACCTATATTTATTCCTCCATATAGAATGGCCCCGACAGAATTGCGTGAATCAAAAGAATAGTTAAAAGACTTATTGGAAAAGGGTTTTATAAGACCTAGTGTGTCCCCTTGGGGTGCACCAGTATTATTTCTACATAAAAGGGATGGCAACTTGAGAATGTGTATCGATTATCAACAATTGAATAGGGTGACAATTAAGAACAAATATCCCTTCCCCAAGATTTAATGATTTATTTTATTAGTTACAGGGTGCGAAATGCTTTTCAAAAATTGATTTTAGATTAGGTTATGTTCACTTTGAATTTCTTGTTATGTCATTTGGGCTAACGAATACTCCAGCAGTTTTATGGATTTGATAAATAGTGTTTTTAAGCCATTCTTGGATGTGTTCGTGATAGTATTTGTAGATGACATTTTGGTATATTCAAGATCAACAAAGGACCATGAAAATCACTTATGACAAGTGTTACAAATTCTTCGTAATCGACCGTTGTATGCCAAGTTAGGGGGACCATGCAAATCATTTACGACAAGTATTACAGGTTCTTCGTGATAGACAGTTGTATGCTAAATTTTCTAAATGTGAATTCTGGCTAAACTTAGTGGCATTTTTGGGGCATATTGTGTCTGATGAGGGAATAAGGGTTGATTCACAAAACATAGAGGCTGTGAAAGATTGGCCAAAGCCAACAATACCCACAAAAGTTTAAAGCTTTCTAGGGTTGGTTCATGAAGGAATAAGGGTTGATTCTCACAAGATAGAGGCTGTAAAAGATTGGCCGAGGCCAACGACGCCCACAGAAGTTTAAAGCTTTCTAGGGTTGGTAGGTTATTATAGAAGGTTCGTTGAAGGTTTTTCTTTTATTTCTGCACCTCTAACAAAGTTGACACATAAGGTAACCGAGTTCCAATGGAATGATGCATGTGAAAGGAGCTTCCAAGAATTGAAAAGCAGACTAACCTCTGGACCTGTGCTAATACTTCTTGATGGCACCGAGGGGTATGCAGTGTATTACGATGCTTCAGGAGTTGGCTTAGGGTGTGTAATTACACAGCATGGTAGGGTAATTGCTTATGCCTCTAGATAATGATGAGTACATGAGAACAACTATCCGACACATGATCTTGAGCTAGCAGTGGCTGTGTTTGCTCTGAAAATATGGCGCCACTATTTGTATGGGGTTCACGTTGACATATATACTTATCATAAGAGACTGCAATACATGTTTAAGTAGAAAGACCTAAACTTAAGGCAGCGAAGATGTCTAGAGCTGATAAAGGATTATGACGATATTCTTTACCACCCTGGGAAGGCAAATGTGGTAGCCGATGCTCTAAGTCATAAGGCCATCATAAATATTGGTGATCAGGCCGTGGTAAGTCAAGGGGTGGCTATGAATCTATGATAACTAGCTAGTTTGGGATTTTGCCTTCTTGAAACATCAAAGGAAAGGGTTGTTATGCATAATGTTATGGAGTCTTCATTAGTAATGGGGATGAAAGAAAAATAGTTTGAGGATGCTATTCTATAATAGCTTAAGGAAAAAGTGAGTCAGGGTATGATAAAGGCCTTTGACCTTACACAAAATGGAGTATTTTATTACCAACATAGATTATGTGTGCCTGATATTAATGGACTAAGGAAGAGGATAATTGAAGAAGCCCATCATTCCAGATATTCCATCCATCCAGGATCAACTAAGATGTATCATGACCTGAAGGGAATGTTTTGGTGGGGAGGTATGAAAAGGGACCTTGCAGAATTTGTGGCTCAATGTCCAAATTGCCAACAAGTCAAAGTAGAGAACCAAAAGTTGAGAGGTTATATGTATTGTATAGAGCTTCCAACATGGAAGTGGGATATGATCAATATAGATTTTGTTACCAAGTTGCCTCGCTTATTTCAGAAGTTTGACTCCATATAGGTAATAGTTGACAGACTTACAAAGTCAGCATACTTCTTGCCAGTTAGCAGTGATTATACAGCTGAAGAATATGCCAAGCATTACCTCAAAGAGATAGATAGTCAGGCTATATGGAGTCCCTATCTCCATTATATCTGATCGAGGGGCTCAATTCACTGTAATGTTTTGGAAGTCCTTCCAAAGGAGTTTAGGGACACAGGTAAATTTGGGCACAACTTTCCACACTCAAACAGATGGTCAAGTAGAACATACTATTTAGACACTTCAAAGATATGTTACGGGATTGAGTATTGGACTTTAAAGGTAGTTGGGTGACCATTTGCCACTTATTGAATTTGCCTATAATAATAGCTACCATTCAAGCATTAAGATGACCTTATGAAGCTTTGTATGAAAAGTAATGTAAGCTGCCGATTGGATGGTTTGAAGTAGGTGAAACCACCTTGCTTGGGCCAGATCTAGTATAACAAGCCATGGAAAAAGTTAGGGTAATACAGTAGCGGCTAGAAATAGCTAAAGTCATCACAAATTATATGCCAATACAAGGAGGAGAGGACTGGATTCTCAGTAGTGGATTGGGTATTTTTAAAGATGTCTCCAGTGGAAGGGGTTATGAGGTTTTGTAGGAAAGGAAAACTGAGCCCACATTACATAGGGGCATATAAGATTATTAAGAGGTTCGGGCAGGTTGCATATGAACTAGAGCTACTCCAAGAGGTTTTAATGGCTCATCCAGTCTTTCATGTCTCAATGCTTTGAAAATGCATAGGTGACCGATCCCGTATCGCTCCTATTGAAGATGTGTCGGTTACAGAAGATCTCACCTATGAAGCAGTACCTATTTCTATTCTAGATCATCAAGTTAAGAAGTTAAGGAATAAAGAAATAGCTTTAGTAAAAGTACTCTGTAGAAACCAGGAAGTAGATGAGATAACGTAGGAGACTGAGGATGCAATGAAATCAAAATACCCTTATTTATTTGAAGCTAAAGAGGAAATGCAACATGCAGAATTGGGGTCTTAGTAGGTATGTGTGTTTGAACGATTATTACATTTAACGTGGTTAAGCTATCTAATTGGCTAACTTTCAAGGATGAATGTTCCTAGGGGGGATGATGTAACACCCCACATTTTACATTTACTAGTTCAATACAAATGAAACATGATATGGTTTGGTTAAATTAGCATCAATTTTTAAAAGTGCTTTAATCTCATATTAAAGGGTGATATGTGCATCTAACGCTTAAGAAGGTCAAGTATATACAAGTTTTAACTCTAGAATCTCAAATTAGAGGGCGATATGTACATCTAACGCTGAAGAGGGTCGAGTGTATACAAGTTTTAAGTCAAATTGAGTAGATCGCGACCTTAAATGAAGTGAGAGAAGTGAGGTACTTGTAGACTTACAAAGCTAGCAGGTGAGTCACCTACTTGCTTAGCTTAAATTTACTAGCTAGATGGAAATGAGGCCCGACGTAGAATTTATTAAAGTTCGATTATGAATAAAGTCCGTGTTAAGGGTGTAACTTTAGTCCATGTTTTAGCATCATAAATGGACAATAATCATGGCCCAATATGAATAATAGAAAGGCCCAAGTACATCACAACCCACTTGACTAATTGGGCCAAAACTAAGTGAAGAGACATTAGGAAAATGGGCAGCCAAGAACCATCAACTTTGAGACCTATTTAGGCCCAAATGTGAGGGCCAAGCTGCTCATCACCACCTTATTAATATGTGTTAATATGTGGTCAAAAGGTCAAGAGAAATTCGGCCAAAGAGACCCTTTAAAAGGGCTAAAAAACAGTCCCTTAACTCATTTCACTTTGGAACAATTTTCAGCTTTCCTAAAGACTTTCTTTTACTCTTTACTTCACTTCACAATACAACAAATAAAACCCTCTAGGGTTCTTGAAGGAAATAGCAATCTTGAAGGCTAAGGTAAGTGAAAATATCCATGTATTTGGTATACTTTACCCATGAAAAACAAGAAATATATGTTAGTTATGCTTGTTAACAAAGGTCGGACAGCATGTGTTTAGAAAGTTGTTGCACACTTGCCTTTTTATAGTGACTTTTCTATGGTTTGTTGGCTGCAAAACGTAGAGAATTTGATGTTATTAACATGGTTTAAGTTATAGATATTAATCTAAGGTTGCTGCCATGATTTTGTTTCACTTAAAAAAATGAGTTTTATTATGCTACCTTAAGTGTGATTTTGATTGGAACTTGTGGGTTGATTGGAAGGATATTGCCTCGTGTCCTTCATTACTGCTTTGGTATTGTTCTAGGATTGCTTTAAGGCTATTTTTATGTATAGATGTGTTGAGGAAAGTTTTGCTAAAGTCCATATAGTTTTGACTTATTGACGCCAAGATATAGGGAAATGGCGTAATGTTGTGCTACCTGATTGCATGTAGTGGGGAGTTGGTGTGTGCTGTGAATTGTGGACTATTTCCACTGTGTTAAGGACCTAAACTAGGCTGTATACACCACATATATGGAATGGGTAGTAGATACATATGCTTAGGGGTGGAAAGGATAAAATAACATCGTCGGGTCGATGCTTACGGGTTGCTGCCCGAATTTTATTTTTAAATTAGATTGGACTGCCAAGACATGTTTAGTAGTTATTAATGCTTGTTTTATTACCCACGCTAATGTAGATCACTACTTGAGAGTAAAGGAGGTTACTTTGAGGTAATAACGAGGTCGTGTAACGAGGTATGTAAGGCTACTTGATTTTGTATTATTTGGCGTGAAACATAGATCCCTCCTTGGCAAATAAAGATACTAACCACTCCAACACAACAATTAACCGTGTCTCCACTTTTTCACATATTCATATGCTCACATACATAGTCACATTCAAATCTACATAGATACCAAGATACATATTGTGCACAGATTATACAGTAAAGGTAAAGTAATAAAAAGAATATAAAGTATATGATCCCTCAGTAACTAAATGTGGTCTCTTATCCTACACTAATGCATAGTTTCATTTGAGCTATTACTTATTATACAGTATTTCCAGCCTTGACTTTTCCTTATCTAGAGGCTTTGTAGATTATGTAAATTAAAGTATGGTCATCTCTCATAGTTTAGACAACGTGGATTCTTATCTAGAGGCTTTGTAGACTATGTAAATTAAAGTGTGATCATGTCTCATACTTTAAAAAATGTGGCTCCAATGGCCTAGCCATATGCATTTCCTTTTGGCTTGTTATTACTATTTACTTTCTTAAAGGCATATTGAATATAGAAATCCCTTATTATATGTATAGAAAGTGTATGGATATAGGTTGGTTCTCCCAAGCCTTATCGGCAATGGGTACCAGTCCGCCTTAACGGGACTTTGGGCGTGACAACAAATGCACATATACCGACTATATTTGACTAAATTTACAAGACAAGGATTCTTATGTTGATGAAAGACTATTGCATGTTTTGCAAGACAAGCATAGTATGAATTATTATGGGCTCCTATGCATACATTGAACTCACGAGAAGTTTCTATAATTTATAAGTAAGATGTTGAGCCCTTATACTATATTTTACCCTCTTTCGAGTGAGTAATGTCTACAAGAAGGGGTCAAGCATGATAACTAATTTACAATCATGTGCAAACTAAAGTTCACTAGAAGGGACCAAGCATATTGCTGAAACGACCCTAGAAAGTGCTCGAAAATGTTCCTCGAAAGTGCTCAGAATCATAATTTTCATATATCTCAAAACCCGTGTATGATATCAAAAATCAAACTTCATATTCTTGTTCAGGGGGAAAATTGAGTGGGGAATGGGTCTAACCTGAATTTTAGAGCAACCGTATCAAAATCCGAAAATGCCAAGTAAGTAATTTCCAGTGAGCTAGCACGCCCCAAGCATGATGCGCCAGGGTCGCAAGGAAGGTGTATTCTTGTCCAATTTTATTAGTTCGGTCCATGGCTTTTGGGTCTTGGTCCAAAGTCTTCTCATATGTAAAAATACATATACATAGCAATATTTCACTTTCATATCATACAAGACATTCCTCAATACTCTCTCAAACACCTAGACAAATATTTCACCCAATTCAAGTGTCCCAAACTCACTTTCGAATCTCATGAAACTTATTCAAGCTTCAGGCTCTAATTCAAATATAAGCCAAGCTTATTTATGTCATTTAAGACCATCGTGGGTCCCCTACATTAAGCCAAGTTCAAAGGAGTTTTCGTTGGCTAAATTTTGCACAAGTATAGGTAGGAGGTCAAATTTAAAAGGGCAAATCTTTTAGCACACAAAGAACTAGATATCCCAAGACCTACCAAATTAAAGCTCTTTAAATTCGGTTTACAACACACTTAGTTTCACCTTATTTAGAGTTCGAATGAAGAAGCTATGCCCATTTTCGTGTAACACATATATGCAGGGGTATGTATGGATATTTTGCCAAATATTGTTTCATTGATGACATTCCGTAAATTTAGTCATTTTATATTGTCTTTTTGGGATTCCTATGCTCTTTTAACAACTCCTAAAGACAGAAACCTTTTCCTAAAGCTCAAGTTCACTCCTCCCAATTGGAATACACTATCAAATTCTCTCAAGAGCCTCCATCAAAACCCCAATACAAATTCAAGGAAAATCAAGAGCAAGCTTTGGATTCCAAAACCCACTTCAAAACTTCAAGATTTTCACAACTTAATTTTAAGAAATTCAAGGTCTAAGATATGTAGGTTTCATCCTTTCACCCATGAAGCCCAATCTTCCATTTCTATTAAAATTAAATATTTCAAAGTTGTGTTTCTTGTGTGTATTATTCAATAGAGATTATGATCATATACTTTATTGGGATTTTATGAAAGCTTGGTTGAAAATACATGATTACTCATTTTTCAGTCTATACCATGAGATGATTTACCTATTTTGATTATGCATGTTTTGAGCTTTAGAACCGTGATCTCTCCTGGTATTTGATGAGGGGTTTCAATGTATTTTGCAAGATGGTATTACCAAGTATTGGTGGGCTATTTTACTTCAAGTATTCTTGCATGATTTTACTCTTGAATTGCATGGTTTTATACTAGCATTACGCACCCGGCAAGTGTTTGCTGAAATATCCAGTTATGATTTCTTGAGTAATTAAAGGTCCAATGCATGTCTTATGAGTTGAATGATTTTATGATGATGAAAGAAATGTATTTACTTAATATTCTTCTATATAGTGTTGGAAATTTACCATGCCAACATGTCAGGGGGTTTGTAACTCGGTCACCAAGGGTGGTAGGGTGAGATGATCCACCAACCATGTCAGGGGGTTTGTACCTCAATCACCAAGGGTGGTAGGGTGAGACAATCAACCATCCATTTCAGGGGGTTTGTACCTTGATAACCATGTCAGAGGGTTTGTACCTCGTTCAGCAAAGGAGGTAGGGTGAGACGATCCAATAACCAATTAAGGTGTTGGTACCTCAATCACAAAGGGTGGTAGAGTGAGACGATCTATCTATAATGGTCTCTTCTTACATATGTATTATATTTTATGTAAGCATGATTTATTCTAAGAATCTTCCATGCATGTCATATTGCTCTATGCTCATCTATCGCCTAACTATGCATTTTGATTATGTTGCCAATCTATTATTGCATTGCATCCTACATGCTTAGTACATTCAAACATAATAACACATACTCTATGTCTACATAATATTACTGTGTAGGAACTAGAGCTCCAATTGATTTTCCTCTTCGAGGCTAGATGGATTGTTCAAGTTAGATTTTGGTGAGTCCTTATGTTCGAGGACAATAGCTATCTTCTTTCATGCTTATTTTTAGGCTATATTTCGTATATTTGGATTACCTAATGTCATTAGTATAAGGGTGAGCCCAGTTGCTTATTTTTGCCCTCGCTAAGTTATATGTTTTGAGGTGTTGTTGGACAAATATGTAAGGATGTTATGAGCTTGACTCACTCTTTGACTCTCTTGATGTTTTTATGAAATGAAGGTTTTCCCTTAGACCCTATGCCCTTATTTCTACTCAATTATTATGTTTAATTGTTTACATGACCAAGGATGTGTAGTGATATGTTAGGAGGCTTGCTTGGGGTTCCTTCTGGCCCCTTATACGATTTGTCATATCTGGGCCTTAGTTTGGGTCTTGACAAACTTGGTATCAGAGCACAATGTTGTTAGGTCCTCAGCATCCAAATGTCGCCTTGATTAGAGTCCTATTCATTGTTGTGAAGCATACCACAACTATGAATAGGAATCTATGAAGCATTCTAGGAAATATTTTCCTTCTTCATGATCTATGTCGTGCGATAGAATTAGGTCCTATAGGGCTTATTGCTAATCCCTAACCGTTATATTTCAGGATATGTCTCAAGCTACTCAGGATGGTGATATATCGAATGTGGAGGTTCATAATGCTCTATGGTTAATGACCAAGTGGTGAAAAATTTGCAACTCAACTCATTCAACAAGAGAGTGCTCTCGAGACCTCAAATGGTAAAAGGAGAGGTAGTAGAGCCAAGAGGGCCTATGTTGAAGGTAAGTTCAAAAGTCACAAAGATAGAGGTGATGCTATGTGTTTAACATGTAGTAAAGTGTATAGAGGCTCATGTTTGAAGGGCACCAATACTTGTTTCGATTGTGGTGGAGTTGGACAAAAGAGGAAGAATTGCCCCCATAAATGCAATAAGAGTAAAGGGGGTGATGAAGGGGTGACTCGTCTTAGATGCCCAAAATATGGGAGGTAAGAAGGGGATGAGGCGCCCAATGTTACTACCGGTATGTTAAAATTTCCTTTAATTTTGACGTGTTTGCATTGATGGACCCAAGTGCCACTATTTCCTTCATGATTTTCTTGTTGCTATGTGGGATTCAAGAGTGTCCCGAGTTGTTGTGTGAACATTTGGAGTCTACCCCCCTTTGTTGAGTCTATTGTTGTTAGAATATTCATAGGTATTGTTTCGTGTTCATATTGTATTAGGTCTTGCCTTGTGACTTGTTAGGTTTGATATGGTGGATTTGGATGCCATACATGGGATGGATTAGTTGCATAGATGTTATGCCTCTTTTGATTATAGGGCCTATAGAGTTAGATTCCAACTCCTTAATAAACCTGTCCTTGTGTAGGGGCTTGTGATGTGGTTGTGAAGGGGTAAGTCTGTTTCTAGTGTTAAGGTACAATAGATCTCTATGGGTTGCATTTATCATCTTGCAAGAATTAGGGGTTTTGAACCCAAGGTATTTCTATTGAGTTAATTCCGATGATCAATGAGTTAATGAATGTCCTTTTCGATATTTTGAATTTGGGGTGGTGTCTTTTTGTTTGACTTATGCACCGGTTATGTCTGTAGGTCTCGTGAATAGGGTCTTTAATTGCTACATTTTGTTATGTTTGTGGTGGTCTCTAGTGATGAAGTATTGATTTATTTGGAGCTTGTGAACCATTTGGAGGGTAGTGTTGTGAAGATTGAGGGAAGTGAAATTGCCTTTCTAAGCTATGTGGTGTCTAGGGAAGGTATTAAAGTGGATCCTAAAAAGACAGATGTGATTAGAAATTAGCCTAAACCATTGATCCCATTAGACATTAGGAGCTTCTTGGGCTTAAAGGGTTACTACCAGAGGAAATTGGCCTAGACCTTTAACTCCATTATACATTAAAAGCTTGTTGGGTTTGGCAGGTTACTACTGGAGGTTTGTTAGTGGTGTCTCTTCTATTGATTGTCCCATGACTAAGTTGACCCAAAAGAAGGCTAAGTTTGTGTGGACCAATGAGTGTGAAAAGAGTTTCCAAACCTTGAAGGATAAGTTTCCAAACCTTGAAGGATAAGAGTTTCCAAACCGGAAGGGTTGGAAGGGTTTGTTTTGTATTATGATGCCTTTCGGATTAGCTCAGGTTGTGTGTCAATGCGAAATGGTAAGGTGATAGCCTATGCTTGTAGACAATTTGAGATGCATGAGATGGATGATCCTATCTATGATCTTGAGTTGGCTGTCGCGGTATTTGCTTCAAAAATTTGACGTCATTGTTTTTATGGGGTACATATTGATGTGTTTATCAATCACAAGAGTCTTAAATATGTGGTCACCCAAAGCTTAAGACATAGGAGGCGGTTAGAAACTTCTTAAGAATTATGATATGAGTGTACATTATCATTCCAGTAAGACTAATGTGGTGGTCGGCACTTTGAGTGGGATGTGCATAGGTAGTTTAGTTCATATTTATGGTGGCAGCATGGAGGTGACTAGGTAGGTCCACCGGTTGGCTCGGTTGAGGGTTAGGTTAGAAGAGGTTGACTATGGTGGTATTGTGGTTGTTCATAGTTCAAAGATCTTCCTTGGTTGATGAGGTAGAAGCAAAGCAAGATCTTGATTCCTCCTTGTTAAAACTGAAGGCTTGGGTGAGCGTTGGCAAGATGGAGGTTTTCTCCCAAGGGGGAGATGGTGCCCTTAGGTTCTAAGGTAAGTTGTGTGTGCCTAGTATTGATGGCTTGAGGAAGAGGGTTCTTGATGAGACTAATAGTAGTTATCATCCTAGCATTGGTATATCTCCTTTAGAGACTCCTTATGGTAGAGATTGTATGTCCCCGATTGAGTGGTTTGAGTGGTAAGTTGTGTTTGCTTATGAAGCCAAATCTTTGATTTCTATGAAAATTACATGTTTCCAAGTTGTGTTGCTTATGGGTATTATTCATTAGAGATTGTGATAATATACTTTATTGGGATTTTATGAAAGTTTGGTTGAAAATAAATGATTACTCATTTTTAAGTCTATACCATGACATAATTTACCTATTACGATTATGCATGTTTTAAGCTTTAGAACCATGATCTATATTGGGATTTGATGAGGGGTTTGAATATATTTTGCAAGATGGTATTACTAAGTATTGGTGGGCTATTCTACTTCAAGTTTTTTTTTTTGCATGATTTCACTCTTGAATTGCATGGTTTTATACTAGCATTACACACCCGCCAAGTGTTTGATAAAATGTCTGGTTATGATTTCTTGAGGAATTGAAGGTCTAATGCATGTCTTATGAGTTGAATGACTTTATGATGATGAAAGGAATGTATGTGATATTCTTCTATATAGTGTTGGAAATTGACTATACAAATTATGTCAGGGGTTTGTACCTTGATCACCAAGGGTGGTAGGGTGAGATGATCCATCAACCATGTCGGGGGATTTGTACCTCGATCACCAAAGGTGGTAGGGTGAGATGATCTACCAACCATATCGGGTGGTTTGTATCTTGATAACCATGTCAGAGGGTTTGTACCTCGATCACCAAGGGTGGTAGGGTGAGATGATCCAACCAACCAATTGAGGAGTTGGTACCTCAATCACCATGGGTGGTAGGGTCAGACAATCCACTAATATATGATGGTCTTTTCTTACACATGTATTATGTTTTATGTAAGCATGATTTACTCTAAGAATCTTCCATGCATGTCATATTGCTATATGCTCGTCTATTTCCTAATTATGCATTTTGATTATGTTGCCTATCTATTGTTGCATTGCATCCTACATACTTAGTACATTCAAATGTACTAACACATACTCTACACCTATATGATATTACCATGTCGAAACTGGAGCTCCTATAGATTCTCCTCCTCATGGCTAGATGAATTGTTCAATTTAGCTTTTGGTGAGTCCTCAAGTCCGGAGACAATATCTATCTTCTTTCATGCTTAAGTTTAGACTATATCTCGTATATCTGGATTACCTAATGTCATTAGTATGAAGGTGAGCCCAGTTGCTTGTCTTGGAACTTGCTAAGTTTTTTGTTCAGAGGTGGTGTTGGACAAATATATATAAGGATGTTAACAGCTTGACTCTCGCTTTGACCCTTTTGATGTTTTTATGAAATGAAGGTTTTTCCTTAGTCCCTACCCCTTATTTCTACTCGATTATTGTGTTAATTGCTTCTGTGACCAAGGATGTGTAATTATATGTTAAGAGGCTTTTTTGGGGTTCCTTCGGGCCCCCCATGCATAATGTCACATCTAGGCCCTAGTTTGGGTCATGATAATTACAAGTCCTACCATCATGTATAATACATTGCCCGCTAGAAAGGGTCAGGTTTATGGAATGTTTTTACCCTCTATTATAAGGTATATACCCATGTGTCGGGGTCAAGTATATGAATGAGCTACTCTTGCCATGTTATAAGGTCTTTACAAGTCATTCAAGTTATGATTAAATTTATGATTATGTCAAGTATTCTGTGAGATTAGACTTAGCATCGGAAGAGGCTTAAGGTGGGAGCTCGAACCAAGGGATCCCTATGATTAAATTTATAATTATGTCAAGTATTCCGTGGGATTTGACTTAGCACCGAAAGAGGCTTTAGGTAAGGACTCAATCCAAGGGGTCCTTATATAAAGTCTTGGTCTCTTAACTATGTGCCACCATAGGTTTATATTATTTCCCTAAATGGGATTTACTAGTTGATCCACTTAGGACAAGTTACCCACCAGGTGGGGCCAAGTTTGGTTTACCTTAGCAAGTAGACTACTCCTTTTCCGGTGAGGAGACAAACATCGGGATTCCAAGTAGTAGCTCGCTTAGTCTTATATGTCTGTTAGGTTCTCCTCCCACATATGTATTTCATGTTATGTAAGTTGGAGTATCTACATGAATGTTTTAGCACAAGTATTAATCAAACATGTCATATTGGTCTTATATCTATTGATTATACTTGTGCATCTTTTTAATTATGGATTATGTCATTGTTGTGTTGCACCCTGCATATTTAGTAAATTCCAAGTACTAATGCATACTTCCTTTCCTACATGATTTAACCATGTAAGGACCGGAGCTAACATTTACCCTCCTCCTTTATGTGGCTAGATAGATCTTTTGAAGACTACTATTGGTGGATCCACTCTGAGGATAATATCCATATTACTTTCATATTCTTGTTAAGACATCTCTATTTTAGGATACTTATCATTTGAGGTTGAGCCCGAAAGATGTCTTGGCCCTCGTTCCATTCGAATTAGAGGTATTTTTGGATATGGATATTTATGTATTGAGATTGACTCCGATTATGCTTATGTAGCTATGAAAAACTTCCCTTAGTCCCTTTATTCCCCTCTATGATATTTATATGCTGATGATGATTTGAAAGTACGAAGTCCCTAAAATATCTCCATAGCGTGAGTCATACTTACGAACTTAGATTTTATTTGTTATGTGATTTATGCGAATCCTCTTCCCCATAACATCCCTATAGATTGAGTCCAAAGTCTCGCTTCCCTTAGAATTATTTGTTACTTTCTTGTTGTTTAATTATGCTTCAGCAACCAAGGATGTGAAAATGATATGCTAAGAGGCTTGTTTGGGGTTTCTTAGGGTTCCCCATTTGTCGTGTCACATCTAGGCTCTAGGTGTGGGTTGTGACAAGCATGGTATCAGATCACTAGGTTTGTTAATGGTCCTTGGAAATCCAACTCACCTCATCAAGTAGAGTCTTGTTCATGCTTGTGAAGCGCACCACAACTATGAGGCTATGAGCCATTTTTGAAAATGATTCACTTCTTCATGATCTATGTCGTGTCTTAGATTTAAAATAAGGTTTCCTTCCCTAATGGGTGGTTTTTATTATTTTTGATCATATGGAAATTAAGAAAAAGGGCACAAAGGGCTCTCATACCCGAGGAAGGTCCGGCTTATTCGTCTTCTTAAGCTCCTCAAGAAGAAGGGGTTATGCACGTCGAATACTGTAATGACATTTCCATATTGGCACAAGCCATGACTAACCAATTGAACCAAGGAGCCCAAGCTCCTAAATCTCCCACCTCGGCTTCAAGAGTGAGAGACTTTACAAGGATGAACAGTCTGGAGTTCTATCTCTCCAAAACAAAAGAGGACCCCCAAGAGTTCATTGATGAGGTATATAAAATGTTTGCTATTATAGGGGTGAGTTTGGAGGATAAGGTGGAACATGTGGCCTATCAACTCAGGGATGTTGCATAAATTATTTCTAATCAATGAAAGATGGAGAGGGCGAACAATGATCCTATCCCATGGGAGGAATTTAAGGTCACCTTCCTCAATCGTTTCATCCCTATTGAACTGAGAGAGGCAAAGATAATGGAGTTCATGAATCTCAAACAAGGATCCATAAGTTTGAGAAAGTATTCCCTTAAGTTCAACAAGCTCTCAAAAAAATCTTCTTACTTCGTTGCCGACCCTAGGGTAAGGATGAACAAGTTTGTGTCGGGGTTATCCAACTTGGTAAATGATGAATGTCACACCACTATGCTTATGGGTGATATGGACTTCTCCCGGCTCATGACTTATGTTGAAGTACTTGAAGGGGAGAATTTTAGAAAGAGAAGGAGTGGGGAATCCAAGAGGGTCAAGTATGATGGTGGTTTCGAAGGTGCTAAGGGTCGCCGTTGCTAACAAAGTCACAAATTCCAATGTCATATGTCCTCTAATGCTCAAAACAAAAGATTTTCTAATCATAGGGTGCCTAGCCATATGGTCCAAGGTCGAAAAGGTGGGATTACTCTTCCAAGGTGTCCAAAATGTGGAAGAAATCATGGTGGCAAGTGCTGGAGGGGTTCGAACACTTGCTATGGGTATGAGAAAAGTAGACCACATGGTTGTTGATTGTCCCAATGCTCAAAACAAGGGTAAACATGGTCGTCTTCAAGGAAAAGGTGCTCATTGATCAAAGGGAACAAAGAGGTGACCAAGGGGGTGCCCCATGTCACAATCGGTTTTATGCTCTTCAGGGGAGGCAAGAAGTGATGAGTTGGCTGATGTTACTAGAATATTAAAGATTTATGATTATGATGTGTTTGCTTTATCGGATTCGGGTGCCACTCTTATTTTCATTACTCCTTTTATTGCCAATAATCTTAATGAATGTCCTAAATTTTCTAATCACTATTCTTACACATATTTCCTTTACATTCAGGGATGAATGATCCCAAGTGAAGGTATTGTAACACCTCTCATGTGCCTCGAAAAAGTGCACTATAGTGTATTTCTTGGATATCTGAATATTCATGCATGATTTAGTATATCTGACTTCATATTTATTTTTAGGAGGCAAAATTATGTAGGAAAAGAGTGGGCTTCGATTTTTAGATAGCCCATAACGAAATTTTTTTTACTATGGGGGCTAAAGCAAAAAGGGTATGCGACCAGGCTGCACCATAGACTTGTCGTGCACTAGTGCAAAAAGGGCCTAAACCCATTTTCGGGCCAAAAAAGGGGAAAATTGAACTTCATACAAAAATGTACTATTTTGCGTCATGGACTTACCACAAACTAGTTCAACAGGTTCCTTAAATTTCTATTTTCACTTAAGGGAAATTGGGTAATAAACTAATGCCTATATAGACGGGAAACCCTTATTCCTTAGCCATTTTTCAGCCCCAAAGCTCTCAAAAATCTCTCAAATCCTCTCCAAACATCATCAACTATCCCATTAAAATTCAAGAATCTCAAGAACTTGCTTTGGATTTCAAGAGCCAAATTCAAGCCTCAAGTCCTCCTCAAGTCTTTCTTGAAGAAAACTCTAAGATTAAGGTATGTGGGCTTTATTCATGGGGATTCTTCCACCTTTGAAGCCAATCCTTGTCATTTAAGAATTTTCATGGCCTAGAGACATGCCTTGGAGTCGAAAGGATTCAAATTGAGCAGGACAACAACTAAATACTTGGAGTGCGAATTCAGTGTTGAGAGGGATGATGCAAACTTTGATGTGAAGCTTGCCACTCAATTGATCCCCAGGAGGGAAAACTTTAAGTATCTAGGATCCATCATCTAGAATAATGATGATATTGATGATGATGTCGCATATTGTATTGGGGCAGTATGGACTAAATGGAGGCTTGTATCTGGAGTATTGTCTGATAAAAAGATCCCACCTAAACTCAAAGGTAAGTTCTACAGATTGGTAGTTAGACCATCTTTGTTATATGGGGTAGAATGTTGGCCAATCAAAAAGGCATATGTCCAGAAGATGGATGTTGCAGTGATGAGGATGTTGAGATGGATGTGTGGTCATACCAAGAGTGACAAGGTCAGGAATGAGACCATTTGGGAGAAGCTAGAGGTAGCTCCGGCGGCCGATAAGATGAGGGAAGCGAAACTGTGATGATTTGGACATATGTAGAGAAGGAGTACTGATGCTCCTGTTAGGAGGTATGAGAGGTTCGTTTTAGGAGCTACGCAGAGTGGTAGAGGTAGACCAAATCTACTTCTATGAGGTAGTGGTAAGGTCTGCGTACATTCTACCCTCCCTAGAGACCCCACTTATGGGATTTCACTAGGTATGTTGTTGTTGTTGTTTTAAGGATGAATACTTTGTGGGTATACTTTATATGCATTATAAAATATGATTTGAATTTGGATTCTTCAAGTATTGATTGATTAAGTATGAATATCTATTGAAAGCTTATTCCATAAGTTGATTTATATATATTGAGGCTACGCATGATGTGAACTATGTAAACTATGAAAGATTGTGAACTTTTAAGATGAATCTCATGAAACCCAAATTTGAGTTTCTACTATAATATTGGTGGGTTGAAATGAATGATTTCTAAATAAATTAATTTTACAGCTCTCTTGTCTTATACTCTTGAATGACATGATTTAAGCATATATACATAACCCACCATTTTTGACTAAATATACTTGAAAAGGGTTATTATGTTGATGAAAGACTATTGCATGTTTTGCAAGACAAGCGTGATATGATTAATTATGGGCTCCTAAGCATGCATTGAACTCATGAAAAGTTCCTATGATTTATAGGTAAGATGTTGAGCCATTATACTATATTTTATCCTCTTGTGAGTGAGTACTGTCTACATGAGCGGGTCAAGCATGATAACTATTTTACCCTCATGTGCAAACTAAAGCTCACTAGAAGGGGTCAAGCATATTAAAAGTCCTATCCTCAGCTATAATGCATTGCCCGCTAGAACGGGTCAAATTTAGGAAATATTTTTACCCTCTCGTATAAGGTATTTGCCCATGTATAGGTGTCAAGTATATTAATAAGCTACTCTTGCCATGCTATCACATTTTTTTCAAGTCATTAAAGTTATGATTATGTCAAGTATTCTTTGGGATTACATTTACTACCAAAAGAGGCTTAAGGTGGGGCTCGACCCAAGTGGTCCTTATATAAAGTCTTGGTCTCTTAACTATGTGCTACCATAAATTTATATTATTTCCCTAAATGGGAATTACTAATGGATCTAACTAGGAAAAGTTACCCACTATGTGGGGGCCAAGTATGGTTCACCTTGGCATATAGACCACTCCTTTTCTGATGAGGAGACAAACATCAGGATTCCAAGTAGTAGCTCGCTTGGTCTTATATAGCGGTCAACATATAGACCACTCCTTTTCTGAAAAGGAGACAAACATCAGGAAACCAAGTAGTAGCTCGCTTGGTCTTATATAGCGGTCAGGGCCTCTTCCCATATATGTATGTTATGTTATGCAAGTTGGACTATCTACATGCATGTTTTAGCTCAAATATTAATCATATATGTTATATTGGTCATATATCTATTGATTATACTTATGCATCTTGTTTATTATGGATTATGTCATTGTTGCATTGCACCCCCCATACTTAGTACATTCCAAGTGCTAACGTATATATCTTTGCCTAAATGATTTAACCATGTAAGGACCTGAGCTCCTATTAACCCTCCTCCTCATCCATGTGGCTGGATGAATCATTTGAAGACTATTATTGATGGGTCCTCAACCCCGGGGACAATATCCACCTTACTTTCATTATCTTGTTAAGACTTGCCTATTTTTGGATATTTATCTTTTACAGGTGAGCCCGGGAGATGTCTTTGCCCCCAATCCATTCATATTACAGATGTTGTTAGATATGGATATTTCTGTATTGAGTTTGACTCCCATTATGCATATGTAGTTATGAATGACTTCCCATAGTCCCTTTATTCCTCTCTATGCTTTTTATATGTTGATTATGAGATGGAAGTCCCAAGTTCCTAAAACATCCCCATAGCGTGAGTCATACTTATCCGCCCCGCAGACTTTATTTGTTATGTGATTTATGCAAATTCTCTTCCCAATAACATCCCCATAGCTTGAGTCCAAAGTTTCTCTTCCCTTAGAATTATTTGTTACTTTCTTGTTGTTTAATTATGCTTCCACATCCAAGTATATGCAAATGATATTCTACGAGGCTTGTTTGGGGTTCCTTAGGGTTCCTCATTTGCCGTGTCACATCAAGACCTTTGGCTTGGGTTGTGACATGTACTTATGATTTGTGTAGATGTAAGACTTATGAATTTAAATAACATAGTAGAGACCTTATACAATTGTACTAAGAACAAGAAAATCAAAGCTTCGATGAGAATCACAAGATTGTAATAAGAGATAAAATCTAAGTATACAAGTGTGTCTCAAACTCTCAAATGTTTCTCTACTCTATCTTACTATTTTTCTACTAATACTTCAAACTCTACAGGAAACAAATAACGTACAAACCTATTTATAATGTTTAAAATACAAGTCCTACACAAAATAAGATGACTGGGTCGGCATGCCTCACGAGATGCACTACGGATCATATAGCGACTTACAAATCGTAATAGGACTTTTGTACTTTGTTGCTATAAATCTAGACTAGACTTCTGCGACACCCCTCTATAACCCATATGTCACGCCCCAAATCTCGTTAAGGCAGACTGGCACCCGTTGCCGATAAG
>DF357358.1:149681-189797 GCA_000787875.1 Solanum virginianum | reverse complement strand
TTGCAAACAAGCAGCTATATAATAAAGCCTCCGTAAAACTTTAAACGTGCCAAATTCATTTTCTTCATTGTCGATGTCCACATCACTATCTGCCATGGAGAAGTAGATGAATATAGCACCAGCTGAGAATATAAATGCCAGGACATCTGAAATAACAAATGCACGGAAGGCTGCTTTCTTTAATAGAATCGCGGTCCCTTTGTTCGGACCATCATCACTCTCTACACCTCCTGGTAATGTGAACCCAGCGGCGAATGTGACTGTCATTATTAGAGTAGCAACAACTTTTTGTGTTTGTGCTGCCTTCATTATTTTTTCTGATTTCTATTTTGTCTCTCTTTGCTTTCTCCTCCTCCTCCCTCATCTGTTCTATCTTCCTCATCGTTTCTGTTTTTCGATTTATCGGGAAGCCACGTTGTCCCAATCGTACATTAATGCTGCACAAATCAGCTACCAATTTCTCCTGGTATATTTAACATGTACATTTAATTAATAAAATGTAAAATATTGATCAATCATATAAGGAGTTTAGGGATCTCAGAAGCTAGTGACCAACTCGCCAAGCCTTATAAGGAGTGTAGGGATCTCAGCCCTCACCGATGAATTTTTCCCATTCATCATTAGATACTCTTTCGTTCAATTTATTTGTCTTACTTTCGTTTCCAAAATATCTTTTTTAACAACTCTTTAATTCTAACTTTTCACGTGATATGCTTCAAACCACGAGATTTAGAAATGTTGTTTAGTACATGTTTAAATTCCGTATCAAGTCAATACCAAATTAATAAATTGAAACACAGAGAAATAAATAAATTTGGGGATAATTATTAATTAAAATGTACCTTGTTTATTGTCAAAGCAGGGTCACAGAGTGCTAAGTCAAGTGCAGTCTCATTTCGATTGTTATATGTCACCTTCTTTGCTCTAGGATGGTCCAATATTAATTTAGGCAAATGGTTCCAATTGGCAGCAAGCAAATGGAGTGGAGTATTGCCCCTATCGTCTGCCTCACAAACAAGGCTATTACATCTTGTGGACTCAAGGAACGCATTGACTAACATTTCTTGATGGTTCAATATGGCAACATGAAGTGCATTTTCGCCTTTGAGATTAACCATGTCCAAACAATCTGGGCAGTGATGTAATAACTCCTGTATCATCAGTATATCACCTTCACTGGCTGCAATGTGAAATGCGGTCGTCCAGCCATATCCCTCACCTGCCGGAATGTAGGCTAAGGATTTCTTCCATTCCAACATATCGGAAACTAGATCTTTCAATCCTTGTTTAACAGCGTAGTGCAGTGAATTCCAACCCCATTCATCAGCTTCTTCACATAAATGATTATTCCATTGCCATAGTGATCTCGCGCATTCTGGATATATATATGTATATCTGGATATGTATGTGTGTGTGTCAAATATTACTTAAGATGATTGATATTTTTTTGTTCAACAAGATTGGCATGACATGCACGGGACTAAGGATGAGAATAAAGTTTTAACGTATGAGATCAGGTAAATATAGCTAGTTCTAATGGGTGAAGGGTAAATATAGTTGATTGTTAGGAGTATATTTGTTGAAAAAGTATAACAGATAGGAAGTATAACTTATTTTCGATAGTAAAGGAGCAAATATAACTCGATCTTTTCCATCCTATATATGATGATAAAGGTTAATTAAAATTATCTACATTCTTGGGATCTTCGTATATCCATTACATAAAGGACCAATTTGGAAAATCAAATATTTTTATAATTGGATTTGGGTATAATTAAATGGATATAATTACACAATCTGGCATGTTTATTTTGTGTGATCAAGTCTCTTCATAATATATTCACACTCTTTGTTGTTCTAGTGTTATAGCCAAATTTGGATTTCAATTAACTTGGTAAAATCGTCTTAAGGAGTTTTGGCACAAATTCATGCAATAGATTAGAGACTTAAATTCATTAAAGACAAATAACGTACTTACCTTCATGTTCTTGAATTACGGCTGCATGTAGAGGTGTTCGCTTGGATGGACCTGCAACGTTAGTTGGTTTCTTGCAAACGTTCATGATTTCAATCAAAGCATCATGAAAGCCAGACTCTGCAGCCAAATAAAGTGGTGTCTCCCTATCGTCATTGGCTGGAAAGTCAAGTTTAGGATCTACTAATAACCTCACCAACATCTTGACAATTTCAAGGTGTCCACCTCTCACGGCGTTGTGCAAGGCCGTATCTCCATTGTAATCTGTCATCCTCACGAGCGTTGTCTCCCCTCCTCCAATGCTAAGTAATTCACTCACCACTTCACTTTGTCCTATATTAGCTGCAATGTGAAGTGCAGTTTCATTTTTCTTATTCTTATAGCATAATAATCCCGGAGTGATCTTAAGAACTTTTCCCACGAAACCATGTTGACCAAAAAGAGTTGCCACATGGAGGATTGTGTTCCCATTTGGCGTGACTTGGTAACCATTTTCTTCCTCCCTTTTCAGATGTTCATCAAGTGACAAATCGTCATCTTTCATATTGCCTTTCTTCGCAGCATTGTACATTTTTGGATCCATTATTTGTGATCTAAACATTACATATGGAACTCTTAGCAGTAAAAATATATATCTTAATAAGTCAAGGCAATGTTACAGAGTGATATTTATATAACTTTTAAAATGTTAATTACTTACTCATTAATATAATCAGGTGTATACATGTGCAAAGCGTGCATCTAGAAACTACTTATATTTATCGAGAATCACTACCATGAAGGGAGCTTTTGATATTTTATCTAGAGTAATGCACCTACGAACATGGTTTTTTTTTTCTAATTTCTCCTAGCAGACTTAAGATATGTCACTGCTTATTTTTCTTTCCAATATTACCAAAATAAGAGCAATAATCTTACTAACCAGTAGTTACCAACCAGGCAACCAATGACTCAAAGGAACATTTTAATTAATTCAAACTTTTCATATGTTATGTATCATCTATGTATAAGTCTACAAGATTTTTCACTAAAATAGTGTAAAAATCTAAGAAAATAGTGTAAAATATTAGAAATGTCATTTTACTCATTTTTAAGAAACTTGTATGAAAAATATTTTTTAAATTTTTAAGGAACTAAACATAACACACACTTAGATGAAAAAACAATCATGAAAAAATTGTACGACCAAAGAAAGATTTGATTATGTAGCCCTCCAACATACCTTTGATCCTTGTAGATCTCTTCTTCTTCTTCTTGTTTCTCTATAAGTCTAAAACCCAACTAAAATACTTTGCTTCCTTAGTAATAAGTCTAAAACCCAACTAAAATACTTTGCTTCCTTAGTAATAAGTTTAAAACCCAACTAAAATACTTTGCTTCCTTGGTAACGAAATCACATGATACAATGATTTCATTTTAACTTATCACACTTTACTGTATATCTCAATAGGGAATTTGACGTGTGCACCCACTTCAAGCCTCAAGGTAGTTGCAACACATTAATGGCCTAACACAAAAATCGAATAGAGGAGTTAAATTAATAAATAAATTAATATATTTTTTTTGAATTTTATTCTTTTATCTCTTTGAGATGTAAAATTATTTTTTAATTATAATTAATTTTATTTGATAATTCTTTTTAGTTGATCATATAATCATACTAAACATGTCAAACTTATTCTAATAATTTTTTTTATATGAAATAAATTATCTTTACTAGAAATAGTTGTTAAGTAGTAACTTTTCTAAAAATCTATAACCTATTATTACTAAAATCAAAATTGAGGCCCCTCAAGTTTAGAAATCTAAGACGCTTACCTTTTTTCTAATATTGTCAAGCCATTTCAGACTTTTACACTATTTTAGTGTATTTAGGTCTAATTTTGATATTTTGACTATTTATTTTAGTAGGTTGTATTTGAGAAAAAAAAAACTTCCAAACAAAAAAGTCTTAAATTGTTTGATTTAAAAAACATGTAGAAATATTTTCAAAATAATGTTTTTCATCTAATGTTGTTTAATAATTAAGTTAGAGGCTTTAATATTTGAAAAGAGAAAATATCATAAATAATCATAGTTTGAAGCAGGATATCATTCACTCAATATTTGTACTAGATCATATTAATTTACCTTAATTTAATAATTAAATAAAATTATATACTTATATGAAATGGGCCAAGTATTTGGTGGCTAATTGGGCATGCCTACAAAGTGTGTTTGTTGGGTCAATGGGCCCAAAGAGCTTTTATGAGTTTCTTCTTGGTTTGCTCACGCTCATCAGAGAATTGGAAGTCGCAAATGCATCTATCTTAATATTTTTATTTTTCGTTGTTTTCATATTCAAGAAGTGTGGATTCAACACTCTGTCACGTACGATAAGATTGATCTAATCAACACTTTATAAAATTTATCTTTAAATTCATTCACCTCAATATCCTCATTCCCCCCTACTCTCATATTCTAAAAGTGTGAGTTTTTTTATCATCCAACACTCCATAATATACAACAAGAGTGGTCTAGTGACTATTCATAAAACTTACTTTAGTGATTGGTGGCATGTTTTTAGCACAGAAGATACTAGACAAAAACTTCCATTTCACTAATTCAATTTTAGTATGATGTGTAACATTATCATCAATCTCTCCGTTTACTTGAATTATTGACCCTAAATACTTAAAACTTCTTTGTTTTATAGAAATGACTTGTCTATCAATCCTTACTTTCACATTTTTCGTGCAAATTGTGTCAATGATATTAGTCATGCTCAATCTAAACCCTATATATTCCAGGTGCCAGAAGTAGGTAGCTTTTAGTTGAAAGGATTTAGGTGTTTAATATACAGATTTTTTATTTTATCGCATTATTAAAAATGACTTTAGATTGATAATTTCTATTGCACTTATCAGTACGAATTCAATGAGTGATCAATAAGGCTCATGACTTAGGTTGGTCACTCCAGTTGCACTTTGGAGCTTGGAGGGGTGCCCATCTAAAGTCAATCTGAGTGGTTAAGCCTACGTCATAATTTGCTACTGCAAGAGTCTGTATTGGCGCAACCCCTACATAGAAGAAGGAAAAAAGAAAAACCTTATTCACCTATCTTAGCAATAAAATACTTTCTTATATTTCACCAATTTTTAATTAAATTTATCTTAAATACTAGTTCTAATCGTGAAAATAGTGATTTCCTAGAGAAATACAAAATAAGACCAAATAAAAGTTATCTTTATGATCAAGCTTAATGTATCAAATTGTCCACGCCATATCACATTTCAATTTAAATTGCTTTGTTGAGTGCATTATGATGGATAGATAGCCTTCATTTTCATAGAATGGCCCTTTTCATAATTGCTATGTGTTCCAGTTGTCAATTCTGATTGATTTGATTGAAAGAAATAAAGAATTGATGTAAATATCAAATCATTGGTGATGTTCTTTTTGTTCCACATATTGTTGATGTCATTTAATATTGTGAGAAAGAACATAAAAACAAGAATATCCTTTGTTATTTTTGTGAAAACATAATGGATATAATCATACGAAGTATCAATATATAACTTGGTTGATGATAGTACACGCTATCACAAACTTGTTCATAAGATCTTACTCATCACCCTATCTAGAAAGAAAAATCTCTCTTTAATATCAGTGGTTCACATACACAAACTTTAAAAAATATTTATATATATATTTAATATAAAATTTTTAAAACATAATAGGGTGAAAATATTCTATACTAGCTTAAATCTTGATGAACCTTTATCGATGAAGGAAAAAAATAACGATAGACTCCTATAGAGCATTCAAGAAACAACAAATTTAATCGAAGGACAAATTGTTACATGATAAAAGGAAATCATTTGGCTTTTTTTTATCAATCGAATGCTTTTTTAAATTTTAGTGTTTTATCTAATCTTGAGTTGACATGAAGTTTAAGAAAGTAAACAATGCTTTTGAATGTCGCAATATTAGATTAAAGATATATAGAATATACTGAGTACTCAATTTAAGAGTACACACTATTGACAATTATGATTTTACAACTTAGCAAAAATCATATAGAGCAAAGAGAAATAACTTAGTTATGTTTCATAAGTACAATTTACCTAATTATACTCCATAATTATAGTTTCGTCTGTTATGAGTATTTTCATTTGTATGTATATACAAAATTTATATATATAGTTATGAATTTTTTCATAATTTATATAAATCAAATATATCAACGAATTGTATAAAAATAAATAGTTACACAAATCAAACGTATCAATAAATTGTACAAAATTGCTAGGGTGAGCATATATACAGATTATCATTTGATACAATTAGAACATAATTATCCAAATTCTATAAAAATAATCAAACTGTAGTTACGTTCAATAATAAATCAAAATTATAGCTAAAGTACATAATAAACATTAAATATTTATCTTTTTATGTACTTTTTTCTATTATAAATACAAGACTAGAAGCTACATACGTCTGAGATAATGATCAACTAGGGAATATCCAATGAATTATCCGGAACTCAATAATTTTGACCCAAATACTGTTGAGAAATCTACTCAATATGTACCTATAATAAAAATAAAAAACAAGGACAAGTCCGAATGTACTAAAGCTCTCGCTACATGTAGAATTCGAGAAAAGATATGACCTACTACGTAGGTAAAATAATAAATTATAAATTCTGAATTCACTCTCCCTTTTAGGTAAGAAAAAATCACTATGAGGCTGCAATTTTCTCAAACAGGATCAATCTGTTATCTTCCAGTCTAGATTTGTAAGCAGATTTTTTGTAGTCAAACCATGTAAACTCTTTGTATAAACTGACTTTTCCTTCCATTAGTGATGGCAATGGTGCTATTTTTTCACTCAATGGTGGTCCTCCAAAATATATCATTGATAGTCTTGATTTCACACTGTTTGTCAATACTCTGTGCTTCACACTCTTAAACCTTCCATTAGTCATAACCTGCACGCGAATATTTTTGAGATTGAGTTTTGTGGAACACGTAACTATAAGCTTCCAGGACAGAAATTGATGGGTGTACCTGCAATGAGTCACCAACATTGATGAAAAAGGAATTCTGATCAGGTGGTACTGAAATCCAGTTGCCATTTTTGAGTAAAATTTGAAGGCCGGAAGTGTTGTTTGATCGTAAAACCGATATGATTTGTGGATCGGTATGTTCTCCAAATCCAATCAAATTTTTGGCACTGAATTCTTGAGTTTGAGGATAATGATTCAGCCTGAAAACAGAGTCACTCTTTTCATCCATCAAAAGCTTACTCAATACGTTCCTCGGATGAATCTTTAATCCCTCCGCCAACATTTCCAGAATCTCACACGACATCTTCTTCACTGCTGACAAATAATCATTCACCGCACCTCTGCAATAACGATAGTAAAAATAAATCAAGAAATCATAAAAACAAAGACATTACCCTGTTTTAATGTCTTACCTAATGTTTTCTGGATTTACACCTAATATAGATGCAAATTTCTGGTAATCGAATTCAGAATTTGTTGATACGAGAATGTATTCAACCCAACCGATATCGCCATTTGGTCCAATCTTTTTGTTGCCGTAGCCAAAAGGATCAGCAGGCCCTGCTTTTAGTTTCTCAGAAAGAGGAGAAGAAAAGAATTTGATGGCTTCTGATTCGAGTTTACTAATGAATTCCATTGGGACATCATGGTTAATGACTTTGAAGAATCCGAATTCTTCGCAAGCCTTAACAATGAGGTTGTTGGAATCAGGTTTAGAGAGGTCTATCAGAGGAATGTCATTGAAGAATGAAGGGGCTTTGAGAGAGTTGTTGACTATAGGAAAGTGATCACTGGCAGGTTTTGTTAAGACCACCATTGTTTCTTTGATGAAATTTACAATATGATTGACAGGAAAATGAAAAGATCAAAACTTTGGATGTTATTATCAAGGATAAGTATTTCTTGTTTCTATTTATAGGACATTCTAAGTCCAAAAACTACCAATATATTTGTATAAATAGAATATACTTTGTAAATAAAGTAAAATCTTATCCTAATTGTGAATAAATAAAGTAAATTTTTTTAAAAAGATAAAATATACATAAATCTTATTCATACCTCATATAGATAAGACCATGATATATTAAGGTCAAAATGCATAAGATACAGATAAATCTTACCTTAATTATAAATAGAAAGACCGTCAGACTTTAGATAGATAAAATTCTAATATTTTAAAGTCAATTAAAAATATAAAATATAGATAAATCTTACCTTAATGGTAGATAGAAAGACCGTGGTAAAGTAAAGTTTGAAAAAAACATGATACACGCATGGCTCGGATAAAGTTAGAGTTGATTTGAAAATGAGTTAGAATTACATGTGTGCAAAAATTGAATCAATCGATAAATTGAACTGATAAAAATATTTTTGATTTATTATTATTGGGCTATTAGGTTATTAAATTTTTAATAGTTTTAAATAAAAAAATTATTGCGTTATCAGTTCGATATCCAATTTTACTATTAGGTTATTGGGTAAACCGATAATTCATAAGATTATAATAAATTTTATTATTACCCCTTCATATATATTAATTTTTAGTAATTTAATAGTAATAGGATGGCACTATTGCAATATTTTATTTATTTTAATATTTACAATACTTAAGTAATTAGTTATCCAGTTTATTATTTTAATTTATAATTAACTAATTATAGTTTTTGCAAGTTTATAAAACATAGTCATCGTACTCTATCTACTTTTTGTTAATGCAAATCCGTATTATTATTCTTATCGGATAAACTAAAATCGAATCGTTAAGGAATTAAAATCGATAAATTGAAAATCGATTAAAAATATTTTATTGAATTTTTATTGGTTTAGCATATTTAAAAATTGAAAGCTGATAAACTAAATCGATAATGTATAAAATCAAACCGAATACCATCGATGAACACCCCTAATTAGAATTATTGATATTTGTGAAAAATATTTAGAAATAAAATAATGTCAATGATATTTTCGTAACGTATTAAAAATACATCGCTCTCATAACATAAAAATTAAAATCGAGCAAAAGGTTGACAAATAGCTTACTTGATAAGCTCCTACTTCCAATTGTGGGTATTGATATGAAAAGTTATTAAGGATATTAAAAGTTAATATTACTTTTAATGGATATGGATAAAAGTTTGTTTTACTTTATAATGGATATGGATAAAAGCACAACAAAATTTACTTTTTTAATGTTAGTACTACGTGGGTGAGTGCAATGGACGGTGGACCTAGGATTGATAATATTGTAGAAATGTGCACCAAGATTAAATATGGTCACAACATCGATCATAGCGGAATAATTGAGATCCTTTTATTGTTAATTAATGTTTTAAAATTTAAGCTTCAAATAATGAAAAAAATTCAATTAGGTTCATTATGTCAATTCGGATTAGTCAATCAGGTCGCAATATAAATATGACCTTTTTTCTCTTTCTTTGTGTACCTCTTTTCCTCTTCTGAGTCACGTAAGATATTTTTTTTGGTCTCATTTATATGTTAGCTTTTGTGATTGTACTTATTTTAAGAGAAAAATAATTTTATTATTTTGTCCTTATTTTATATATATTAATTATTTTTTTAGTTCTTCTAGTTATCCAAATACTTCATCTGTCATATTTACGTAATACTCTTTCCTTTTTGGTCTGTTCCAGAAAAATGTCACCTTACTTTAATTGGAAATAATTTAACCTTAAAATTTCTCTTTTACCTTCAATGAAATGATTCTCAGTCATACAAATATCATGATTTTAGATCACAAGTTTCAAAAGTCTTCCTTGCTTCTTAAATACCGTGTCAAGTCAAAAGATGCCACATAAAATAGAACAGGCAAAGTATATCATTTCAAAGTTCATTAACCATCAAAAATAAAATAAGAAGAATTGTCATTTATGTATTAATTTTGTAAAATAACATATATTAAAAATCATTCATTTATAATAAAAATGACACATAACGAAATTGGAGGGAGTAAATTGTTTTGGTGATGGAATAAAAAAAGAGGGTACTCTTTTCCCCACAAAATAATAGATGCATGAACCAATTATGGCCTTTATATGTCACTCTTTATGGTGCCAATATTTCAGAATTTCCAAGAAAATCATTATTTTTTCCTTGGAATATAACTCTTTTGAAACATACACACTCATTTAGTTGTCATAATAAGATTTAGCATATTTTTTTAAAAAAAAATTAATTACTCCGACAAACGCTTTTTAGGGAAATGACATGGACTACCCCTTGCCTACAACAAACACATCCCCCCCTCCCCCCAACCCCAACCCTCATTTATCGTTCTATATTGTCTAGTTATTTTATTGATTCAAGTCATCTTAATTATAATGATATGTTTCATTCACTTCATCTCCTAGTCCATGCACGCAAATAATCAAAAAAACAATTATTTCTTTTACTTTCAATTTATGTGATACACGATTGAAATAGAACGTTACACGAACCATTCTATATATTTCCAATTCTAAATTGAATGTTAATTAATGCAACAACAATGTGTTTTTCAGTTTCATAAACTATGCCCCCCACGCACTTAACTAACTTTTTTTGGTTAGGACAATAAATCACACGTGTTAAAAGGGCCTGCAACCGCTAATACACTGACAGGCTGACACGTGTGAATGTTTTTTCGAGGATTACAAAACACTTTATTGTATATGTCGTGGCTATTTCTTATTGGTAGACAGCATGTATAAAGTGACACAGGAGACAGGTTGCCTTTAGCTACCAACGTGGAACCTTGTTCTTCTTATAATATTTTTAAAATCTTAAAACACTATTATTATTTTCTTTCCGTAACTTATTCCACTTGTCTAAATTCAGTGGTGAAGTCGACATTTTTGTCAAGGGTGTTAATAAGTTTAGAACACGAGTGAGTGATTTTTGTATCAAAGGTGTTCAACAATTGATATACATATCAAAATATCTATATTTAACTTATATATTCGAAAAGGTTTTTCGACAAATAATGTTCATCTAACCACTCTTGGGTGAATGTAGTTCAGCTCCTGTCTAAATCCATTCCTCCATTTAAAAAAATTAAATATACTTTATTTATTACTTAAAAGATGTTTGATATCGGAAATGAGATGGATAAAGCATCCTATTAATTGAGATATTTTGTGTGATTAGTTATCTTATTGTATATATTAGAAACTTATTTCATTATTGTAGTACAAATGATGGGATAAATAATTTTAAAAATTACTTAACTAATATCCTATGGAATGTCGGATAAGATAATTATGCATTTCATATATCCCAAAATTATCATCCCTTATACTTCATACCAAACAATCTCTTAATTCATAATTTATCCTTATTATTATTAATGGTCATTTAACACATTTCCCTAATCACTAAATCTATAATATTCATATATAGTAAAATTTTGTTTCTATTTTATTACTTTTTTAAAGAATATGTCAGGTTAATATTGAATAAATAAAAATAATAGCATGTATATAAGAAAATAAAGAAGATCGCAATTATGGTGAAAAGGAACTGTCACTTTTGAAGAAGGTTAAGGGGAGACACTCATTTTTGAAATGAAAGTTGATTCTGAAAATGATAGAACAAAAATTAGGTCCCATTTTTTGAAATTTAGATAATAATCTCTTCCTAAACAAGATTTCTTAAAAATTATATTATGTATGGGTTTTTATTACAATATGAGAAAGAAAAAAATATTTTTTTCCAAGAAAGGGATATATAGAAATGGAAGAGCTATTTTTCACCAAATTAAAAACCTTTTCAAAGTAAGAAAAATTGGGATAAAATTCACATAAAGTAAAAAAATTAGTACAAACTTTAACAAATCCAATATATAAAGAGATAGATTTTGGTCCAACTTGATCACAAGAATAATTTTAAGTGATGCTGCTTATGTCGTTCAATACCAAAGGCGAATGATCTAGGAATTCAAGAATATGGATGCATCAAATTAAATGGTGCTTTCATTTTTATTTTTAAAAAGTGGACGAAATGGTGTATTGATTCGGATTGAATCCCTAACCTTTGTGCTAGAAAAGAGCCCTTCGACCAGTGAATCAACTTATCATTTTGAAAATGGATTCCTTTAGCTAATATTTAATATATTTCTTAAGAATTATACAAATAATATACTGAATTTAGTCAGATGACCATGGATTTCCATGACCCAAAAATTATTATAAATTCGCCTCTGTTCAATACCATATAAAGAGTCTAGATCAAATGCTTCTTAACCTAATACACGAGGGTCTCAACATCTCACATGCCTAGTGTTGTAGATTTGAAGAGTGGGTAATGTAAAATGGAACTTTCATTGGGTAAATCACAAATTGAGATAGACTTGACCGAAATACCATGCGATACATAAATGATTTTTTTATCTAACACGCTCAACTTTAATTACTAGTTCAAGGAGTGAAAATTGTCTAAAATCATACAAAAATATCATATACCCCTTAAGTCATCGGTGGCGGAATCAAAAATAGACATATACAATCATACATGCATACATTTGTGTGTATACATAGCAAGATTTTAAGAAAATGCATGTATAGAGGAGGCATACAGTTCAAAATTGATGTGTTTAACTTTGAAGATTTAAGTATTGAGAAAGTTACCAAATATATTTGTAATTAAAGAATCACTTACATTTTGGTCACCAAAAAACCTTTTGGGGACTTTTGTGATTCTTAAGCAAGCTAAATTTTGTCAATAATTTTTTTTAAACTTTCTCCGATACTCAAATAAAGTTGAGTGATTTTTTTGATGTGATAAAATAAAAAAAAATTAAATAATAATCTAAAAATATCTATCCTTTTGTTATTAGTCCCTTTTAGAAAACAACCATACATTCCTCATAATTTTGTTTAATTATTGAAATTGAATTTCTCGTTGTGTTAATTGCTTGTGTCAAATTAAAACATCTCTAAACTTGGCACGAGTTATTAATTTCATCTTCAAATTATTAATAGTGTTAAAAACACCCTCTACTTGATTAACTGGACTTAAGTACATCATTGATCTTGCAACAAGAATGAAATGCACTTCTAAATTCTTATCAACTTAACGAGTATTTTTAATACTTGCGATAGTTTAAAAGTTAATTAAATTTAATTATCAAGTAGATGAATAATTTTAAAATAATTAATAATTTAAAAATAAAACCAATAACTTGTGCTAATAAACTTTTATAAGTGATAACCATTTAAATACTTTTAATAAGAATCACATGTAAATAGGGTTGAGGGAGTACAACATTTACAGACAACTTCTGATTTAAGAAAATTATTTGAGGAAAGTTGACTTGATTGTCCGAAACATTTCACGTTGGAGAGACAAAGAATAGTGTGACCTATGAGATGATACCAGATATACAGTATGTTTCTACATTTCTCCAATTATATACATGCAACGTATGGTTTTTTTTCCCATCATTTACCTATACCAAGAATATACATAGAATTGCGTGCATGCATGTGAACCAGAGCAGGTGTTCTGACATAAAGTTCACATAAATACATCTCTTATATTTATATACATTTCTCTTATCTATATAAAGCCACGTAAAATTTAATACTCAAATCAATTTTTTAATGCCTTGTGTATATGAATTTGACCCCTAGATATCCACCTTGCACAGTTTCAATTTCTCCAATTAAATTCTTAAAGTATTTGAATGAAATAAATGTGTCCCATTTTAATATCACTACTTAAGATTTGAAAACATCATATAACCTACTGTTTGTCAAATTTAATTAATTATTAATATTTTACTACGTTTAATATCGTATTCCTCTTTAAATATAAAATAAAATTTTTATATAATCGCGCTCGACGCTTTATAGCAACCCCCAGACTTATCCAAAAGACTAAAATTACATCTAAATTATTATGCATTAAGTACTACACTAGTGTACAGTATTCCCACTTCTCATAGTGGAAGATTAGATGGGAATTAAAGAGATGACAAAATTTTCTATGGAAGAGATTAAAGACAATCTTATGATATAATCACAATGATTAAAGCTGAGAAAGAATTCTTATCCAAACAACAACAAGAATAGTGATAAAGCAACAACAGTAACAAGAATAATGATAAAACAACAACAACAAAATAACAACGTGTTTAATATAATTTTACAAGTAAAATTTAAAAATAGTATTTCATGTTTACATAGTTTTACTTCTACTTGTGAATGAGACTTCCCAACTCCCATTAGGACTTATTATCCAAACAATAACAATAACAACAACAACAATAATAATAATAATAACATGTTTAATATAATTTTATAACTAAAATTTAAAAATAGTATTTCATGTGAGAATTAATGTAGCGGCTCAGTTCATTAGTAACATTGTTCGCTTTAGCCTACACCCACAAGACTTTAAAATGCATTATTAGTAGTTAAAATATGTTTACTTATATACCCAAAATCTCTTCTGAGTTTTGTCGATGTGAGATTTCTCATATTAAGATGAGTTGTTACATACACCCCTCTATGGATTTAGAGCAAGTCAGATTCGCCTAAACTCAGCATTGAGGTTTGTCCCGCCTTATTTGGATTTGTCTAAAATCAATTGAACTTTGGCCCACATCGACAAGGCTAATACATGAGTGACTCTGATACCATCTGTAACGACCCAACCTGCTAGTGATATTATTCGTTTTGGGCCTTGATCCATATAACTTTAAAACGCATTACTAGTAAATAAAACCTCTTTACATATACACTCAACATCTATTCTGTGTGTTTTATCAATCTGAAACTTCTCAATGGGTTGTTACAATTAAATAGGATAACCATCTTGGCCACAAAAGGTGAATATAGATATACATCCCTTTTTTTAACCTCTTTTTATGATTCAACATTTCAAATGGACGATCACTTTGATGTTACATACAAAATATCCATACATGATCATTATTAAACCGGCAGCCAATTAAATCAATTTTGTTTAATTTTGTCTTGATTAGTACACCTAAGTTAAAATAAAGAAGCTCCAATAATAGAGGATAAGTATCTTGTATAGTATTCACCTTTAATTTGTGTCCAGAAAGCACATGCCTTGTTTCAAGTTTAATCAACTTTACCCACTGACATAAAATAAAATTCACCTAAAAGAATAATTAAACATTAAATAAATATACTATATATAGAGGTGGACACACGTAAAAACATGGAGTGTGCCAATATAGTTTATCGCGAAGGAAATTGCCCTAATCGATCGACATCTCGTAATTTTTTTAAAAGTGATATGACACTATATTAGTCGGATGGAAAGTAAGGCTTAGGTACTAGATAGGATGCCTAGTCAAAAAAGTCGTAATTAGGTTACTTAAAATAGAGTAGGGCTCAGTCCAATAATAAATCTAGTAAATACAATAAGAGAAGAACTAGCGTAAGAAAAATCTAGCATTTCCCTTAACGATGAATGCAACCTCACAAATGTAAGTGGATCGAATGCGTAATTATTTCTGTATTATTAATCTTTATATTATTAATTATGTGTTAGTAATTTATACTTTATTTATTTTTATATTAAACGATTCCTAAATACATGCTCGGACCAATAATGGCAGATTAAATACTTGAATTCGTGTATATATCTAAATATAATTTTAATTTTTATAATAAAGTTATTTTTTCCAATCGGATAAGAATAGGCAAAAAAATTTATCCTAAAGAGAAACTTTTCCTAGTCGACTGCAACGCTATGAATAGGTTGGCGGCTGATTTAGTGGGCGTGCCAGTACCTTTCTACCAATGTTTCACTTTTCAACTGTTTATTGTCGGACCAGGGGCTTTAATTTTATAATTTTATAGTGAATTATATATATATTATGCATAAATTATAAAATAAATTATATAAATATTATATAAAAATGTGAATTATATTATATAAATATTGTGTTAACAATACAAACGCTACTATAATTATATTTTTAAAAAGTAATTATTTAAAATATAACTATGGAATATAACTACGACACTTTTAAGTGGCTATATGCAAACGTTCTTCTATTGAAAATTGTAAAATATTACTTTAATTTCTTCTTTTTTCGTATTTTAATTTGATACAAAGTTTTCAAATATGTAATTCATTATGTGATTTCAAATTATGAAATAAATCAATGTTAAAATATGTGATTTCATCTGATGATATATTGAATAAAATGTTTTTGAAAACACAACTCTAGTTATAAGAATTCTCTATAAATATTCTTGATTAAGTATATATTTTTCACCACCAAAGAATGTGATGCAGTGAATGGTGTTGCTTCTCTCTTAACCAGAGGTCTCGAATTTGAGCTTTGAGAATGAAAGTCTTTGGTAGGGAGTGCTTCCGCGTAAATGGAGCCCTACACAATACAAATCTGGATATAGTCAAAGGTCTCGAGTTCGAGCCTGAGAAATGAAAAATCTTTGCTACAAAGTGCTATCCCAAATGAAATTCTACACGACATGAATTCGAATATAGTCAAATTCTAATATGGACACAGAAAATGAAAACAAACAACAACATAACCCCCCGGGTGGAAAAAATAAAAAAATTACATATTCACATATAACAAATTCACAAGTTTCATCACCACTTGTACATGAAATTTTTTTTAAAAAGAGAATGTCAGCCTTTTTGAAATATTAAGGTATTAACGAAAAAATATATTAAATTTTTACGATAATATTTATTTTGAAATGAAAAGTTTTTTTTTTCTTTTGTAGGGAAAATCACAAAACAAAAAATCCTACGTGAGATCTGCTTTGCTATGCGCAGGTGATAAGCCCTTTGGGGAGACATATCTTTGTAAAATACTTTTTACTACGTGAGATCTACTAGTGCTATGTGTAGGTGATAAGCCCTTTGGGGAGACATATCTTTGTAAAATACTTTTTACTACGTGAGATCTACTAGTGCTATGTGTAGGTGATGAGCCCTTTGGGGAGACATATCTTTGTAAAATACTTTTTATATAGAAATCCAATATGAGTACTTGCTTTTTCAAAAAGTTTTCTTAGATAATAAATTAATGGTCTAACATCCACAGAAAATTGTCGAATCACTCATTTACTATTTTTTGGCCAATAAAATCCCACCAAGCATTCACCTCCCAGCCGACGGGTCTCTTTCCAGGCTCGTTGCGAACCCACTTATATAATTTTTCGAGAATGTTGCGTCAGAGTTCCTGCAGTGCCAGAATGTGTGGGCTAACACCCACAAAAAACTGCTGAAATCGCCTATTTCATTTTCCTTGGCCCATAAATCCCACTAAGTGTCCCCGCCACTGCAGGGCCACCTGAACCTCTTCCTGGGTTCGTTCCGGAGCCACTCGTATGATTTGTTGAGAATGTTGCACCGGAGCCCCTGCAAAGCTCAAATTCATTGGCTATCACCCATAAAAAACTGTCGAAATCGTCTGTTTCCTGTTCTTTGGCCCATAAAATCTCACCAGGCATTCCCTGCCGCCGTCGGGCCACCTGGGCCTCTTCTTGGGCTCGTTGCGGACCTACTCGTATGATTTCTTGAGAATGTTACGCTGACGCCCCCTTCAGCGCCAGAACCAGTGGGCAAACACCCACGAAAAACTGCCGAAATTGCCTATATATATATATTGATCTAATATTATATATAATTTTTAATTTTTTTAATAAAAGTTTGGTTCTTTGGTGTACCAAAATTTTGAACCCCTATACCGAACCGAAGAACGAAACTTTTAAAAAAAGAATACCTACATCAAATCAAAAAACAAAATTAGTTTTGTTTGGTTCAATTTTTTAATTTTCGGTATTTATGTCTATCCAATAAAAAATTTAAAAAAAGTTAAATTATTTTTCCACCTCCCTCCGGCCCCCACATTTTTATCCTACCCTCACCCCCGTCACCCCCACTCCAGCCTACAATTTTTTTAAGAAAAAAATTCATGCACAAAAAAAAAATTGTGCAATTAAGAATTTTTTATTATGAGGTGGAGATCTATGGGTCTATATAGGTACCTATATTTTATCTATTTTGACTATGTTTGTATGAGCTTTTAAGATAGACCAACCCATATTAACACATTTAGAAAATATGAGTGATCCATTAAAATAACTATGGATAAAATGATTTTTTTTACCTTATATGGATATAAATTGCCACCTATAGCTGAAATTATTAATGACGGTTGCAATTACATAGAAGATATAAGTTAAAAATATAAACTTATTTATGGAAGCAATGAATTTTCATCCATTATGTTATGGAATAATGATACATTAATTGAATTAATTTCTACGTGTTTGAATTAAATAAGAAGGGACTATAATTCTTTAGAATAAATGAATGTATTAACTGGCGACTCCGCTCAACAATACAATACTTTTCCCCCAAATCAAAAGTGGTAATTAGATGGGTTGGGTCAAATTTGAGTAATTATAATGGGTCAGGATAACAAACGGGTCATAGTTCAACCCAATTCAAATTTGCTAGGGGCAAAATGGGTTGGGTCAAAATAGATTGAGTAATGCGTTATAGAGCTGGTTAAGATCTAACCCGATCAAACTTTTACTGAGTTTTACTTATTTTTTGTGTTCTTTTTAAATGTTTAACTACTTGATTAAATTATATTTTTCTTTATTCTGGTTATACAAAACATATCAAATTATAAAATAAATTTTAAAAATATTTTGACAAGATTTTTCTCGAGTCAATTCGAATTGCATATCAACTCAATTTTAAATGGGTTGAGTTGAGATTAGTGGAGCTAATAAATAACCCGCTCAAACTTTAATGAGTTAGGTGAATTAAGCGGATTGAGTTTAACTTTGTCACCCCTAGTCCAAATAATATATGTACATAGATTGGTTCTAAAGTCAGAGAAAAAAAATCTGAATACATTTAAAGTCATGGAAGATATCTGAATACGATTTTAAATATAGATTTTGTGGATCAATGAAGAATTGGTGATCCTCCCGACCATAATAGATTAGTGAATAGAGAAAGAAAATCTAGTCACAAATTGAAAACAACATTCTATTTTTAGAAAATTGCGTACCATGGCCTCGTACTCCATGGGTGAAATTGAATTTCACCCGTTCAGGTCTTTATCATGTTGATTTATATAGCGCTCTAGGAATAAGAGTTCGGATAGAACAATATCAAATTGATCATGTCTACAAATGTTTTTAAAATTGGTAAAAACTAAATGAACGACAGTGTTAGCTGTCCTTCGATTTTAATCGACCCTTTTTATTGGTTTCATGAAAGCGACAATACACAATCCATTGATTTGACATCGATTTTTCTTAAAATCCTGATCGTGCCTGTCGATTTTGACCATTATTTTAATACTGTTATACTAAACAAAATGTAATTAATTACTATACAAATTAATCAAGATTTGTTTCTTAATATGGATAAGAACAATCTATGTAGTGTCAAAATTATGAGTAGTTGCTCCTATAAATATTAGGACAGAAGGACAATTATAGGTACAATCATAGTCAGAGGGAACCTTAAATAATGGAGGTTACATACCCTAATTTATGGGAACTATGAAATGCATCTATACCAAACTCAATGAATAATATGAACAAAGTCCCAAATTTTCGAATTATTAGGGGACCAATTTTTTATGTCCTGTCATTTTCACATTTATTAATATCTAATTTCCAACATGATCCACTTAACTCTCCTTAACAGAGACAATTCCATTTCCACTTCTTTGTGACAAAGTCCTTCATGAACTTCGTATACCCTAGCATCTTTTCCAATACCTCAATGAGAGAATGTTGATGGAGAGCTATTTCAGGATGGAGAGGAAGTGCTTCCATTATATTTCTCATCTGAACTCAAGATTAGAACTTTATATATTTAAATTTAAAATCATATCACAATCCGTTTGAATTATTAGGTATCAAAGTTTATTATGTTTACTCGTTTTTATGTATCGAAATCAGGAAATGGGCATTTTTAAATTCATTCATCCAAACATAAAAGTGATTTTAGTACTGAACACAATTTGAAGGTGAAAGCAATAATTCACTCAAATTCAAACCATTTTAACCACTTCAAGGTAGAACTGTCAAAACAGATTGGCTCGCACCTCGTCCATGCTAGCTCATAAAAGTTTTGAAATTTGACGAGGCAGGCCGAGCTTATCCTTTTTTTGTGGACCAGAAAATAGTTAGCCTAGTTCATCAATACATGGGTTGTGGGACTTGCTGGGTCAGCCCATACTTTTACAACTATATATATTGTTTTATATTTTTTAAATTAAATTATAATTTTAAAATATTAAAATAAATAGCAACAACAACACAATATTACATGGTATAAGTGTTAATATTACATATTGTAAAAATAAAATTTATATCTAAATTTTAAATATTTAAATTTTTTAAATAAACTATGAGTTTGAACTCTTATTATTTTAATACTCTATTTTATTTTTATTTTAAATTATTTTTTAATTCGCCCCACGAACCAGTTCAATCCTTATTGCAAAAGATTCACAAATCAGTAGATTTATTTGGGCCGAGTTAAAAAGTTTATTTTTCAAAATGAATTTTAAAAATCTTAACTCAACATTGTTAAATCATGAATTAGGTCAGATCCAATGAACCTAGTCCATATTAGCGGCTCTAAAAACAAAAATAAAACTAAGAAATACTGTGAATCTAAGGTCTACGAATAATAAGGGGTCACGTCTGTGGTCAAAAGTTCGCCCACAAATAAATAATTCTGTTCACTTTAGGTAATACTCCTACTAATTGCATCTTAATTTTGGCCGACTTTTTTTTTCCCACTAATCATACAAAAATAAATAAAATAAAAAATATTCGCCTCCATACTAAACATATTTTGAGAAAATAATGCCCAGGAGTACTTATGATAAACACAAATTCCAATAGGCAATAATCAATCCCCTAACTATCAAATGTGATGGCAAAATGGTAAATACTTAGCGTTTCAAATTTGAGCTTTATGTATAAAATAATTTTTAATAAAGAACATTACCTCACTATATTTCAAGAATAGATGCTCCACCCGATTGGTCAAATGGACCCTTGTACTTGTATGCGAAGAGGTTTAAAAGTTTTACTTTAATCAAGTTTAAGTGGTCAGTTGACAAATAACTAAGTAAAAGGGTTCATAATACAATCGCATACAAGTACAAGAGTCCACTTGACCATTCTGTCTTTATTATTTTATCTTATAATAAAATTTTTTTGATATAAATTTAAATTAGTCAGAGCCCAAAATAAACGTTAAAATCGAGAATTTAAAGAAATAGTGAGCCATCTAAGCGTTAACTTTGCCGACATAGTGAAAATTACCTTAGGAGTATGTGTTTTCTTGAAAGAGGAGAATCCTTGTCAATGTTTGTTTTCCATATTCAATGATATATCCATGTCGGAAAAAGATATTAAAAGCAATTTCACATTAAAAATAGCAATATAATCTGATAGTAAATATAATCTGATAGTAGTACTAAGTTCAATTGAATTGTCATTCCATATCTATTCCAAATCACATATAGGTCTCGTGCTCTTGATAACAAAAAATTTGCTATTCTATTCGTATAAAATATAAACAGACGTGAATTCAAAATTTTAAATTTATCTCGATTCATGACTTAAAAATTAACTTCGTCCATGTATAAACACAAGGTTGAGTAGAGTAAATGATGATCACGAGGGAAAAAAACTTATAGAAATGTACATTCTCTAGGTCTTGTATCTTCTCATTGTATTAGGTCATTGTAAACATCAAAATTATACTATGAGGTTACTCTAATTTAGTAAAATCATACCTCATGGCTCTATAAATGGTAACATATTCTACGACATCTCGAAATCTAATAAACTCTCGTAATATTGAAAAAATAAAAGAAAACAGGGAATGTCTCCATTTGATCTATTTATCAATTCAACGAATTTATCTAGTACAATTTACATTTTTCTATATAAAAATGAGACTATTAGTGTGTGTGCAGGCGAAAGTTAGCGGCTATGAATTTTCCTAGAAATTGCCCCCAACCCCCAAAAGTAGTAAATATGAATAAATTTCATTTAAGATATTTTTAATACAATGACATACTTGGACACCAAGTCAAATTACAGAGACGAGAAATATTAGGCCAATCGTTTTGTTAATATCTATGTGTGCGGGGTAAAGTAGTTCAAAATTTAAAGAAGTAGACATATGAATTAATCGAAAAGAATTAATAAATCGGTATAATTTTGGAGATTCGGATGAATTAGTGTAGCTCCGCCGGGCCACTCGGATTTTCCTATATATATATATATATGTAAAGAAGAGTTGGTTCCCTACCACACAGCTAAGTTTTTACAGTTGTAATTACAAACAACATATTCTACTACCATTGTTAACTTCATCAAAAAACAAGAATGGTGGTCTTAACAAAATCTGCCATTGATCACTTCCCTATAGTCAACAACTCTCTCAAAGCCCCTTCATTCTTCAATGACATTCCTGTGATAGACCTCTCTAAACCTGATTCGAACAACCTCATTGTTAAGGCTTGCGAAGAATTCGGTTTCTTCAAAGTCATAAACCATGATGTTCCAATGGAATTCATAAGTAAACTCGAATTAGAAGCCATCAAATTCTTTTCTTCTCCTCTTTCTGAGAAACTAAAAGCAGGGCCTGCTGATCCTTTTGGCTACGGCAACAAAAAGATTGGACCAAATGGCGATATCGGTTGGGTTGAATACATTCTCGTATCAACAAATTCTGAATTCGATTACCAGAAATTTGCATCTATATTAGGTGTAAATCCAGAAAACATTAGGTAAGACATTAAAACAGGGTAATGTCTTTGTTTTTATGATTTCTTGATTTATTTTTACTATCGTTATTGCAGAGGTGCGGTGAATGATTATGTGTCAGCAGTGAAGAAGATGTCGTGTGAGATTCTGGAAATGTTGGCGGAGGGATTAAAGATTCATCCGAGGAACGTATTGAGTAAGCTTTTGATGGATGAAAAGAGTGACTCTGTTTTCAGGCTGAATCATTATCCTCAAACTCAAGAATTCAGTGCCAAAAATTTGATTGGATTTGGAGAACATACCGATCCACAAATCATATCGGTTTTACGATCAAACAACACTTCCGGCCTTCAAATTTTACTCAAAAATGGCAACTGGATTTCAGTGCCACCTGATCAGAATTCCTTTTTCATCAATGTTGGTGACTCATTGCAGGTACACCCATCAATTTCTGTCCTGGAAGCTTATAGTTACGTGTTCCACAAAACTCAATCTCAAAAATATTCGCGTGCAGGTTATGACTAATGGAAGGTTTAAGAGTGTGAAGCACAGAGTATTGACAAACAGTGTGAAATCAAGACTATCAATGATATATTTTGGAGGACCACCATTGAGTGAAAAAATAGCACCATTGCCATCACTAATGGAAGGAAAAGTCAGTTTATACAAAGAGTTTACATGGTTTGAGTACAAAAAATCTGCTTACAAGACTAGACTAGCTGATAATAGGTTGGTCCTTTTTGAAAAAAGCTTATAATATTTGATAATGATGTATATAACTTAAAACTCTCGATAAGATAGTAACATCCAAGCGTTCAACTCTTTAGGAAGGATCTGTTGTAATATTAGAATGATGTTTTTATAATAGTTAAAAGTCATTATTTATCTATTATACATGTATTAACCTAAGGGATTATGTATTTTCTAATGTTCTTTATATATGTTTTCGAGAAATCGTAATAATTCAATCAGTTGGCTACTAGAACTCTCATTTGTAAAATTTCACATATGTTTGGCTAAAGGTTTTAAAAAACATATACCACTTTTTTTTAATAAAAACATGACACGGGTAAAGAGATTGAGAATTAAAATAACTTGCATTTACTTAAATACAAGTAATTGTAACTTACTCGACTAACTTAAAGGAAACAAACTTGAAAATTTTAAAGAATTACTCTAATAACTTAATCTTATCTACAAGATGAGATTAGTTGACTTATTCAAATTAACTCAAATACTTGCTAACAAACAGATTACTAGGTTTGTCTCAATAACATGACCAAAAAGTTGTCATTCATGACCTACTAAAAATTCTAACTCCACCTATATTTGTTACATCATCACCATCAACTATACATTATGCCATATTATTCCAAATTATGTGATAATATTTGAATTTCGAGAGTCAAATTAATGATTTTTTAACTCCATTTTTTTCATATGCTTTTAGATATTATAAAACTTGTTAATTATCGTAACTTGTAATACATTGTACATAATTATCAAATATATAAATTTTATTAGGACAAACCAAAAGATTCTATGTCTATAACTATCTCTTAAATACTTTTCATATAATTATCTTCTAAATATGATAGCATAAATATTTTCTTATACTAATATCTAGCTTGTTCGACCAAACTTTAAAAATCAATTTAAAAATATTTTTATCATAAATACATTTAATGATAAATAAATATTTTTGAGGAGAAATTAATATTTGACCAAACTTTTGAAAGTTCTTCTAACTATATTTTTCTCAAAAACGCTTTTTAGAAAAAACTAGATTTTTAACTTCCAACAATTTCTACTGCCTTAACTGAAAACACTTATTTTCTCCTAAAATTTTTTATCAAGCGCCCCCCCCCCCCCTCGCTCTTCTTCTTTTTCCAAATAAGCTTCATAAAAAAATAATTAAAAAAATAAAAAATAAGCCAACCACTTTTGACCTTAAAAAAATTTGACCAAACAACTACTCTTTCATCCGTGACACCTTTTGACTTGTATGATGTTTAAAAAAAAAGGAAAAATTTTAAAATTTATGATCTAAAATCATTTTAAAATATTTGTATTGTTAAGAATTATTTTATTAAGAGTAAAAAAAATTAAAAAATATATTATTTTTAATATAAGTAATATGATATTTTTTTGAAAATGGACCAAAAAAAAAAGTACCACGTAAAATATGATGAATTCTATTTTAAAAATGAGAAGCCAATTGTGGTTTGAGGATAATTATTAACCTAGTATGTAGGCTTAGATTGTGAAAGGTATATCTTACCAAACATGTGATGCTCCCTTATCCAAAACACTAAATTTCTCGTGCAAATTATTTGATAAAAGCACATACAATCTTTGATATATCCATGGATATAGATTAGATTGGATTGACAATACTTTCACCAACTACATCTAAAATATTAGCCCTTAATTTCTTCCCATTTTTGGGGAATAATTTGGACCTGTTTGGTACATATATATCTCCCTACCAATAGCTAGGATTTTTGATGAGACATTCTTCTTATCCTAAAGAAATAAAAGAGGTGAAAAAGTTACTTTGAAACTAAAATATAGAACACGAGAGCTCAATCCCTTCATGATCTTATTTTTTCATGACCCAATTCTAATATGTGAAAACTTTTTTATTCAAACTTTTTCTCAATTCTCACGTGTCATAATTGCGTCACACTACACTAATCTTTTATGTATCGTTTCAATTTTATTGAATGTTCTGGAAGGAACGTACATAAAAGCTTAGTCCCTTTATCTTAGTTTCTATCATATAAAATTCCATATTTTTTAACGATAACTAAGAAAAACTATTGATAATAAAGTGACAAAATTATTTCTCCTTAATAATCAAATTTGTCGTAGTGCCTCCACAACTTCATCAAATGTCACCCACAATATTATGCCAATTTTGTACGATGTATAAATTAATAACTATAGTATTATAGTAACTAAAATTTGGTGAATGGTGATGTTATCATAATTAATAACTGGATAAGAGAGCGTAACTGACCAAAGTTTATCCCAACGTACGTAACACAACGACCTATATAAATTAAACTATGTTGTTGTATACATAGATTCTAATTAAATAGTACATACGTATAAAGAAAAGGTTACGTCTGTTTGGTCATGTCAGAAGTTTAGAAATGTCTCATAGACAATGTACTATTGACCTAGTCACCCATGAACACCACCTATTTTTGGATCCCCAACAACACCCCAGCCCATTTCATATTCCATCATGCATTACATACTTTGATCTGAAAGCAATAAATTCAAGGTCAATTTTTTTTATTGTTATAGCGAAATGTTGTGATAGAAAACACATAAGATAAGTATATAACACAACAATAACTTAATTTTATAGTAAAATATCTGATTGTCTATAAGATTTGTTAATTTTGTACTCTCTCGATCTGTTCATTTTTACTTGTCACTGCTTCGTTTTTCGAAGTCAACTTGATTAAATTTCAAAATTAAATTGAAGTAGCTAAATTTATTATTTGAAATCTAAAATTTAAATGGTCGAAAACTATACGAAAAATGTTATAAGTTTCAACCCTTCTCATATTAATATAATGAAAAAAATTTGTATCTAGTTAATTGTCTTTTTTTTTTCCCTTGAGGCCTGAGGATCATCACTAGTTTGATGGACGAGGTGGCTTTCGCTTGTATTGTTCTTGGTTGTTAATGGTAATTCACAATGTTACCAAAATATGATAGAAAAATATATCTGTATATATTGGTCAACGTTCGTAGAGTTTGATATCAATAAGTGAAATAATAACAAGTAAAAGTGAACGAATAGAGTATTTTAGAAAGCTAGAATGGTTACTTCAAATTATAAAAGTGTACATACAATTCTCTTTGTGGAATAAGTTGAAGGTTTGAGGTAAATTAATTAGTGGTGGACTTAGGTGATATATGAATTATCTGGTGAAAAATTATATTGTATATATATAACGTTAATTTTTTTTTTTTTATGTTTGTAACTTCTTATCACATTTTACTGAATTTCGTTGAACCGCACTGATTTTTATTTTTTTTTAGTTTTCTACTCGGTGGCCGAAGACCGCCCCGACTAAATTCGGACCCAACAGAATTTTTTCCATTCCCAGGGCTCAAACCCGAAATCTCCGATTAAGGATGAAACACTCCCACCAGTGCATCACAATCCATGTTGGTCCGCACTGAAGTTTTGAATCCACAAAATGGTAGCACCACAACAATAATTCTTACGACAACTTTTCTATATTCTCTGCATGTGATATTCAATACACCCCTATAATAATATCACACCTCTTAATTTATTTATGTTCTAAATTTAGCCATAGATTTTGAATGCATTGGATGTGAACACCAAACATTGACAAAATCCATCTTATTTATAATTTTCTTTGTAAAGTCATTTTTGTGATCATTCTTTCAGTTAGTTGGGCTGAAACATCATACTATATACTTTTTGATCTGGACAGAACATGTAGATGTACAATATTTGAAAGTAGTAGTTACAAAAGTGACAGTTCGAGGGGGGGTGTTGGGGGGCTAGGTAGAATTTTTTTTTTTTTTTTTTTTACCAAAATTAGAAGATCATGAAAGGGACTCACAAAGATTTAACAACCACATTTTTGAAATTCAATGTCCCTTGTAGTACCTTTTTTCATACTAACATACGGTAATGGTGGATCCAGTGTGTTATCCTATAAATTATGTGAATTGAAATTGTCGATGAATAAGTTTTGTATCTAAAAGGTAAAATTTGTTGTTAATTCTATTTAGCGATGATTGTCAAATGATCGAAAGGATCTCATATTCTTAGGACTTTATGTTCATAATGATGTCATGCTTGCTTTTGGCACTTTGGAGAAACAAATCTTGATTGAACCTATATTTGTTCAATGATACAATTCGTTCATGGTAAAAGGGGACAATATACAGGATGCGTAGAAAAAAGTTGTACTACTTGGCCTAATTCAGCGAAACTACAAACTAAAAGATAGAAAAGAAGAGACCAATCCTATTTGATCTCTTTGAATTTCATATTCGAAGTTGTGATCGATCTATTCACTAAAATAAATCAGTTCAATACATTTCTTATGTACTCAAAGGTACTATATTGGATTTGAATCAGATTTAGGATCAATCTATATTCAATACCGTGCGAAAAATTTGATAACATTGGAACGTTTTAGAGGTCAAATACACTTTGAATTTTCATTTTCTTTTGTTTCGAGAAATTTATCCGTCGGGATCAGGATTGCTCTCAGATAATGGATCAGATTGTACCAATATCAACCCCTTTTTTGTCATTCATTCCTATTAGGAATGGGGTAGAATAGAAAATAGGAGTCTAAGACATGTATCGCCGAGACCTTCTCTTGAACTCTAAAAAAAACTTATGTCACTCCATCGCTGTAGGGGCAGAAATCCATCTCTATCTCGACTTAGTATTAGTAGCCCACGCTTTGAACTAGAGGTCCCTTTCCAATCTAGGATCCCATGATCCTGAAATCGATCTTATCAGCTGGGATCGCAAATCTAAAATTGTATCTTAAAATGTTGGTCAAATTTCATATTATTTGAGCTATGACACCTAAAAAGAACGGAAGGTGTATTCACTATACATACAATGATACAAATATTTGAATGTTGGTTCAAAATTATTGTATATTAATTTTGAGATTGCTGCAAGTACTCATAAACTTTAAATTCTGAATCCTCCTCCGTTGATACAATTTTTCTTTCATATACTTTAGTGTGTGTATATATATTTTGAACATTTTATGGAAACGAGTCTTAGTCTTCTTAATTGATTTGTCACATCGTATCATTAAGATATTTTTTTGCCTGCCCTTCATAAAGAAAATGTGCCAAATCAATCTCACTAATTTAAGTAAGGTTTCCTAATAATTGTAATTAGTGTACGTTGAGGTATCAATCAATCCTAATATAATTCAATATGCACAGCACTTGTAAGTTAAACGTCCTTTTCTTCTTTCTATGTAATCAACAGCTTTATTCATAAGAAGACTTTGAACTAACAAAACATCACTTTTAACTATCCAAGAATTATTCATGGACAGAAATGGTCAATGCTTTCGCATTAATTAATGATCTTGATTTCGACATGTAATTACTAAGAGTTTTAGGAGGCAATAATTCTTTAAACTAGCCTTGGACTAGATGCAGGGCATTGTTGGATGTGCAAATGAAGTCATGATGACACTCGACATTTGGATAAAAGTGTGTGTATATATATATTGATAGTAAAAGTATATATTTATATTACACTATCATCATGTCATATATCTTACTCATAATTATATTGTAACATCGTTATTTTGGATGTTTTTATGCTTATTACAAGTTTTATGTGTGTAGAAGGGCTTGCGTAGTAAACATTCAAGCCCTACCAAGGAGGTTGGGGATTTTGCAAAATAGCGTAGTCCAACGAAGGACAAGAATGTGTTTAAAGAGAAGAAATAATATGTTCATTTAGAAAAGGTATTTTTGATTCATTAAGACATAATGCGAGCATTGCTGAACCAAATTATTGATGGCACTGGGTTTTCCATGTTGGGTTCTCAATTCGAAACTGGGTTGAGCTCGTCGTATCGGACTACCTAGTGCGAGTTACTTCTTCTATATGGTTTGCGAGCTATTACATAGGAGCGGGGGTTGTGCTCACCTAAAAGAGCAGCTACGGTTTTTCCTTGTCTTTAAAAAAAAAATTATTAACGATATTGACATTTTTAGACCAAACTATTAATTGATGACATTTTTATTTAATTTTGTCCCAATTATTTTAACGATTTTTCTTTTCCAACCAAACAAATCCTAAATCTTGTCACACACTAGGTAAAACGTCCCACCACAAGGTTCACTCTCAGTACTTCTTTTTAAAAACAATAATTGTAATGAAATTTTTGAAAAATTAATGATACATAATTGTACTTCTTTTACCGGAATTAATGATTCATAATTATTGAGGAAAAATTAATTTGTTGCATGTCACATTATACATACGTCGCAAACAGGCATATTGCCATAAACAAAAACAAAAAAAAATTAAAAATTTCCCTTTTAAAATTAGATCATTTATTCTTCTTTTGCCAATTCTTAATCATATAGATATTATTTTAAATAAATCGTCTTTTCCTGCATTAAACCGTTGAAATTGCTATAAACTTATCATGGTTTAATAGTTGAGACTTAAATTCAAATTACTAAACTTCTGTATTAATGGTGGTGTCCTAATTTCATACCTAATCTTCGCCAAATTAAAAAAAAATGTGTCTATTTATTTGGTTAGGGAAAATAAGTTGTTGCTTCTTGATGTCATTTGACTGATATTTGATTATTTAGGTCATAACTAGCGGTATTATGTGAAGAAGGGGGTGTAAATTAATTATTTTGTCAGAAACTCAGGCCATTGGAGAGAATTGTTGGGTATTTGCCCTAAGTTTTCAATTATAATTGAATTTTCTTTTTCTTTAAAGAAAAACGCAAAGTCTCCATATTTGGCTAATCATTTTTCTTGTAAGAATAGATTTATAACTCTATAAATAGATGTTTATTCTTTCTAATTTGATAGCATTATTCACAATGTAATTCTAGAGGATTACAGGGGGAGAAACAGTGAGACACAAATATTATGTAAATGTTTGTGTGAATCTTTTTTTTTATTCCAAGTAAATTATGTGATGTTATTTCTCTCAATATTGTGTACTTTATTTTTATTATAGTGGATTACACATCTCTTCTTGTAGATATAGATTGATTAATCAAATCGCGTTAAATATCTGTGTCTCTTTTAATATATTTTTCGTTTGTATTCTTACTCATGGTCCTTCGAAATTTGCTATTTCCTATGACACTTGAATACTAACAATTGGACAGAAAAAGACCTAAAAATGGAGCATGCACCCGAAATAAGGAAAAATTAATGAAATGCACCTAACAAGAGAAAATTATCAGTCCCAAATGTGACCAATACATGTCCTATCATATTGAAAAATGAAAAAGAAAAAAAAAAGGATTATTGCGAATGAATTGGTGCATCAGATGATATCTTATAAAGAAATGCATGAATCTATTTTCTTTGTCAACAATTCCTCAATAACTCAGTGCGATTCACATCTTCTATATTATTTGCATATTATTACACAAAAAATATATGTAAAAACTTCTTTATTCCAAAGCTATTGAATTTTAGGCAATTATACCTTTCGTTTACTTTTTGGCACTAAATATCCTTTACAACAGTATCCAAAGTGGAGCAAATATGCCTCCCTCCACTAACCAACTTCACATCAAATATATTAGCAGGTATAAAGTATAACAATTTAATTATAAAATATAAAATTATTTTGTTTCATGTTTAATCAGAGATTTTAAGTAATTCTTGAATTATTTATCTCATTATTTTTGCTTTAATAATGAAATAACTTATTCGAAAGTAATTTACTTATTTTTAACTAAACGACCAAAGAATTTAATTGCTCGCTAATGGTTGCTTGTAGGCAAATCTGAAGTTGTCTCTGCATCTTGAGTAGCGTGTTTAATATCTTTTGTCCATCCCTTTTTTAAAAAAAATTAAATTTCATTTTCAAGGGGTCCACTTAACTCTCATCAAAAGGTAAAAAATATCCAATTCAACAAAATATCCTCCTCTTTATTCTTCTTTCTAAAGTGATTGAGAATTGAAAATTTGAGAATTGGAGGGATGGATTTAGACAAGTAGAATAAAAACTAACGTTGGATTTTGAGAATAACGATGTTCCACGTCAGCTCGAGGGACCCACACTGTCTTTTCTATATTTTTTTCATATATATCATAATTGTGATATGTTAAAAAAAATGTGAGTGAATAATAATAATTTTATAATATACAATGAACGTAACCAACGAATAATAAAACGCCAACGATGCTTCTTGATAAAATTTATTGGCCTGTCCCCGACAATATATAAAAGTGTTGACGTGGCACTTTTATGTGGTAGGTTAGTGCTTTTAACACGTGTAGTTTTGATTATAAGAACCAAAAACAACTTTTTAAATTTATGTACCAATATTTAATTCAACATAAGCAAGAAAAGTAGTAACATATGCAGAGTAATTTTATGAATTCGGGGAAAATAACATATATGGGATTTTAATCTATTTTGTGAAGATAATGAAGTTATTTTTCATAAATTTTAAGCTTAAGTAAAATATTTTAAAGTAGCTCTGAAAAGTGCATACATTGGTGAAGAAATCATATTGCACATAATGTAGTAAAGAATAGATATAAAAAATAATAAGATATCAAATTAAAGAAAATAATAGATAATAAAGCCATCTTCAGAATTCACTGTCTGTGTATAAAGAATAGAGAGCACTCGGAGATAATCAACATCAGCACAATTCTTTATTTTACTCTCTAAAGTTTTTTTTTTCCATTTTCAACACGTCGTATTGCGGTGGCATGAACGAAATAGAGTCTTGCTTATGGAGTATTGTGTGATAAAAGATATCATCCAAACTTAAAGACAAGTTTTACAAAATGGTGGTTAAACCGTCTCTACTATATGAGGTGGAGTTTGGCCAATTAAAAACTCACATGTTCAGAAGATGCACGTTGCAGAGATGAGGATATTGGGATGGATGTGTGGCCCTTGTGGTTGACTAGATGACGGAAGCAAGACTACAATTGTTTAGACATGTGCAAAGAAAAAGTACTGATGCCCTTGTTAGGAGATGCGAAAGGTCGGATTTAGGGATTACACGGAGAGGCAAAGGTACACCGAAGAAGTATTAGGGGAGATAATCAGACAAGATATGGCGAATCTTCATCTCACCGAGGACATGACCTTAGATAAAAATGAAGGGAGGTCACTATTAGGGTAGAAGACTAATATGCTAATAGGGGTAGGTTGATGTATGACCTTGTGATATAATAGGTTAGTAGAAGTAGTTGTGTCTTTATATCCCATCTTGTCATTATACGTCTTACATTTGTTAATTTTATTATATTTACATACTATCATTTGTCTTTCATTATTAGACTTTTTCCTTTTTTTCCCTTTCTTTTCTTTTTTTTTTTCAATATTAAGTATCTTCTGCTTATGAGACTTGATTTTTGAGAAGGGGATTTTTTGAAAATAAACTTTCTATCTCAAGGAGATATAATAAAGTTTGTGTATATTGTACTCTCCTCAGACCCCAGCCACTTGTGAATTTCACTGAATATATTCTTGTGGTTGAAGAAGTACTATTCACCTTTATATATATTAAAAAAAGACTAAAAAGCAATTAAGAGTATGGTTTTAGAGCCTACCCTCTATTTTACTTTTGGAATAAAGTCAATATAGTATACAATAGAGAGTAAAAGTGCAAAAAGGCAAACTAGACAATATACAGTTACATATATTAACCTTGTATTCGAGTTCTTAACCTCCATATCATTTTATTTAAGATTATGTTCGGATAAACTACAGTTGTGTCATTTCCTCATGTCTAATCTTCTCCCCCCTCCCCTAATATTTCTTCGCCTATCTCTACACCTCGCGATAACCAGAGTCAAATTCTCATGTTTTTTCAGATGATATGCATCTCTTTTGCACATGTTTGAATTATTTTAATCTCGCTTCCCTTCCATTATTCACAATATAAGCTAACTATCATTCTATTCTCAATATTTTCAATCTTATTTTTATCTCTTGTAGTATTTCAACAGATTATCTCAGCATCATCATCTTTATATTCATCTCTTGGTGAACTTGCAAATTTTTAACAAAATTATCATCATAAATATGTTTTCTTTTTTTGGTTATAAACACATATTAGTGAGAGTAAATAAAAAAAAAATTCAAAGTTAACTATAAAGATATTATTTTTTAAATAGATGATATTTATTTAATAATAGAATTGATTTTGAAAATGAAAAGACAGTACAATTGAATATGGAAAATCTTGCTGCCTCTGATGATGACAGAGCATTAAATTTGAAAAAGATTGGTGAGAAACAGAAGAATATGGGAAGAAGAAGAAGAAGAAGAATAACCCAGAAATTAAAAGAAAACATGGGGAAGGGGGAAACCAAGGGATCCCATCATCATCCAAATGGATTTGACTGACTACTCAGATGAAGTTGACTCCTCTTCAATATGGACCACCAACCATTTAAAACTATAGCATAATACATGAATGCGTTTTTTAATAGTTGATCCACATTTAATATTATATAAAATTAAATAAATATATATACATATTTTATGTGCCATATAATATATATATATATATATATATATATATATATATATATATCTTTTAAGACGTTGGGAGGAAAGGAATACTCAATCATAAGATCTCTTTGTAACAATCATTTGTCATAATAACAGTCAAATTTTAGTTAAAATTCATTAATTTTACAAGGTATCATTTTCAAATGCCCTACCAATGTTGAAAATTGAAAATAAATAAATAAAAGTCATAATCAATGGATCAAATCTTGGACCAAATTAGGTAAAAAGATTAGAAAAGAGATTATTTGGGAGAAGCTGGAGGTGGACTCTATGACAGTCAAGATGAGAGAAGTGAGACTATAATTATTTGGATATGTATAGAGAAGAAGTGTTGACGCTCCTATTAGAAAGTATAAGAGGTTGGAGTTAGAGATCGTGTAGAGGGATAGAGATAAACTAAAAAAGTATTAGGGAGGGGGTTGATTAGACAGGATATGACGCAGTTCTGTATCATCGAGTACATGACCTTAAATAGAAAGGAATGATAGTCACGTATTAAGGTAGAAGGCTAGTAGGCTATTAGGGGTAGGATGATATGTACATGTCCTTGTGAAATAGTAGGATTTTATCATTAGTCGTGTCATTATATATTGTGTTGGTATTGATCGTCCTTTATTTTGCTATTTGTATTATATTTATGAGTTTTCAATTGCTTTTCACTATAGTCATTTTTGTATTTAGTATTTTTTTGCTTTTGAGGCTGATATATTTGCGTTGAGGATCTTTCTGAAACAACCTCTCTATCTTTATGAGATAGTGATAAGGTATGCATATATTTTTACTCTCCTTAAATTTCACTTATGAAATTTGATTGAGTAAGTTATTATTGTTGTTTAATTTTACAAGGTGTCATTTTCAAATACCCTTGCTTTTTTTGCTTTTTTTAATTTTCAAATGCCCTACCAATGTTGAATTTTTGAAAATAAATAAATAAATAAAAGTCATAATCAGTGGATCAAATCTTGGACCAAATTGTTTATGACTAGAATAGTCATTTCATTACGTGATTTTCATGATTGTTCTACTCTATCACCTTTCTTTTTCCACGAAGAGTCTTGATAGTGCAAACACATAACTTGGTTTTAGAAAACGAAGGCTCAATTAATTATTAATTAACTAAATCTAATCTAGGAATATTTAATTAATTGAGTTATTACACGGATTACATAAATAAACTCACTGTTAAACTTGTTTATTTACGTCCTAAAAAGAAGACAATATCTTTTACTTGGGAGGCAAAAATATTATAAAAGATTACATGTCGAAATCCACATTTTATGTAGAGAGCAATTTATTACTTATGTGAATATTCAACTAGAAAGTTGACATAAAAAAGTTGATGTAGACCTCAAAATTAATTTTTAACAACATCACTTTCATGATGCAATATGTCTTTCTCATATAATAAAAAAAAACGATTCTTAGTTTAAGTGATAATAAAGTATTTTGCTCTCACTCTGATTTATAACGTAACTTGGGACGAAATGTAACAATTCAGTCTGCTAGTGATTTTGTCCTTTTTGAGTCTACGCTCTCATGATTTTAAGACACATCATTGTAGATAAGGGTTATTTACTTATATAACCAGAATCTTTCTCATGTTCTATCGATATGGGAGATTTGCCCCCACCATATGGAATTCTTCTGGGCTAAATACTGAGGTGTGTCTCGCCTCATCGGGATTCGTCTAAATTCGGTTGAATTCAAACCCACATCGAAAAGGCTAATACAGTAGTGACTGTGATATCATTTCTAACGGTCCAGCCAGCTAGCGATATTTTTCGCTTTGGTCCTAGGACCGCACGACTTTAAAACGTGTAACTAGTAGGTAAGACTTGTTTACTTATATACTCAATATCTCTCTTGTGTTTTGTTGATGTGAGACTTCTCATCTTAAGATAAATTATTACACGAAGAGAATATATATTATTTATATATTTTAATTTTAGGTAGGTTATGATCGATTATATGAATCTGGTTCAGTATTAAATACATAGTACTCAAATCTATAATTGATTTTCAACCCATTGTTTTGATCAATTAGTTGAAGAAACATCACTATCTACATTGATGTGTTATTTATTACTGTTGATTAGACCAAGTGCATGCCTCTACTGCACCTATAGTCTATAGGCTATTGAGAGTGACCTATTTGATCTAACTATTGAAAATGTAGCCATTTTATCTACCACTTAAATAGAAAATCAGTTATGTTTGACTCATTGTTCATTCTATTTATTAATTGGCTACCAATTTCTTCATAAAAAGAGTCATTTTCTGTCAGCTACTCCCTCCGTTTCATATTAGTTGACCATGTTAATTTGATACAATCCTAAAAAAAATCTCAATTAGAAGAGCATTGTGTGAATCCATGATGTTTTGAAATCATAAATTTAACTACAACTATTTTATATAGTCCTTTAGTAGACAAATAAAATAAAATATTTATTTTTAATATAAAGATCAAGTAAAATGAGACTGAAGGAGTACTAGATGATATAAATTCAAATAGTTTGAGAATTACTTTTAGGTTGTACCTATCGTCTTACTATTTATAAGATCATAGTGTTGGTGGATGTTGTTTGAAGTGATAGGTGGATGTAATTAGAAGTGTAATTACCTTTTGAGTTATTATCGTCCTACTATTTATAAGATCATAGTGATTGGTGGATGTATTAGAAGTGTAAGTACCTTTAGGTTGTACCTATCATCTTACTATTAATTAGAAGTGTATCGTATGAAATGATGTTTTGAGACAGTAAATTTGACTATTGCTATTCTATGTAATTATTTAATAGACAGATAAATGAAACTTTTATTTTTGATATAAGAATCAAGAATAGTTTGAGAATTACCTTAAGGTTGTACGTATCGTCTTACTATTTATAAGAACATAGTGATTGGTGGACGTAACTGTCGTCATCTGTTTGTGTCAAAGCGATTAGTTTAACATTGAAAATCACAAATTGAAAAGAATACACAATGCAAGCAATAAAATATATGAGTACGAATAAGTTTTTCCCTAAATATGGTGTGTATTTAATGAAGTGGTGTCATCTAAAATTGTTCCACAAAAAATTTAACTGCATATGTTCGTATATATAGAAGATATACTAAGGATTGAGAATTGTTTGAAAATTACCTTTAAGTTGTACGTATCGTCTTACTATTTATAAGAACATAGTGATTTCTGGACGTAACTGTCGTCATCTGTTGGCGTCAGAGCGATTAGTTTAACATGGAAGGTCATAAATAAAAAGAATACATAGTGCAAGCAACAAAATATATGAATGTGAATAAGTTTTTCTCGTGTATTTAATGAAGTGGTATCATATCAATTCGTTTAGCCAAAAAATTTAACCAGTCGTATATATACACGATAGACAAACATCTTTTGGAAATAATATTACGAACCACTTGGAAATAATAACTATAGCTCAAGGCCCAATTATTAAACATAGTAATAGTTCGAAAAATCACCAAACGTAGTGTGCGTTTCTGAAATTCGCTCTTTAACAACTATACACTAATTTCTAAAATAAACATTAATATCGAAAGGAAGCAATAGAATCCCAAAACTCGAGCCTCTTCCTAGAAGCTCTGACCTTTTTGCTCTCTTGGTGACTTGAGACGTGGTTACCATCCGAGCAACTTCCTCATTCAACCAAGTATTATTAGTAATTATGTGTATGCTCACTAGTTTGAACTTGGAGTTCCCTATAAATAGCAAAACACAGCTTACCTTCAAGTGTTCATAACTACCTAAAAACTCAAATACGTTTTTAAATAACCATGATGATCTTGCCCAAACCAACCTCATTCTTCAATGGTGTTCCATTGATAGACCTCTCTAAACCCGACTCCAAGAACCTCATCGTTAAGGCCTGCGAAGAAATCGGATTCTTCAAAGTCATTAACCATGATGTCCCAATGGAATTCATAAGTAAACTCGAATCAGAAGCCATCAAATTCTTCACTTCTCCTCTTTCTGAGAAACTAAAAGCAGGGCCTGCTGACCCTTTTGGCTATGGCAACAAACAGATTGGAGCAAATGGCGATTTCGGTTGGGTCGAACACATCCTCGTATCGACAAACTCCGAGTTCAATTACCAGAAATTCGCATCTATATTAGGTGTCAATCCAGAAAACATTAGGTAAGACATTAAAACAGGGGAAAACAGAGTAATATCTTTATTTTTATGATTTCTTGATTTATTTTTACTATTGTTATTGCAGAGCTGCGGTGAATGATTATGTATCAGCAGTGAAGAAAATGGCGTGTGAGATTCTTGAAATGTTGGCGGAGGGATTAAATATTCATCCGACGAATGTTTTCAGTAAGCTTTTGATGGACGAAAAAAGCGACTCTGTTTTCAGGGTGAATCACTATCCGCCATGTCCAGAGATTGAAAAATTGAGTAATGATAGTAATTTGATTGGATTTGGAGAACATACTGACCCACAAATCATATCGATATTACGATCCAACAACACTTCGGGACTCCAAATATTACTCAAAGATGGACGTTGGATCTCTGTCCCACCTGATGAAAATTCTTTCTTCGTCAATGTTGGTGACTCCTTACAGGTACACTGTTTTTTTGCACTTTACGTTGTTGTCGGGAGGAACTTTCTTTTTTTTTTTTTTTTACCGGACTTGTGAATAAAGTTGAATTGACAACAAATCAACAAAGATATCAAGTACTAATGGTTCGATTTAATTTTGATTACAGGTTATGACCAACGGAAGATTTAAGAGTGTGAAGCATAGGGTATTGACGAACAGTGTGAAATCAAGATTATCAATGATTTATTTTGGAGGACCGCCATTGAGTGAAAAAATAGCACCATTGCCATCACTAATGGAAGGAGAAGATAGCAGTTTGTACAAAGAATTTACATGGTTTGAGTACAAAAAATCAGCATATAAAACTAGACTGGCTGATAATAGATTGATCCTATTTGAAAAAATTGCAGCCTCATAAGAATAATAATATATATTCTTTTGTTATCAAAGTCCCACCATGTTAGGAATTATGGGTTGTCAAGATGCTTATTGTGGGCTTAAAAAGATTGATGATTGGGTTCCTATAGATAGGAAACTTTGTATTTTATTTTTTGTCTTTCTTATACTGTCTTGTTAATGATACAATTAATTAGTCCATAGTTTTCAAATCCATTTACTCATATACCTACCAATTATTTTGTGGGACGCCTTTAATTAATTGTTAATGATACAATTACTCAAGATTGATTGTTGGGCTTCCGTGGGTCGGTTTAAAATTTTATAAAAAGTTTCTTTTTAATTATGTTCTAGAGATTTTTTATTTCATGTAATTAGATTAAAGTAGATTATTTTTTTATGACTTCTAACTAATTAGAAAAATAATAATTTTATCATTATGTTTGTTATTTTTTCATTTGAGAATAAATAATTGTAATCTCAATAAATTCATCACTAATAAAATATTAATATTTAATTTAATAAAGATAGACCATCTATTATTAAAATAGAAAAGATGGTAAACAATTGTAAAATAGACGAATTTTTACACATAAAAATTTAGAAGTTGTAGTTTTAATATAGTGTTTATATCTTACAAGGCCTCCCCAGACCCCACTTGTGGGATTTCACTGGGTATGTTGTTGTTGTATCTTACAAGGCCACTCAACTTTGAGATTATATTTAATATCATTGAATTTTGTTTTGTATCAATAAAATCACTCAACTAAATTCATTATATAAAAGAATATTGACATGGCAAAATATTTTTTGTGTATTATGTAAATATGAAACCACTAATAAATAAATTTAAAATTTTGATATGATAAAGTTATTGATTTTTATATTATGAAAATATGAACCCGCAAATAAATAAATTTTGTACAATAATTTATTTAAATAAATTTACTAGTACAGAACTATAAATATAAAATATAAAATCAAGAAAATAAAAAAAGTGTAAAAGAATTTGAGAAATATTTTTGTCTTTATATATAATCTCATGGTAG
>DF357358.1:132530-146846 GCA_000787875.1 Solanum virginianum | reverse complement strand
ATCCATCAAACGAGCTCGAAGTATTATTTGCATTATTGCATCAACTCCAACCTAATTATGTGGCTACTCTCAACTCAGCAACCTTTCTGACTAACCTTGGCGTTTCAACGCCTCAGGGATTCATGAACTGGTGTTGTTGCAATTCTTCATGCTAAGATTCCTTCAGATGTGTCAATCGGCCAAAATTCATTTACAGTGACTAGGATGAATACCTCGAAAACTAGCAATGACTAGAGTATTCATGATTCAATGAATAAGCATGATATTACATAACCCTTCCTCGAAAACTAGCAGTGACAAGTGTATTCATGATTCAATGAATTAAGCATGATATTAGATAACCCTTATTTTATATTATTTTTTTGTTTTTAACAAATTGGAATAAAAAGACAAAAGAATTGAACGTTGAGCGCATGAGGTAAGAAATTCTTTTGTTCAGGTTCGTCTAACAAAGAATGAAATACAATCAACAAAGGAAATTGTGTATTATTGCATTTTAATTGAATAAACACTGCATACTGATACACACTTTAACAAATAAGTGATAAACCACCGCAAATACAAGCTTTAGTCCTTAATACAGATATCACACAACCTCAAATTGGTTACATTAACTCACATTTGACATAATATACAACAAGATGTGTATTACGCGTACCCTTGTATGAAGCACTTTCATTCTTTGCTTGCACATTGAATCGCCAGAACGATTTTGATATAACACTTCCAGAAACGCGGACGGAGAGCACAAGTATACTGAGGACTTTATGGTGACTTAAAACTTAAAGCCCCAGAATGTATTAAACAGTGCTAACATGAAGAAAAGGGATCAATTCCACATATAGCAACCCAAAAAATTCATTTGATCCAAATCCGACTTTTCATTATCATCTTTTCCTTGACTGAGAGCCCCTTCCAACTGCCTTCATATTTTGTGAATCTCTGAAGCAAACAAAGTGCACAATTGTCTTACCATTTGGATAGACAGCAAAGACACTGGTGCCAATCTTCTTGTTGCAAAGAGAACACATGCTATCACTTGTGATCTTCAAGACTGCTTTTCTTTGATTATACAGTTCATCTTTAACCTGTTTCATGCACAGGTTTACAATGAGACAACAAATGCTAAACCACAATGCTAGTAGTAGAAATTAAACACTCCAGTATTATTTTTCAATCTTCCAGACATTCTCTAACATAACCACTAAAACAATTGAATTGCAAGTATGATCATTGGTAGTTGCCATAAAACAGAGAAAAAAACAAAGATGATTCCCACGCAAGTAAAGAAAATCAATGTACCAAAAGACTACATAAAAACTGTGTATATATGCGTATTGGTATGACAACAGTAAAACTTGCCTGTAGGTTTTCACTCTCTCTCAAGCTTTTTTATCACAGAAAAGTTTCGATACGCTTCACTGGATTTCCTCAGAAGAGGTGCAAGAAATGGAAGCAAGTTCTGCATGATACCAAAATGAATCAATACAATACTATAAAAGCAAGATGTGAAACATTCTCTCTCATGCACACATCTGTGCACAGGGTAAAGCTTGATGTAATGATTCCAAGTTATAATTTTAGCATGTGCAAGAAAGGATGTTCACTCAAACAAATAAACAATGTCGCATGTACTATCCCACAATGGTGTATTTGTGTTTTCAGAAAACCCTACAGGATCTACTACCTTATCTTCTTATAACTTGATGCTGAGAGGACATAAAGAAAAACGGAAACAATTTCTTTGTCCAAAGAGAATCAAGAAGTCGCTGACATAATATCTAACAGTGCATGGAGAGTAACATTAGATAGAATTTTACTTGGTGTAGTTGTTCAAACAGATGATTCTGTATACGTGACCACTTGAAATATAGATTGATCAAACTTTACCTGGCAGCTTCCTTAATGTGGCCCAAAGTCAATATTTAAGGATAATATAGCTGGAAACATCTAACATGCATTTTAAGACTATGACTAATCGAAAAACCACACATTAAGAATTTAGGACATATTAACATGATTAGTGTTCAGATATCTTAACTTGTGACCACTTGAAGCCCGTCTCTGGTTTCATTTATGAGAGAATCACTTCTGGACACAAAGAATGATGCGTGTTTACTTCAGCCCTTTGATTAAAAAAAGACTAACTTTCTCATCTAGCTCATGTATACCATCATGTTTTGATGGTTCATTTACCTGTAGTTTAGTGTCCCTTGGCAGTAGTTTCAGAGCTTGGGCCCCATGGATCCGATCCCACCTTTTGCTCAAAAGATCCAGCACCTGATCTAGCATAATAGCAGAACCTCCTTCCTCAGCAGTATCTTCTGTATCTCCATCACTCCTACCACTGTCAGTGCCACTTGGACTGAGTCGAGTGTCCTCAGCTCCCTCAATTTCAGCAATTTTCTTAAAGCGGCCTCCCTTTACCTTTGCTGGAGTTCCTGAACCAACTTTTGGAATCCCAGGGCTCTGAGATGTTACCAGATTAGTAATTTTCTTCTCAAAATTTTTCGTTGTCTTTGTGGGATTGAGATAGATTTGCAGTAAAGTCAGGTAAATGTTTCCATAAGATTTTGCCGAATGTTGTTGAAGTCCTGACTCGTACACCCGATCACAATAAGACAGTGCAAGTTCGGGAACATGAAGCTGTAAATCAAACAGAGCAATTCGCTTCAGTAAAATGCAACACGAAGAGACAACTGAAAAGACTTCAACGCCTGCCATCACATTCATAAAATTAGGCATGTCTTAATGACAAAAAAGATTGACATACTGATGCCCTTACTTGGGAATGCATATTATTCCAACAACATACAGAGATAGAAAGGGTAAATGTCAAATCCAGTGATATAATATAACTATATAATAATGTCAGGCCAACGGGTACACTAACTTAAGGAAGAGTGAAATGATCAGCAAATGCCAGGTTCGCAATACAATTCTGTAATAATGCTTATGATGAAGAACTTGCAGAATTCATACTTTTGCCATACCTCAAAAGACCCTCGAAAGCACCAATACATTAGATAAAGGACTAGCCAGAAAAAGTGAAGTTGGGGCTGAAAAAATACCTTGTGCACATAAATAGATAGTGCAAGTTCATGTTGATTCATTTTCCCCAACAGAAGTGCACGTTCTTCATACAGAGCATCTGGTGGAAGTCTCTTCAGCAACACCTCTGGATTATATCCGGATATACTCTCCAAAGCAGACAAAAGCTTTTTCCTTGTTGGAGGACATGTTTTTTCATCCCATTTTTGCTGGGAACTAAGTTCAGCATACAAATCAAGCACTTCTGAGAGATAAATTTGCACCTGCCACAAATTACTAAGAGCATTTATCATAGTCACAGACACACTCAACATTTTATTTCAGAAGCATGGAATTGAAGCACAAAAGTCTATCCCTGACACACAGGTTTGGAGACAAGATAATTGCTTCCCAATTTTCTCACACAGGGTTTTTCAACCCAGCTTTGAGTTGAAAGTGTGAGAAATACTGGAGAAAAATATTATTGAATTATTTTTTACATTATTACATTGAGACCTACTACAATACAATCCTTTTCCAACTAGGATACTATAATACAATCCTTTTCCAAGTAGGATTCTGTTGTGGATGCATGAAACCAATAAATTAAGTATTTCATTATATAATTAGTAGCTTTTTTAAATTATTCTAGAAAAGAATTTATGTTTCATAGCTTCATACGGATTAGGTTTGGTTATAATTATTAGTTTGGAATAGGACTTAGGTTTCCTACTAGCTATAGAGTTATTAGCCTAGAATAGGATTTATGTTTCCTAGTTTCACACGAACTTCTTATTGTTGTAATATGTCTCCTATTTAAAGAAGGATCGAGTCACAGGACGATGAACACGAAAATCGAAATCTATGGCCTTCGATTTTTCCTTGCCTTTATTCGAATTCCTAGAACGACCTATTTTGTATATAATTCAGCTCGTCAAAGGGAAGCCGAAACCTTAGAGCTCAATGGAAGAGAGAACTCCAATCTCCTATTTTTGATTAAAATTCTGCGTGACTTTTATTCCTGAGATCCTCCTTTAAATAGGAGACATATTACAGCAATAAGAAGTTCTTGTGTAACTAGGAAGCATGAATCCTATTCTAGGCTAATAACTCTATAGCTAGTAGGAAACCTAAGTCCTACTCCAAACTAATAACTATAACTAAACCTAATCCTTATGAAGCTATGAAATATAAATTCTTTTCTAGAATAATTTTAAAAAGCTACTAATTATATAATTAAATACTTAATTTATTGGTTTCATGCATCCACAACAGATTCTATATAATATTGTTATTCCTATTCCTATTCTAAGTAGAATAGTATTTACCTATTCCTATTCCAATACTAAATAGGAATCCTTTTCCTATTCTAACACTCCCCCTCAAGCTGTGCACACAAATCATAAGCACCTAACTTGTTACAGATATAATTAATACGATGACTGATGAAGAGCTTGGTAAGATATCTGCAAGTTGATCACCCGACTTCACAAAATTGACAATCAATCTCACTCAATGTGTTTAGTCTTCTCATGAAATACTGAATTTGATGCATAATGTTGATAAAACACAGAGTGATAAATTCCTGAAGTACAGTGTTGAACTTTCCAAGCGAAGGTTGAGAAGACTGTTTTAGATCATAGAGTAACCTACACAATTGACATACAAGTCTACCTGACTCCCCCTGAGCAACAAAATCAGGTGGTTGCTCTATATAGATTTCTTCCTTGAGATGATCATGGAGAAAAGCATTCTTAATGCTCAACTAATCAAAAGGTCAATGGAGAATGACAATATGGATCATCTCGAAATTACTCTAAAAAAGTCACTTTAAAACTGCTTGAAACTTGCTTATGCACCAAATTATTAGATTTGATGGATGAAAGTGGTCACAAATTGAGAAATAAAATTATGTAGGCAGGATCGGAATGATGACACGACCCTACTGAGAAGAGAATTATATAGGCAGGGTCGGAATGATGGCATGACCCTACTGGAAAATAGAAATTATATAGATAGGATCATATTGACGGCATGACCCTACAACAAAAGAGAAATTGTATGAATAGGGTCGGAATTATGGCACGACCCTACGCAAACTAGATTTGATGAGTCACCGAAAAGACGTATGGAACTACGTAAATCAAATCTGAGTCACCAAAAAACACAGTACTATGCAACTCAGATATGAGAAAGTAGTTCGAAAAATTCACGGTACTACACAAATTGAATATGAGAAGTAGTCCGAAGAGATGCACGGTGCTACATAAATCGAATATGAGAAAGTAGTTCGAAAAATTCACGGTACTACACAAATTGAATATGAGAAGTAGTCCGAAGAGATGCACGGTGCTACATAAATCGAATATGAGAAAGTAGTCACCGGAAATATGGCACGGTGCTACACAAATTAGATATAAAAAAAAGTTATCACCGGAATGATGGCACAATGCTACACAAACACTGACAGATGTGGGATTGACACAAAACAACCCTAGAAAGTCACCGAAAAATGATGCACGGTGACCAATCTTTTTTTTTTTTTGGCTAACATAATCATTGGCCAGACGGGAGGCATATATGGGTCATAACAGGCTGCTGGCAGCGGAAGCTCTTTGATTTTCTACCAAGACCGTAAAAGCTTTGATACCATGTGAGAAATATTGGAGAAAAATATTATTGAATTGTTTTTTTACATTTATAGATACTATATTAGACTCCTTTTCCAACTAGGATACTATAATACAATCCTTTTCCAAGTAGGATTCTATATAATATTGTTACTCCTATTCCTATTCTAAGTAGGATAGTATTTACCTATTCCTATTCCAATACTAAATAGGAATCTTGTTCCTATTCTAACAGAAAGGAAACTAACAATGTGAGCTTCTTTCACCATATAAAAGAGAAGAGACTAAGTGGGTGTTTGGATTTGCTTATATTAAGTGGCTTTTGGCTTTTAAGCACTTTTTTTAGGCTGAAAAGTAAAGCCAAAAGCCAAAAGCCAAAAGTTGGATGTCCCCAACTTATGGCCTTTAGCTTGCAAGTCACTTTTAGACTATGTTGCGCGGACTCTTCAAAAGTATCAGCGGGTGCGTGTCGGATTCGCCAAAAGTGGTGTATTTTCGGAGAATCCGACACAGGTGCGGCATTGAAAGTGAAGAGTCCCCGCAACTTAGCTTTTAAAAAGCCAATCCAAACACCCCCTAAAAGCCTTAGCTTTCTCACTTCACAAGCAGCAATGTTTCTTTCATAGATTTTCTGCAATAGAAGGTACAATAGGGAAAGAAAGAGAGAAGATACAGAAAAACAGACAGATGAACAAGTGCCTCTACCATTTCATTCTGCAGATTCCCAGAGATGCTATTTTCATTCATAGCAAGCATGAGTTCCAGATATGTTGCCTGCATGTTTGGAGCATGCTGTTTCAAGTAAGAATTCACCAAGTCCGCTGGAATGTTACCAGACAAGAATAGCTCAATGGTTTGCATAGGACAGCTTTCAAGAACAGGCAATGAGAACTCCAGGACAAGCATGGGGTCAGTTGCACAAAGGGGCTGTCAAAAAGAAGGAAGATATAATCAGGTGTATATTTAATGAAATGATATAATAACTGCACTGACGAAGCTTTCTTCCATAAAATCCTTTAAAGAGATTTGCTTTACTGTTTTGAGCACAAATACAGTGTATAATAGGAAAGAAACCCAGGAATTTCCAGAAAATGTACATGTATATAAGACTAAAAAATTAAAGGATCAAATAGAATCCTAGACATATCACAGTTCCGAATCTTGACAAGCCTTTCCACAAAGGTAAAGTTGGTTGTTCATGATTATGCTTGATATCTGCCCAGACATAGACCCATAGCTCATACTGCACCCCAAATTTCAACATAGCTGATACAAAAACTGTCCGAGCTTCCACATATCTCAAGAAATTAAAACCTAAAAGTAAAAATATAAAAGAAGATAAAGAACCATACTTTGAGATATTCAATAATCATATCAGGCTTGAACTTCAATGAGAGATCAACAGGAGTTTGCTCTGACTTGGACTCTTTGACCAATTGATGAAGAAGTTTAAGTGCTTCACGATGCATTGAATTGCTCCTATAAAGTTCTACCAGACAAGCATACTGGCTCCTTTTTTGCAGGAAGTCCTCGCATATTTTCACATCACAGTAGTTGAGGGCTTTCAGAAAATCTGTGGCCGCTGAGGACTGTCCAGTTAATATGAGAGCTTGAAGAAGTGCAGTGTCCAGCATTGCAGCCATATCCCTAGCGATGGAAGTGATTGGAGCATGAATTCTGCCCTAAATGGATCAATGAAGCAACATTTTAGATGTAAAGTAGGCAAGTAATACAGCTAGGTACAATTACTGCAGTCCTAACGGCTCTTTGAGTCACATTAGCTATTTTTCCTTTATAAGTGGCCTATTCATTCAGTAGACCCACTAAAATAAGCAGTACTTTTGCATATAGCAGAATCAGAACTTACCTCCCTAACATTTTGAATTTCAGAAGATACAAATGAACAGTATTTTCCAGAAGGCTATAAATGATCTATAACTTGAATAATCCATCAGAATCTGCATTAACTGAATCTTTTCTCTCTGATAAGGTTTTTGGTTAACACAGACAGCCAAAAAGGTATTTACACTTGGATGGAAAGATTGGTCCATGTTATACAGCTTAATATAATTTGCACTGCTTCTGAAACAAGATAACCAACTAGTCTTTGGAAACCTTTGCTTATAAATGCTGAAATAAACTACTAGTCACATTTACCTTGGTTGGTTTTTTGGACCGGCTAGTTCCATAAGAAATGAAATTATCTCCAACAGCATCTGAAACCACCTCTTCAGTTCCCTCAGCTGTGGCTTTCTCAATCACACTGTATCTCTTCTTCTGTAAATACTTAATCAGAGCCATCAAAGTGTTGTGACTCATTTTTTTGGATTCTATATCCATTTCATCAGAATCTAAGACATTTGAAGGCGTAGAATCCAGATCATCTGACAGACCAGATGAAGCTCGGGAGAGATATGCTGCATCCCCAACATCTACAAATTTCTGTGGTTCAGGTATGAACGATGATTTTGGAACAATAATGGATGGATATAAGGCAAGCACATAAGTGAGTTCAACTTGAGATGCCAGAAAATGTTCCATTGCTTCTTCATAGCTCCCATTTTCAAACAGAAAGTGTGCATATCTGTATCAAAAACTTGTTATCATTCTTCATGTATATTAGTTTCAGCACTTTCTTTTTCTTTCCCCTTTTACAAAGAAAATAATTAATGACTAAAACTACAAAAAATGATAAGAAAACTAAAAGAGATAAGAAGCAAGTCCTATTTAGAAACTTCTTGTCAATCAATGTTCATAATTATTTCTTTTCATGCTACATACTGTAACCAATATGCCGGACCAAAATGGAATAACAAATGATTAGCATATGCTCCAGCAGACTTACACATGGAAATCTCCACAAAGTTTTGGCCTCAGTGATTCTCATATAACTTTCAACAGATGTTTCAACTTAGAATCTTTACCACTAAGAATTCACAGCATGCTTTGAATGTTCAATTTAGACATTCAACTTCCCTCACTAGAGCTTATCCATTTGTAGCTTGTATTAAATGTAAGAACATATACACCATAACTGACTTAAACGAGATGAACCTCCACCCCACAACCCACACTGAGGTATATTTTGCTTGGTTCAGGTAAAAACTAAAACTTTCATTAATATATAAACAAACAAGAAGGTGCTGATGGGGATAACCTTATATGAATTGATTGCTCCTTTGCAGATCTAAGACTTGAATCTTCTGGTGGTAGCAATTTGCACAAAGCCAAGGCCTCCTCAAAGTTTCCAGATGCTGTTAGTTGTACAATCTGCATCATATATCATATAGATAAGTTTACACTCTCACAATAAACAATCTGCATCATATATCAAATAGATAAGTTGGAATCACACTCTCACAGTAAACTCAGGGAAAACGGAACCTTTGTGGGTCTGTTCCTGAACCTCTTGATCTTAAGTCTTTGTGGATACAAAAAGTAATAGTTGCATGTGCTAGGGAAAAAGCAAGAAAGCCCATAAGGCATTTGATCAATGAACCATTAATAAAAAATAAGATTGACAGAGACAACTCTGTCACGCATGTATGAGTAGTAAAGAAGTATACACTTCAGTTGGTCACTGACCAGCAGAAAGCATCGGAGAGGTCTCATAACCAAAACTAATCATAACCATTTACAACTTGCGAGATAGATCTATTTTGCAAGACTTAGACTATCTGTTAGATCTATTTTGCAAGACTTAGACTATCTGTTTTTGTTCCTAAGGCATTCTCAGCTTAGCCATGACAGACCTCAGTCCCTCCAAAACGAGTTGTTCGGTCACAAGTAGACATAAATTTGCTACATTTCTAATACTGGATTAGAAGCATAAGCAAGATAGTTTAACATAATATTAAACTAAGACTTCTTGAGTGACAAATTACCTGTGCTCCAAGAGGAACAGGAAAAAGTCCAAAAACAGAATTATCAAGAGCAACAATAACAGCACTGTTGCTTCGAACAAGACGACGAACATTCCGAAGGACAACTGTTTGAATCAAAGGATACGGAACACGAAGAGAGCGTATCTGCATTTTTTGAAAAAATCAAACTGCATTATCTTTTCCGATTATTTAGATCTAAGGTTATTTGCTTAATAATGAACAAAAAAGTACGGATTAGCAATTTCAATACTCAATCTACCTCAACATGTCGCGGTAAGAGACCTATTGCGTAGGGCTTCTGAATTACAATAGTTGCAGGAGCCTCTGACCAACAAACCCTTCCCTCTTGGATCAACTTTCCATTTTGGTCAACTAATACACCAATATTATCCTGAAACAACGATGATTAAGCATAGTCATAATTTTTAAAGATCTTTTTCTAAAAAAGTAAAGGTAATTTTACTGAACAAACAACCCAGAGCCAACTGGTACTGGTAGTACACACATAAAAAAGAACCGCACAGTCAGTTTTCAAAGATTTGGACTTTTTCTCGAGAGAAGTGAGAGATGACCAACAAGGTCTTCATCAACTATATCATAGAGAGTAGAGTATAGATTTTATGGAACCAAAGTCATTGAGGGAATAAGAACAGAGGGTGCATCATAAGACGGCATAGATTCTGAAGTAAAAGTATGTTTTCCCTGCTCTATGGATAAATAGAAGCTCTGGTATGTGGAATTTAAAAAGTAACAACACCTTGGGAAGAGGGTCGGCCTCAGTCCATAAGACAATCGTGGTGTGTCCATGAATGTGGCCAATCAACTCAATGTAATAATGACAGTGATAAGCTTTAGAAGAATGTTGAATGATTGGGAAGTGAACAGAATAGCTGAATTTCTCAGAAGTTTGGAACATTTCCCAGGTAACACAGTAACTGAAGACAGATTATTCTGGCAGATGCATAACAAGGATGTTTGCAGAGTAAAATTGGCCTATATAGTAATCATGTATAGTGGTCAGTAGGGGCCCAAATGGCCTTGGAAGCATATCCCGAAAGTGAAGATACCCTTTAAGGTGGGATTTTTTTTTTTTGCCTAGTCATAAAAAAGTCATGCATGAATCAACACAATTTGATGAATCGGGGGTTGCAGTTGTGTTCAAAATGTGTTGTGTGACAAGGATGAGTTGATCAGCTTTGGAAAGATGAACTTCACGTTCTTATTTCATTTTTGGTGCAACGAAAAATTCCTAGATGATGCTGAATCTTTGATAGAAATCATAGAATCCCTGTAAGAAGAACAAGGAGACAATTTGCTTCTTTTGAAATGTCAACATGGTATATGCACAACCTTTGTGCTGATGATATATAACATTATTACCTTTCTAAAATAAAATGACAGTGTTACATTACCTTGCCCAAAAGAAGTTCTCCAGAGGGAAGAGACACCACAAGGGGTGCGGCAATCCTCCCCGAAGGGAACACCTCAGACAATGCACCATTGGTGGTATTCAATATCATGTACTCTCTTCTAATCCCCAAGCAAATATTCTCACCACACCAAGACATCGACTTGACTGTGTCAGGGACTCCAAATTCTTTCACCTCCACAAAACCCCTCCCCCCTATAGAAGTTTCAAATACGAATCAGCTTAGACTAACAGAACTATTATAGCATGAGGAAAAATACTATCATCAATATCCAAACTGCTTTGAGCAAGAAACCTGAAAGTCAAGTCACCAAGTGCAAGAAGAAAAAATTTTACGGGCATTTATGATATTTGTGTTAAACTAAAAGCAGTGAACAGAAAACTATAACCCCCCCCACCCCACCCCATCCCAATTCATGTAACACTCCAGCTATTTTCGGATTTCCCAAAATGTTTGAACGGTTCCATTTCTAGACAACTTTCACAACTTCCGAAAATTCAAATCATTTTAAACAAATTAAAAAACCCGTGTTATCTGATGTTTACCATATCAACTATCTTTTCATCCATAAGTTCAATATTTCCTTCTACTTGCGTGATTGTATCATATAAATCAAGTCAGTATCACTATGTCTGCTCAAACATCTTCATATAATATGGGAGGAAAAAATCTATAGATTTCTTTATTAGATGGATAAGGAGCACAACTAATTCGGACCCCTAAAGGTCACTTGGAAGATCTGCAAAATGTTAGCTAAAGTTCGAAGGTTTATGTCTCCACTTACTGGAGGCAAAAACAGAAACAGGTGCATTCTTTTAACACATCTAACCATTACCTTTATAGTGGTAAAACATAGTTCTAATTACATCTGTAACACCATACCAATGGAGAATCACTTCCTTTCACATCTACCAGACACTGAAGTACAACTTCACTCATCTAAAATCATCAGAAATGCATTTCCATGACAACAATATCAAATTTTAACTAACAAATATCGTAATTATTTTAACTAACAAATATCGTAATTAAACTGCTATTCAAGTGATTACCATCATGTCTGAAGATACAAACCCTCTTTTGCCTCCCAAAGCACAGAAACCCTCTTTTATCATCCCACGAATACACATTTGCACCTTTAGCCTTAGTAATGACAGCTAAAGTCTCCAAATTAGGTAACCTATGGAACGCTATAGACTCAGAGAGCGAAAGCAGAAGTTCTCGTGAGACAAGGACTTCCATTGACAGCATTTGTCGTCTGGAGAAACCATTCACAGTTCTTTCAAGCACATATCGTTCTTGTTGAAGCCCTAATTTCTGATTATGGAAATCGGAGGGCGGAGATTGGCCGGAAACGGAGGATTCAGGACCGTAAACACGAAGAGATCCATCGGAACAAGCGACGAGCAAATTTGAGCCGTACGATTCGATCGCATCGATTTTTGTGGGACAATTATTGAGGAGCTCGAAGGAATCGTAGGCACTGTGCACCATTTCTCTTCTTCCTCTGATTGATTTCGTCTCCGATGTCAAATTTCTCTCTGATCAGTCCACATGAAACGACGTCGTGTCTTCGTGTTAATGCTCAACTCGAGCGTCTGTTACAGTTATATCCTTTTGTCCCGCTCTTTTTGTATTTTGTCCGGAAACATGAATTATTTATTAGATTTATTTTCGTTTTCTTCGCGAATTAAATTTATATTCACGTATTATAAAAGTAGGCTTTTGGGGTGTGTTATTTTTGAGACGTCTTTTGAAAATAATCCTTCTATTTTTATGAGATATACATCTAAGACTTGCGTATATTTTACTCTTTCCACAAGTAGAATTTCACTGAATATATTATTGTTATTGTAAAGCAACACATATTTAGAAGTCACGCTTTTCTAGTATCGATTCAAATTTGAAAAAATATGTGATTGGGTTAAAAATTAGATCATCTTCTAATATTATCAACTCTCTCAAACAGCTCAAAAGGAATTGTTGAACATACAATCAACATTTTTTTCTTGGCACAATACACAAAATTAACCCTAAACTTGGAGCAAAATTTTAAGTTGGAACTCAAACTTTCAAAGTGCATAAATAGGCACTCCAACTTGCCCGTTTTTTATCAATTATGCACAGTTGTCCAGCAGTGCAAGCGCGTGAGTCACACCCGCTGTAACGTGTGTTTTTTCGTCTAATAACGCGATGTCACGTTGTTCCATGCAAGCAAAATTCTTTACACGTCTCACCTATTTATATTTTTTTTAAAAGAATATGTCACGTCATCTAACACTATTTCACCTATTTATAGTTAAAAAAAGAAGAAAATTAAAAGAAACATTTGTGATTGACCAAAATAAATTTATTTTATGAAAAATTTTACTCCATCTCGTACCCTCATCCCCCAGCCCCAGCCCCACCCCCACCCCCACTCTATACACCCATACAAAAAAAAATTAAAATTTTATTTTTTATAAAAATTTCAAATTTTAAATATTTTTTTTACTCCACCTTACGCCCCCCACCCAGCCCCCGACACAGTCCCACCCCTACTATACAAAAAAAATTGAAAATTATATTTACTAATAATTCAAATATTAAAATTTTTTAATTTTACATAAAATTCAAATTATAAAATTTTTTATTTTTTACACCACTTTGGGCCTTATCCTCCCTCCCCCCAACCCCGTGCCTTTACCCTCCTTTAATTTTACATAAAATTTAAATTATAAATTTTTTTATTTTTTTACACCACTTTGGGCCTTATCCCCCGCAACCCCTGCCTTTACCCTCCCACCTGCCAAAAAAGAATTTAAATATTTATTTTTAAAAAATATTTCAAATTATGAATTATTTTTTAATGTCAAAAACTAGAAAAAAAAATTCTTGAAAATTAGAATTAGAAAGAAGAAAAAAATATATTTTAATTTGAAAAATAATGGTTTATATATAGAGGGATGTTATTAGGGGTAAAAATGATAAATCAACCACTTTTTACTGTTGAAAGCGTTAGAAAAAGTACATTAACGCGCCCTATTTTCGTGTGGAACATGCGTTTTGCCAGCTCAGATGGTTGCGTCTAGTTGATAAAAAATGGGCAAGTTGGAGTGTCTATTTGTACACTTTGAAAGTTTGAGTTCCAACTTAAAATTTCGCTCCAAATTTAGAGTCAAATTTGTGTATTTCGCCTTTTTTCTTTCTTCTTTATCTTTCTCAATGCAATGACAGGCAAACTTGATAACAGTGTGCATAGTGTACGTTTAGTTGTTACACCAACACTGGCAACATTCTTACAACTATTTCAATTACTGTATATCGTTACATTTTCGGCCCTCGACAACATGAATTGTTAGT
>DF357358.1:104883-117830 GCA_000787875.1 Solanum virginianum | reverse complement strand
AATTGACTTTAAGTGAACAGCTTGATTATTTCTTGAGGTTATTTGTTAAAACTCTCCACATCCAACAATATGTCACCAGTTTTTGAGAAACTTGGTTGCGAGAAAATGGGAATCAGCAATAGTTGAACGGTCAGATTGATAGTCAGATGGATCTTTACCTGATAGTGTTATGTTCCTTTAGCACAGAAGACTTAATATTATTAAGTAGCTTAGGTCATTCAGACAGTTAATAACGCGGATAATGTCTCCCAATCTCCTACTCTCAGTCCTTGGGTCATTGATTCAGGTGCTTCTAGTCACATTTTTTTAGGACATTTAATTCACAGTCCCACCGACAGCCACAACGGCCCATGGATCTCAACCATGGCAACTGAAATAGCTCAAGTTAACCGTTGCCATAGCTCAAGTTAACCCACTTCCGTAACTTGAAATTCAGTTTTAATTCTTCCTATCTCAAGGGCATTTTAAACCACGTGGCAATTTGAAGTCCAAAATTTTGCCATGGATTGTCCATTATCTCAAGGGCATATTTGAGCCAAAACACAAACTGTTAAGGGTATTTTTGAACTCAAAGGTTAACTTAGGGCATTTATGAACCATTTTCAATACGTTGAGGGCAAATTTGACCCTTTTCCTTTTTATCAATGGAGTTAGAGGGTGAGAGGGGTGGTCAGAGTAGCGAGAAGAATCCAAGGAGATCTATTTGGAGTTAAAGAAGAAGCTAACTGGAAAAGTTTTTTGGGACCTCTGATCAGAGTTCTCTCCTTCACTGTTGAGACTTAGGTTCGCTATCTAAGCGTACCATAATAATAACATGATCTTTCCCTCCTCCACCTTTTTATTTTATTTCCATCTTTCAAAATGATGTGCAAGTGTATCATAAATTTGTGAGATGTGTTAGTCCGGCACTATGATAAACCATCTGGAGCCGCTTAATAATTAACACGTGTGTTCTAACCAACTAGAAGTCCTTAGTTGAAATAACTCTGCATTTAGTGGTCGACTTTGGAAACTTGTGCTAGTAGATGTATCAAGTTGTGCACTATGATAAACCATCTGGAGTCACTTTAGTTTCCATTAAGTTATATTCTTAGCCAAGTCTGCAAGAATTTGGAGAGATAGTAGATCTTCTGCACAATACTTCTCTGTGTGATTTAGGTCTACCTACCTCTCTTAATACCTTCATCACACCTCAAGATAATCTAGAAAGAAAGGAATCATCCTCATCAACAGATGCTACTTCTGCAGGAAGGATAATGAAAATGCTAACCATCTTTTTTTTACACTGCCCAACAGCAACTGACTTGTGGCGTATTTTCCTCTCTCTGTTTGGTCTTCAATGAGTTATGCCTTTCTCCCCTAAAGATGTCTTCGTTAGCTGGATAGGCTGGAGAGTTAACAAGACCATAATACGGCTATGGAGGATGATCCCAGCAGTTATTTTTTAGAGTCTTTGGAAAGAAAGAAATTCCAGAGGCTTTGATGGAATCTCAACTCCCAGTAGCACTCTCAAGGCTAAATGTTTATCTACTCTCTTCAGTTGGTACTTTCTTTCTCCGTAAAGAGTGTGGATAACTTTTTAGAGTTGGTTAGGCTGCATAGGTTACTCGATGAGATCATTGACGTGTGTGCAAGTCGGTCCCAACTATGACACTTCTCTTGTGAATATGTTGATCCTTAGCAACCCCACATACAATCCCATATAATATTGTAGATCTCACAAGCATTATAAAGACTTTACATTCACTCTGGTACTTTCCCATCACGTAACACTAGTGCAGCAATCCTCCATTGGAGATATGCCACTTTGACTTATATGGACATGTTTATCATATCATCCTCCTGAAATACTGAACCTAGATATCCAAATTGTCTACAGTTATGATCACAATCGCATTCTAATCCCACTTCTACATAATATTGTATAACAACCTATTATTATCTGGGATAACAACACCTAGACAGATCCGTAGCCCTAGAAAAAGATCCAAGCAATATCTCCTCCCTATTAAGCCCCGCCCTCATCAAAACTGTATATACTGCGGATCCATTTTCGGAGAAATGTATCATTACTCTACATAACTACTAATCTAAATTGTCAAAACTGTAGCTTTCCAGATTCTCCAAACTTCTCAAATACAATTGGTTAAATGATTGCAAATGTTCAAAATCCCATCACCAATTGACTTTAAGATGTACTATATGATAATCTAAAGATATGCACGAAAGAAATCCTTCTCCTCCTCCTTCATTGAATAGTGAGATTCACTATTACTGCTTCTTTTAAAGAAGCAGTAATATTTTATTCAAAACAACATTCACACTGTTACTAATTTATTAACTCTGCACCCCTGCAATTTAGGTTTCCTTTTTCATATATTTAATTTTAATGGCTAGAATCAAACCATATGATGACCATATTCTTCACAAAAATTCTCACAATTTAGGGAAAAGAGATTTGAACTAGTCAGCACCCAAAAAAATGTGTACCTGTTCTGTCTCATGCGTTGAGGCTGTCTAACTGTTGGAGCCGCACATGTCTCTTGAGAATCAATGACTTCTCCACCTTCTACGGCAGAAGCAAAAGATGGTGCTGCAGACAACATGGAAAAGTAAGATTGGAGTATAACCAGAAGTAGTGAAGCCAAGAGGAATACATTCAGAACTTAAAGTAAATACCTGCTGTAGAGCAATACTCAATTTCACTTGGACCAGCAATACTACTGGAAGAACTAAGCTCTCTTCGTTTATGCATTTTCTCTTCTTCATCCTGCAGCTCCTGCTGTCTCATCCTTATTTTGGCTTCTATAACTCGTTGTTCCTCCTAAAGTAACAACAAGACAGGGATAGAAAGGACACAGATATCCCAAATCCAGTATAAGTCTCCTTATAACAGCATGTAATTGTATTCAAGCAACAGTCGATAAGATCTTACGATTTGCTCTATCCCTTTTTCTTCCTTCGTTTTTACCCCACGATATTCAACCGCATAGTTTGAAGTTTTACAAAATGGGCATCTTATAACGTTAAGCTAGACAATGTAGAACAAGAATCTGAATGGAGCGGAAAGATATAGGTCAAAAAGATTTAGCAATAAGTAACCAGTAACGAGAGAAATCAAGGATACTGTGTTGGACGGGTTGAATTGGGAGTCTTCATCTGCAAAAAACACTCTGTTGCCAGGAAACAAGACACAAACTCATTCGAGAAATGGAACTTCTTATCACGTCAAACAGTAGAACCATAAATAAGCACAGGTAATTACAATACAAGGATAATAAATACCTGTACAAATGCCTTTCATGCAACATCTCGAACGATTTAAACTTGGATAATACTGCAAAGTTCAAGATGAACAAAGTTAACAATCATAAGAAACATGTTGGTAAGCATAATCCCAATTCTTCGAATTCTATCCTAGTCCAACATGGATAAGGAGTCGGGACAAACAACAACAATAACTACTACATTCTTTTATCACGTGGCATCCAAGTCAGCTTGGGCACACCTCGACTATTCCGCCGGTACCTAATACCTCCCACTAGCACAAGCACAAGTGTTGGGTAACTCTTATCAATCACCAAGTCTTTTTCTTCCTTTGGGATTTGAATGTGAGAACTCACGGTTCTCCTCCCACTTCAATGACCAAAACATGTTGGTAAGCATATTGTCCCAATTCTTTCAAATTCTATCCTAGTCCAACATGACTCAGGAGTCCAGACAAACAACAACAAGAACTATTACATTCTTCTATCACGATGGTATCCAGCCCAGCTCGGGCGCACCTCAACCATTCCACCAAGTACCACTACCTCCCACCAACACAAGCACAAGTATTGGGTAACTCAATCAATCACCTAGTGTTTTCTGCCAACAGGATTTCAACATTAATCCTCACACTTCAATAACCACTAGGCCACACCCTTAGGAACACAACAAGAATTCTCTATCACAAACTAGTTGAAGTCAGCTATACGAACCGTGTTTTGCTCTATTTGGACCGGTTTTCATTTCAATGATTCAGGACAAAACATAAGTCAAAAACATTTCCAAGTTCAATATGGAAAAGAGAAAGAGGGGGAAACAGAAAACAAACCAAGAAGCAAATGGGGCATTCCTCAAGCTCCGCATTTGGACAATCATCATCACCAGGATAGCAAGGAGCAAGCTTTGAATCAAGAATGAGTTTTCTTAGCTTCTTGATATCCACATCCTTATGCTGGTACAACCCTTGAGGCCTAGTGTACTTATCATCCACCACTTGCTTCCTCCTTCCCAACTTATTACCCATCCAAAAAAAATTCCCACCGAAACAAACAAAACCCAAAAAAACAGCAAAGAAACAAGAATTTCCTAGCCCTAATTTTCACATCTCAAAATACAAAACTCCCACACCATAAAAAACATAAGAAATTCATCCATCCTGCAAAATGGAAAATACCCAATTCAAATTTTCACAAAATAGAAACAATAGTTACATAAAAAAATAATCTTTATTAAAAAAATAAAATAAAAATACACCCCACCTGAGGAAGAAGGCAATAGGAGAAAAAGAGAGAGGGAACAAGATCAGAAGTTTCTTCTCTGAAACAAATTTGTAGTGTGTGTTTCGATATCTGATTTACACGTATATTTTTTATAATAAATAAAAAAATTAGTACGAACCATATAATTTTTAGTATAATTATATTTATATTTATACTCTAATAATATAAATAGAGGAATTGTTTCTTTCTTTGTTTTTTTATCTTTTAGGATTTATTACTTGCGAATAAAAGGGAATGAGATAAGCAATCCGCAAAGCAAAGCACCGTATGATGGGAGAAAGAGTAGTACAGCCGGAAAGAATCCACACCTACCCACCCACTCCTACCCCTATGGGGTTATAGGGGGGTTAGGGTAAGGTGATGATAATTTTATATCAAATTATTTTTATTACACTAAGTCAAATTATTAAAATATCGGATAAAGATTGTTATCGTGAGGCTCATATTATTTGTTTAATCGAGTTATGTCATGTTGAGCTTTAGAAATGTATATATCATCTGAACTTGATTTATACCATTATAAGTTTCTTCAGTTTAAAGTAAAATTTTGATAAGGTATTATTTACATCTCTATTTCAAAAACTTGAGTAGTTTTGCTTGATTCGTTCTCATTGAGTTGTTCCCCGTCTGAAACGTTATATTTGAAAAAGTGCTTCTTGTTATAAGTTTTTTTATTCGCATGGCCATTGATGTTTTAATTATCAATAAAAGAATCTCATTCATTTCATTATAGCTTGAGTTAGTACCTTATAAGTTTCTTCCATTTGAAGTGAAATTTTGTTAAGGTATTATTTTGCATCTCTATTTCAAGAACTTGATCAATTTTGAATGATTTGTTCTCATTGGATTGTTCTCGTTCAGAAACGTTACACTTAGAAAGAAAAAAAGTGATCCTTGTTATAAGTTCTTCTGACCGCACGACTTAACATCAAATTCTTAATTATAAATAAAAGAATCTCATTCATTTCATTATAGTTTGAGGTATACCTTGTAAGTTCCTTCCGTTCGATGTAAAATTTTGTTAAGGTATTATTTGTGTCTCTGTTTCAAAAACTTGATCAGTTTAACTTGATTCGCTCTTGTGAGTTTGTTCTCTGTTAGAAACGTTACATTTATAAAAAAAAAATGCTCCTTGTTATGAGCTTTTTTGTTAACACAGCTCAACATTGAATTCTTAATTAACAATAAAAGAATCTCATTCATTTCATTATATCCTATGAAATCATTTACTGTTAGTCTCAGAATTGTTGATCCACCATTGATATGGTATGTAACATGAACTTTACTAAAGGTCGAGATATATATGTATTTCATTTTTTGAAAAACTTAATCAGTTCTGCTTGATTCGTTCTCATCGGATTGTTCTCTGTCAAAAATATTACACTTATATAAAAAAAAATATTCTTTGTTATAGGCTTTTTCTGTTCGCATAGCTTAACAACAAATTCTTAACTAACAATAAAAAAATCACATTCATTTCATTATAGCCTGCGATAATCCAATTAAGTATTATTAGTCTCAGAATTGTTGATCCACCATTAATATGGTATGTAATTATATAATATGAACTTTAATCTTTTACATATTTTTTAAAAATATATATTAAAGGTCTAGGCATTTCATTTTTTTTTTGTTAATGCACGCTATCAATTTAAAATTTTGATTAATTCACCTTTTTGAGGAAAAAAATCATAATTTAATCGTGAAAGCTTCAAATTAACTTAACCTTTTTTTAATCTTTTTTAATTTGTGGAAGCTTCAAAATGTCCATCGCAAGTAATTCCTTATCTCGATTTTCTAACTTGAGAAATATTATCTCATGTTTCTTTAATGGAAAATCAACTTATATTGTGAAAAATAAATAAAAAAGCAACAACTCAAAGTCAATTAAAAATAAAAAGAATCATACTGTTTTCATATTTAACTTTGCATGCACGTTAATTAATTGAACAATATCCAAATATTGTTATTGGGCTTTGTCAAATGTATATTTATAACGTGGAAGCAAAAGAAAAAACAAAGACACACACATTCGATATTTTTGCGTATCAAGTAATATATGTTCAATACTTACTATAGTATTGATTGTTTTCGATTGAAAATTTCATGATTGTTATAATAAAGTATTATTATAGACGTATTATAATATTTATCGTTTGAATCTCATTTAGTTATTATAAATAAAAGTATAAATTTTGTTATGATTTTAACCAATTTAATCAAGAAATATGAAAGAGTTTGGATATTAAAAAGAAAAAAAAAGTAGACACGGACAATCTTTTCATGTAAAGTTATGATCTATGATGGACAACATTTAAATACAATTTGTTTTCTTTTACATATTGATATTTGAGATCTGTTATGTGCATTATATTATATAATTAAACGATGATTATCGATCATAAATAGTTTAATACTTTATTTTTATGCATAATATATTTCTTATAGATTTATTCTTACACAATATTTTGAGTATGATAATAATAGAAAAATTAAGTTTATAATGAGCGTAATGTTATAATTATCTTCTTCTTGTTATAGGTAGAATGTTATAAATTATTAATGCAGAAAATTAGAATATTATAATTAAATATTATTTTAACAGATGATTGTTAAGCTCCTTAATTTAGAGGTCAGAAATTTTGGAATTATTAACAAATTGTGTCGTATTAGCTGGAAAAATATTGTGGCCCGATAGCATAATAAAACGTATTCAAACAAGGAATTATAAAAATCCGGACTTTGCGTTTATGGGGCCATAAAAATTGTAGTAGCTTTTTTTGGTCAACATTTTGTAGTATTATTAAGAAATTGGACCACACTATTACTATTAAGAATGAAAATTGGTTGACCAAGAATCTTGATTATGTGACTATATATTATGGGTGAAATTATGAATCTTTTTAGAGGTTGGATTTAGGGATTATAGGGAGGGATAGAAGTAGATCGAAAAAATATTAGGGGAAGGTGATTAGACAGGATATAACACAATTTCATATCACTGAAAATATGACTTCAGATAGAGAAAAGTGGAGGTCGCGTATTATGGTAGAAGTTTAATAGGCTGGTAGGAGTAGGATGGTGTCCGACCTTGTATTATAGTAGGATTAGTCGTGTCTTTATATCATGAGTCATTATTGTCCATCTTATATTTGTTACTTTTATTGTATATATATATATATATATATATATATATATATTATCATTTCCTTTCCAATTTAGTCATTTTCCTTTCTTATCTAGTATCTTCTACTTCTGGGATCTGATATTTTTAAGACGAGGGTCTTTCAAAAATAGTCTCTCTATCTCTATGAGTTAGTAGTAAGGTTTGTGTACATTTTGCGCTCTCTAGACTGCATTTGTTGAATTTCGCTAGGTATGTTATTGCTGTTGTATGAATCTTTCGAGAAAACTTATTCATTTTGTATGATTTTAGGTAATGAAAGTAATCCAATGCTTAATCCTTGTTTGTCCCATTGTTAATTTGATTACCCATTTGGTTTATGATTTCTATCTAGGTTAAATAAAAAAACAAAAGCTGATTAATTCTAATTAATGGTGCATGGATATCTTTAATTTGCCTAATGGAACCTAACCATTATTAACAACCTTCTAATGTACTTTGCTTTTAGTTTTGATACAATGATGAAGCTCGTTAAATTTGGAACTACTTAGAAGTACAAAAAATTAATTAATGACCAATTTATTATCCCAAGTTGTTCAACTCCCATGTTGAACACAAATATTTATAGAAAAATAAATCGAAATTAGAGTCCCTCCATTCATTTTTACTTGTCACTATTTCACTTATCAAGGTCAAACTACATGAACCTTGACTAACATTTTAAAAAATATTTTTTTAATCATGCATACTGATATGAAAATTGCAACTTATAACATTTTTTGTATAATTTTCAATCATCTAAATTTTTATATTTTAAATATTAAATTTAGCTTTGAAGTTTAGTCAAGTTGACCTCGAAAAGCGAAACAATAACAAGTAAGAGTGAACAAAGATAGTAATTTTTTTAGAAACGTGCAAAATTCAAAATGAACAAGTAAAAAAAGTAAATAGATAAATTATTTGGTTATAGTTTCTTTTTCTTAACTGCAAAATCAAAATGATCTAAGAAATTTTGAAAAATCAAGCAACTTTGAACTAATACTCCTACTTATCATTTCATAATTACGTAACTATAAATTATAAAAAAAATTATTCTAATTGATCAAAGGTTCACCAAATTTGTGTAGTTGTCTGTATTTTATTTATATTTACATTAGTTCTATTTTCTTTAGTCATAACAGCTTGCTAGATATACCCAATGGACTGCTCTTGAGTATAGTACAAATTATAATTCTATATCGAGTGACAAAGTTAAATAATATTTATAATATATAGTTGTTCAAGGGTCATATTTAAATAATATTTATAATATATAGTTGTTCAAGAGTCATACGATGAATTCATCATATAAATCCAGCATTCACATCTACAAATCTACAACTCCATTGAATTATGAATTGTTGCACGTGAGGCACGCCAAGAATCTTTAGAATTATGATTGTGATGATTAAAAACAATAACATATTTAACAACAAAAATAACAACAACAACAATAATAATAATAATAATACAAAAAATTAGATAATATTCGATCAACTAATCTTTTGTCTTAATTCTTGATTTCTATATTCTCCGATCTAGGAACACGTCATTTGTAAGTTGTAGATGCGTGATCTTTTGCCTAATTAATCACCTATGCTCTGACCACCAAAGGATGTGGTGCAGCGGATGAGATTGCTCCTTTCTTAATCAGAAGTCTTAGGTTCTAGCCTTGAAAATGAAAAAATCCTTGGTAGGGAGTGTTTTCCCCCTAATGGGACCCTACGCGATACGAATCTGGATATATTTACAAATTATTATAAAGTATTATGATTAACAAATTCAAATATATATAAAAAATTAATCAGCTGATACTCAAAATTTCATTTGATAAAATTATTTGGACGAGTACTTTGTTTCTATAAATAATTACTAATTTTGACGATATTTCAATAGTTTAAAGGGTATTTTATCGAAATAGAATTGCATCAGAGATTCAAACAAATCATATGGGCCTGAGTGCTTACGATCTTCTGGGCCTGGGCTAATAGATACATTGAACGATTGATTTACATAAATGTCCTATTGTAGATTACTATTTAAATTTTGTCTCTATTTCTAAAAGGTACTCCCTTCGTTTTATATTAAATGAATTATTAGGAAATTTTTGATATTTCAAAATAAGTGAATTGTTCACTTTTTAAAAGATGTGTTGAATATTTTTTTTCCAATTTTACCCTTTATTAATTAAGTTTCTAAGGTTGAATTTTGTATGAAAAATAAATGATGCATTAAATGAGTGTGTGGAGTTTTTGAAAAGGGTAAAAATGGAAAAACATGATTAAATTTTTTCTTTATTTCTTTTTCTTAACATGTGTGAAATGACCCAACAATTTACTTAATATGAAATGAAGGGAGTATATGATTATAATCTTTGAGACCGATAAAATATTAAATTTTCATCTAGTTAGCGTTTACATATTTTTAGATCACGATTTAACATCCTCATAAAATCTTCTAGTTTGCTCAAATTGAATTTATTTTCTTAGTGAAGCTGCTTACAACAACAACATATCCAGTAAAATTCTACAAGTGGGGTTTGGGGAGGGTAAAATGTACGCAAACCTTGAAAGACTATTTCCGAAAGACCCTCATATCAAAAATATCATCTCAAAGGTAGAAAATACTAGATATAAAATAAAATAACTATGGTGAAAAAATAAATAATAATCTATAAAGACAATAATACATTAAAATCAATACGTAAAGTGGGACGGACTTTGCAAATCAAAATCCAATACTAGCACAAATTAAAAAGTGTCTATAAACTAGCACATCAAAAGAAGAAGTTCATAAAATTAGAGATGAAGAATCAATAAAGTAAAGAATGAATCAATGAAATAATGGTAGAAGTGTTTTAATACATCACATATATATAATTTGAACCTCAAAAGTAGAAGTTCAACTGAGGGTCATAACAAAGAATGAATTAACTAATAGTAGAAGTGTTTTAATTAGTAACATAATTCATATTGATATATGTTACTCGAGTCGAAAATATATACTCATCTGTCGAGACTTTACTTAATTTATAGAATTATACTGAGTATGTTATTGTTGTATTTCTTCGTAAACGCGAATAAGGTCATCTAAAGAAGGCAACTCTTTGAACAACTTGTCAAATTCGTTAAATGACTTCAATCTCCCCAAACTTGGACTACTACCACCACCAGCATTTTGATCTTCCCAATAAACACTAGTACCATTGCCGCTTCCGCAGTAGGAAGCTGCCATGGGTGGCGGCGGCATTGCCTCTGGCGCTACGTTGGAATTCTTACCAGTCAGACTCTGAACAATGGATTTGAAATTTCTGGCATCTGTTTCTATGTATTGTGTGTTGATTATCACTACCTTCACCGGAATTTTTGATCTCATATTCTTTGCTGACATTTTTCTTTTTAATTGAAAAAAAAATGAATGATTTTAATTTCTTTTGTGTTGCTGCAGCTGCTGTTTATTTGTTTTATATTTATAGATAAGATAAGTGGGTGTGTTTTTATAGAGAGGCAAAAAGAAAAAAAAGGATTTGGACATTTGTACGGCAAGCAATTGAAGTTTATTTATTTATTAAGGAAGGGTTGACCGTTATGTGCTGTTTGGAAGGACTAAAGATTGAGTCAATTGTCAAAGGCACGCTTTTGAGAAAACAAAGTTTTACTATTGTTCCCTCAGGCCCCACGAAATAGCATGGCATGTCATGAATCTTTAACGATATAAATTGTGACGAAATAATTGAGATTTCGTCATTCTTAATTTAGAAGTCTGAGATATGAGTTTCGAGAATAAAAAATCCTACTCCATGTCAGAAACATTACTTTTTTTAGAAATGGATTCAAGAATGTACAAAATTAGATTGGGATACCAATATAGATAACGGACATCGTGTGAAGGAAAAAGATGAATTTTAATTTTGAAATGAAATTTCAATAAACAACCACAATCATGTTTAGCTACTCCCTTCATTCATATTTAGTTGTCAAATTTTGACTTGACACACTTATTAAGAAAATAATTATTAGAATGGTAAATTTATCATTTATTTTTGTTAACTGATAGAGTCCACCCACTATATTTTTCAAAGTTATTGACTCAATGACAATAAATTATAGGTATAATAGAAAAAAATTGTCCCATCTTAATTTGTCAAAAGAAAAAAAAAGAAATTTAAACTTAAAATCATTTATAATATTTTTTAAAAAAGTATTTTTTTTTGTTGCATCACATGACTTAGAATTATGGGAATTTAGACCGTAAAAACACTTGGCTACGTGTATATATGTCTGGACGTGAGTCGTAAGAATATGACTTGGTTAATTATTTATAGTATAACAAAAATATCTAACAATATATTAATATATATACTTAGGTGTAAAATCAATAAATTATCACATCAAGAGGACCTTCCCTAATGTTCCATCATGGTCGTTACTCCTTTCCCATTCACACCAATTTTCTCCCTAAAACTTTGAAGAAATAATAATAAAAAAAATGTGTTCATACTTTATATCATTTTTGAATTCGTTTGGATTTATAAAATCTGACGACTGCAAAAGTACTTAAAACTTGACCCCATAAAATAAGTGGTTGTAAATATATACACATCACTGCCACTAAATGTGCAATATTATTTGGTTGGTGGGACGTCAATAATGAATTTCAAATATCGTTTTCCCTTTGATATCTTTTATATGTTATTTTTTATGATGACACTTAGCTTAAGTAAAAATGTAAATTTACAATTTTACTATTTAATGTATATTATTAATTGTTTTTTACTATAGTCATTTTTATATCTAGTTTCAGCTTTTGGGACTAATATATTTGAGTTGAGAGTCTTGCAAAAATAATTTCTATATCTCTATGACATAATAATAAAATCTACGTACATTTCACCCCTTCAAACTTCAATTATGAAATTTCACTCGATACAAATAATGAAGGTAGGTAGCGGGGTTCTTATAGTACCAAGTTGTGCATGCTGCCAACGGCAACTTGTTGTGAGTCTTTAATGCTATATATATAAGGACAAATTAAATTGCATTATAATTAGTTCAATAATTACACAAATTAAAATGGTCAACGACTCACATCACTACGTTTCAATATTTCACTCAGGATATAACGTGAAATGGACAGATTAAATTGAATCTGAAAATATGTTAATTTAATAATTTATATTTCATATTTTGTTTTAAACGTATATTTAAATTTTAAATCTTTATTGCCAAAGGTACGCT
>DF357358.1:87538-103968 GCA_000787875.1 Solanum virginianum | reverse complement strand
TATCGTTATCAATATTATAAAGGTGGTAAAATAAGCTCAAACATAAGTAACATGCCTAACTCGTTCATAATTTTACGGGTTGGATTCAATATGATTTAGAATTCGGCTAATTTTCAGCCCAATACAATTTAATCAATTATAAAATAATCTTGAGCTGAACCCAATAAGATTCTCACTTCAGCCCAATGTATCATTTGTTTTGTATGCTCAATGCTACTCTTAAATTAAACGGGTTAAATTGGACGGGTGATGCCCAACCCAAATTTTAGCTCATTTGAGCTCAACCCATTTGAGCCCAAAGTACATTGGGCGGGTCAAGACCCAACCCGATATTTAACGCAACTCATTTTAACCTTCTCAATTTCAGTCCAACCCGCTCATTTGACACCTCTAAATATATATTAATTTGCCACGTGCTTCACCATTTTGGCATCCCTATTAGTCAAAAATGTATTAAGATGCTTCTATTAATTAATCAACGCATAAAAATTACAAGTGCCTACGAGACCCTGACACCCTTTCTAGTTTCTTTGTTATTTCTTATAATTTAATAAGTAATTATATAGACATTGACGCAGCAATTTTGTCACCAATCATTTCTTGTACGACAAAATTTCCAACACTCTTGGGGATCATGTGGCGCTAATTGCGTCATTTTCTACTTTTGCTGCCAACCAGACATTATTTATTTAATATTTTGTTAATTTTCTCATATTTAATTGATCAATATTTTCTTTTAAATATGAGTTTTTTAAAATTGAAAGAATAATTTCGACGATGTCAATAAAAAATTAAGTTATGTAAATGATATTTCACGCGAATTGTCTTCACTCTTCAACCCACCCACCTTGCCCGATTGCTCGTCCCTCGTACCCTAGGCCTCTTCCCTATCCCCACCCAATTGATCAACCATCATCCCATCACATTAAGGGGTAGATTTACATGAATTTAATAACTTTTATGTTTTTATATCGTTTTTTAAAAATATATATAATTCTAGATATATATAAGATGTTGATTCTGTAAACCTCAATTATTATCGTATATTTTCAACATAAAATAGTCATAGGATTGTATAAACTTTAATTTTAGGGTCCATCTCTACTTCATCCCCTCCCCATCCCCCAACCCCACCTATCTATATAGTGTCAGTTTATATGATATATGATATGTAAAATTGTCAATACAAATAAATAAATACAAAAAACTTTTCAGCGAAGGTAAGGAATTTAGTTTCTGGGTCAAGCTCGTCGCACCGGGCTCTCCTATGTGGTTTGCAAGCTATTGCATAGGAGTAGGAGTTTATCCTGTTCAAAGGATAGCGGCTACGGGTTTCCCCTGTAATTAAAAAACAAATATACAAAAAACACTTTTGTTTTAAAATAAAATTTAATTCCTAACAAACTAATAACATGATTTTACACCCCCCACCCCATTGGTCAAATTTAAATTTGTTGATAGTCAACGCCAGATTTTTCTTCGACGTTACAAAACAACACACTAATATTTTGAGGTGTTTAGGATATTTTTTTCCAAATTTTTTGATGTTTACGTTTTAAAGATGTTTAACAAGTGTTCCTTCGTTGATAGTTTGATTCTACGTTGATAAAAGTTTTTTGTCAAATAAATGAGATCTAATATGGACAAAATGTAGATAACATCATTAAAGATTTGTTTGTTAAATATATCATTGTTTAAAATTGACTAATTAAAATGTGACATATGACATAAAAAATAAGAAATTAGCGACAGCTATTTTTCAGCTAAACAATAAAGATACCAAGTTAATCATATTTGGCTACGAATAAGTGTTGATTTTAAGAAAATGTAATTAGTTAGAAACTTTTAGCAACGAATTAGCTAAGAATTACCAACAAATACTGTAGTTAATTTCATTTTTTCTATTAGTAATAAATAAATACATATTTGCACGAATATTTAATACTCCTTCTGTTTCCATTTCACTATTAGATGTCAAAATTTTTCTAATTTAGTTGCATTTTTACTTGTCAAAAATCAAGATACAACAATTTCTTTTTACCTATTTTACCCCCAATTTACGTACAAAGTTAACATTTTTGAAAAATGTAAAATTTTCTTGAAAATGTTCAATGATCAATTCATTTTTGAATTACCAAGGCAATATTTCTTGAAAGAACATAAATATTATTGAATCAAGAAATACTTACACTTGTCATTGTATTGATAATATTAAATGTATTAGAATTTGAATTATGACTTTAATGAATATTTTTATCAATTATTAACTGAATTTGTGAGGTAACATACACATATTAAGAAAAACATTCAAAAACAAACTTTACACCATACTTTTCTTTATTTTCTAGAAAATGTGAAAGTTCAATAAATGAAAGGGCAAATATGAAAAAGTTTGAAGCATTCATCTTGAACCTTGAAAAAAGCCTCAAAAATTTAATTAATTTGAGACGGACGGAATATCTGATAGTGAAGGGATGGAGTATTAGTTATACTATCAAGCATCAACCAGCAAGTGATCAATAAAAGGAAAGTATGGAACTACTAAAATGTTGTGACATATCTGTTAAAAACTTTTAAGCTAAAACAGGGTCAACAGTCATTTTCAGTAGTGATAAAGAGTTGCCGCGGCGTGAAAGGAAGTGAGGGGAAGAAAAAAAGATGGAAATTACTGAAAAGGATGTTTGTTTCGCGTTACCATGGTGACCTCAAGTCTTCCAAGAGGGCTTGCGCTCAACTCTTTCCAGACCTTGATAGCAACAAAGGATTGCCTAATGCATCATGGGACGAGGAACTCGTGGCCTCACTGGTGTCTTTGAAGGACTCACCCTATGGCATTAGCAAAGGTATTACAGTTAGAAGAGACATTAAACATGAATAACATAACATACTCTTTGTAAAAGCAAAAATTGGTTAAAGAATGGAGCGCCCGGGGGATACTCCCCCTCGACCCAACAAAGGGCCGCAAGCCTTCTCATCTCCATTTTGTATATGTTACTCTAATCACTAAAACTTCACAATTGATATTTTCTTGGCTATCACGCACTTTGACTATTTCATCATGCCACCTGTCCAGCCGTAAGCACCGTTTGTCAAGGTTATCTGTCAAAAAGGACTCAAGCAGATGGACATATACCAAGTTTTATATCTGGAATTTCTCCAGGTTGGTACTCCTATGCGTCGACCACTAGGCCATACCCATGGGACCTTCACAGCCTAAAGATCATATATAATTACGAGAAAAAGTACTTGGACTGACAATCTTAGATTTAGTTTCATATGAATTCTAGCATCTGGCATGTATTCCGTAGCATTATTTTTGAGTTTCATTTTCAGATTACAGGAAGGCAGAAAGCAAGCACTATCACAGTATACATTCGCAGGATGAAAAAAGAACCAAGGATACAAAGCTTAAAAGGATGCAATATTGACTGGGGCCAAAGACACTTCTAAGGTACCTGATGCGTTGGGATGCCAAAATCTGTCCGCAACAGTCCAATGCTAAGATTGCACTCTCAGCCTGCACATTTATCAAGTATCTGTTTACATGCATGATTTACTATATTTTAACACCTGTTTAGATCATCTTCAAAAAGAAATATTCTATATTATGCTGCAGATTTTTGCAGGCTACTATCTTTAGATATACCCTTGATAATTTGTAGGAGCTTCCTCACCTCAATGGCATCTCCCGAGCGACGGTTGCCACATATATAACAAGGGAAGAAGAGAAGTACATTCAGAAAAATTACAAAAAGAAAAAGATGATGTTGACAATCCCATGACACAAAAAACTAAAATAAGGGGGAAGATTCATCTAGCGGCATTAGAATCTACAGATGCATGTAATGTACCCATTGATGTTATATCCCAACTTAAATCCAAAGAAAATAGAAAATCAACGTACCATAACAAATTCAACAAAAGCAATACGGGTAGAGTGCACTTGATCACCTAAAAGCCTCAGGCGAGACACCTGCAAAGAGAAGAGGAGCTTCAGTATCACTTCGGCAAACATCCTTTGAACTTAATACGTGAGAAGTTTCAGACATCACACTGACCTCACCACATCTTGATTCAAAGAAATTCTTGACATCAGCTTGCGAAACCTGTTCAGGATAGATTACAATACATTAAACTTTCAGATGATTATGAAAATACAAAGCCAATGGGAAGAGAAAAATATACACCCAGCAATCGAGTAACTGATCCAGATCGTTATAACCTGTGCATCACATACCAGTAATCCCACAGAATGATTTACTAAAAAAGCATGCAATAACATCAGAAGATTTAAAAGACGAGAATTTGTACCTTCTTATCAATATTTGTGCAGTAGACTGTCTTGGCACACATCTCACGCTCATCCTCAGACTGCACATGTACACATAGTGGAAAACTAAGCATTTAGTTCCATGACCTTACTTTCTATAAGATGAGATGGAACCACAAGAAGACTATTTTTCCATATCATCCATATACAAGTAAATAAAACGACACAGATCTGTCCATACCCTAGGAAGGAATGTAGGATTCACGGGTAGAATAGCAGTTTTTGATGGCAGGACCTTTAGAGGGGAGAACCCTAATATTGTCCCAGAAAGACTAAGTGATGCTCTTGCTGAGTCTGTTGGAATGATTCCACATGACAAGTTAGTTTTGACTTTTGAATGTACAGGAGTACTAAGAAAAACTTCAAGCCCCTAACTTACATTCATCGGCGAATTCCACAAAGGCAAAGCGAAGGCGAGAGTGGGGATCACCACAAACTCTGCAGTCAACAACCTACGGAGCAAGTGTAGCCAAAAGAAAACACATCAATATTACACAATTAATTATAGGAAGATTACTATTACATTTCTCAATAGATACCCCACACGGTTTTCACCAAAGCACAAATATGAATTCATGTCATTCTAGCTTGAGAAAGAAATAAGGGTGAAGAACTCAAGCACACAAATAAACAGCTCTGCTGCACGCTGGGGTATACGCCTTTATCTGAAAACAGTTCAGTTGTATAAAAATGGCATGAAACTTAGCAAATTAAGAGGAAACTAATCCAACTGTCAAACAGGAACATAAGCAAAGTGACTTTATGAAATCTTCACCAACATCTCGCAGACTTGACAAAATCAAGTGTATGGCATACCCCGAAATGGATAATGGACCTTGCAGGGCAATAACCTTAAGCCAATCAGATTACACAGTAAAACAAACCATAAATAACCAAAGTATAAAGAAGCTCTTTAACTTAATTCAAGCAGTCTTTAATTAGAATAAGCATCAGCAACATTGCTAGTGCGTATATGACAGTTTAAGCACACTACTGTGACTAAAGTGAAAGAGAAGGATTTATCAAGAATGTCCAACTTCTGGTACATTCCAGAAAATAAAAGAAAGAAAAGGAGAAGGATTCACAAGCAAAGTAGTGCTCTTTCGAGCTATGGAGCTTGTAGTTCAAAATATCAATAGCTACTTGCTTCTGTATATTGTAACTTTCTTTAGAGTCTTCCTAATATATTGATTTAAGTGAAAGTGTAAGATGTATGTTGCACATATCCAAAAACTGTAAGCCAAAATGAAAACACAGAAATTTAAAATCCATATGCAGATGCAGGATACAAGTGGAAGAACAATAGGATTATGGTACTTATTTTTAAATATTACAATAGGATTAGTAACTGCCTCTCGGATATAGGCTATTTTATTAATTTTCAGGCAGCAGTGATTACAACCCTTACAAAAAATATTCTCAGATATAGGCTATTTTATTAATTTTAATGCAGCAGTGATTAAAGCGTCACAGCAAAATATTCATAGTCTACTTCTAATGTCTTTAGTCAAGTTGTTTGTTTAAAAAAAAAAAGTCAAATCCCACTTTTGACTTGTCCTAGAAGTCAAACGATACAAGTGTCCTTGGTGTTCAGAAATCAGCCTTGGAGGAATATGAAAGGGGCAACATTTAACTGTCTAATGGCAAAATAATTGTATAATATGAATCAGTCTGTCGTAGTGTTGAAGTTATTAGGTTTTGCTTGCTAGGTTGTTGGACTCTCCCAAAATGTTGCCGCACACATGTCAGATCCTCCAAAAATGTACCATTTTTGAGGATCCTGCCCACACCCCGACATTTTTTGGAGAGTTCAAGCAACATAGTTTCTTCGTGTATCTACCAGCTTTACGTTTAGGCCTCTTCTTTCTCCTCATTTCAGCTTCATCTTTCCGATGCTTGTCCACAATTTCTCAGGGGGTAAGACTGTCAGAAACTACTTTAAGATGCAGCTACTATTTAACTCTAACAAGCTGACAGAGAATTTGTAGAAGTACTTTGAGCTACCTTTTTCACTAAATTGGAGAAGATCAGAAAATGAATACATAACACCTTGAGATACCCTTTTTGACTCCCAAATGGGGATTGACAAGAAACTAAGTACCTCAGCCTGGTGATTCTGAATATTATGCACAAGGTCATTCTGCCAATACCGCAGCTATGAGATAGAAAGAACACACCCCCCTCTGCCAAAGATAGACAAAAGGTATCTTTGCTACATGTCTAAGTAATTTGAAGCCAGCTCCTCTAGCAATCAATATGCCAATGATCAAGATATTTCGACGATACTAATGTGTTAAGCAACCTGACAATTAATTCTGATCATAGCTCGTAAGTCATAGTATCAGACAGTCTTCAGGTTATTGCTCATTGCAAGTTATGAAATTTCATCATCCTATAAAACACATATAGAGAAACAAACTTGGACTCGATGCCTATAATATGGAGTAAAACAAATGCTGTAGGCACCCCAAGCTAAGGCTTTTTCATCTGCTAAAGCATGAAACTCAGCACATTAATTGTTTTTACATTTCTCAAAAAATTGAAAGAAGCGCCACTTGGACTTAAAGCACTCATGTATCTAGAATGAATCACAACAATGTCTAGAAGAGCATTGTCACTTACTTGTCCATAAGTGCTAAACAATGCAGCAAGACGCTCTTCTGTTATCTGTGGTGAGGCAAAGTCAAAAAGAGGAACATTAAATACAAAATACAGAACATAAATCAATTATTAATGAGCTTCCATCCACACTTACATTGTGATCGATGTCAGAAACATATACTGTTCTCCTGATGCTATCTTCTCTTTGAGCCTTATAAGCTCTATTGTTCATTCTTCTTTTGCCCTGGTTATAGTTGTTGCCTCTCTGTGGACACATTAGTGATAAAAGTTAGGGAGGAGTCATCTTGCTGAATTGAGCAGTCAAAATCACTTCCAAAATGGCAAAATGCAATTCCAGTTAGCAAGGGTATTTACTAAATCGTGGTACTTATGATCTGAAATGCATCCTCGAGTTGATAAATATGGAAGGTTGAACTTCTCTTTATAAAAGTAAACAAATATCATGACCAGGCGAAACTTTTAATGAGGACGAGCTTTGAAGCTAAGGTAGAATTGTTCCTTTGGTGACTTGCACATCACGGCTTCGAAGCTTGAAATCAGCTTCCGCAGACTCTTTGCAGAGATGCAACTGAAGGATGCTTAAAACATCCACCAACCCCCATCCAGACCAAACCTTTTAATCCAATTTATACAAAAACGACAAATATATTCCCTAATATTTATGTGCATAAATAAAAAGGTTCAATCCGAATACAAACTACCGAAATTTAATGAAAATGTACCAGTCACAAGTGGACATTTGGATCAAAACGACAAATTCCACACCATTCACGACAATAAAAAAACATTTTTTTTTCATTTTTACCAGCTAAGCATCCACAACAATGTTATCAAACAAAATCACTACTACTAATAACTAACTCAATGTCAAATTTCCGTTTTTGATTAACGGAATGTCAGCAATTAATTACTAAAGGAAGAGTCAAGAATCAATTTTGACAAGAAAGCTTCAGAATGCAAAAGTCCCTCTAACTACATTCACTCAAACTACTCTTGATAAATGATCAATGACCCAAAGCATGAAACTTTTCACAACAACTTACTTGACAGACTGATAAATGAACATCACACAGGATTAATGATGCTTCCACATACATTCCCAATATTTGAGACCTCCAAGAATAATTTTTTACCAAGAAATGATGATATTTTCAAGCAATTTAGTTACAATCAGCTGTATTTTTACATAACTCAAACAAGTATACCACTAACATTAAACTAAAGGAGAATAAAAGAAGGGTCATTTTGATAAACAAGAAACAACAAAAATTGCAAACTGGAAAAACACCTTGAGTATATCAGAATACTACTTTCTTAAGTGAAATCAGGGGACTAATAATTGCTGAAGTCATGAAATGATCAACCAAATACACAAAAACTAAGAAACTAAAAGTCCAAAACAACTGTTTAATCAATTTAACTTGAAGAACTGAATCAGAATAATGGAAACAGTACCTTTCCATTGTTCTGATACACATCACCTCCCACAGTCTTCACAACAGGCACAAAATTATGCACAAAATTGTTCAGAAACATCTGATCACGATAAGTTGTTTGTCTAGTGATCAACAGGCACAAAATTATGCACAAAATTGTTCAGAAACATCTGATCACGATTATAATAAGAAGGAACAAACTCCTTTGCCTGCGGATTCAACTTGAGTTTCTTCAACATGTCAACAATATCATGCATTTTATAATCAGATTTACCATCAGAAGAATCCTTTTCACCATTAACTACAGATTCAGAATTCACATTTTTCTCGGAATTAAACTCAGATTCTTCAGAAACAACATCAGAAAATTTGGTATCAGTGTTTGATACCACTGATTGAACAGCCGGAGCCTCAACCACCGCCGTTTCACCACACACTTGTGCATCAGCCGCCATGGAAATGCACACAAAAATATATATATTAAAAAAAAGACTCAAAATTTACAGAAAAAATTACAAACCAGAATTCTATGATCAAAGGGTAATCAAAAATCCAATTTTTTTTTTCTTTTTTTTATTTGAGATTTTGACTATCGGCAAAATGTATTAGTGAAAACCGACTGAAAGTTTTGTATATATAGAAAAAAGGGGTCAAAATGGAATGAAAGAGAAGAATGGTGATGAAAGAGAGAGAAGTTTTGAAGGGTTTTTGTTAACAAAATTTGATCAAGAAAGTGTTGGAAGGTGATTTTAATGGAAATTTCAAGAAGGAAGCTTTGGGTTTTGGCCTTTAGCTAAACATTTGTCTTCTTTCCCTGTCGATAAAGTTTATGATTTGTAATTTTAGTACTTTATGGCTCGTTTGGTATCGGATAAAAAATAACTAATTTCAAAATTAATTTTTTTTTGATATTAATAGATTACTATGAATAGATAAATGCATGATTAGTGTATGAACTTGTGAATTGTTATACAGTAAGATAGTCATAATAGTACTTTCTTTGTATCCTATGTTGTTATTATTCATCTTATATTAGTTTACTTTTATGGTATTTGTTTTTCATTATTAATCTTTTTTTTTCTTTTTCTATATCTAGTACGTTCTGCTTATGAGGTCGATTTTTAGATGAGAATTTTCTAGAAACTAACCTCTTCATCTCTATGATATAGTGACAAGGGTAATGGGTGTATTGTTGTTGTTGTTGTTTATATCTATGTTTGGTAGGATAAAATCACAACATAACTTATTTTGAAATTTTAATATTATGTTTATCTTATACTCTGTGTTAAAAAATAAAATAACAATCTTGAAATAACTGATCTCGAAATAATTAATCCTACAAATTAAGTTGAATTTTCAACCCACTCATGTTTCAACATAGTGCTAATACATACTTTTTTCATCCCATTTTAGTTATGATGATAAAGTTTGACACAATCTTTAAGAAAAAATTAATGAAAAATATTGTTTTACTAGAAGAAATATATTCCTTATAAAAATTAAATATTTTTTTATATTTATGCCTTTTAATTTTAGAATAATTAATGTTAAAGATGAAATTCTAAAAAATTATTATTTTTTAATTATTTATATTTAAAATTATTTTAAAATAATTATTTTTAATATATTTGACGACTAAAATGAAACGATAAGAGTAGCAAGACTTCTCCTTTAATATGAAAAATGTACTATCTATTTATCAGTCTTATACTCTTACTGAAAATGAAAAATATTTGTTAAAAATTATTAAAGGATATATTTAGAGGGAGTCAAATAAGTTTAGCCATTTATTTGATAAATGAAGATGGCAAACATAAAAATATAAATGGAAAAAAATACAGCTAAATGGAAGAATGAGTCTGCTTTGTTTTTGTTATTTTCTGAGGTATTTTTTAGATAATGCAATTCCTAAGTGCCTCTTTAATGTTTATTGGGATTGTAACTTTTCCTTGTACTTCTTCTCATTTTTAGTATATAGTATTGGCATTATTTTTATATTTTTAATATCACAAGTTGTTTGTCTAGTGATGAGACACAATGGAGTGCGTGATGATTGGAGATTTCCCTTTTAGTACACATACATGAAGAAAAAAATAAAATAAAGATTCTTTTCTTTTTCTAGATATTCAAACTATGTAAATTAGTTATATATATATAAAAGATTTTTTAATTTTAAAGAGAAAAGGAGCTAGGTTGGAAAGGGCTAAGGGCAGGGGTTGAACCGTAGGGTTGCATATTAATCGGTACAGTTCAATTTTTGAAGTTTATCGATTCAATTTATCGATTCTTAATTTGTAGATATGTTAATCATTATGAAATCATCAAGATGTTGGCTTATTGATTATTGATTTATCGGTTATTGATTATTATCGGTTCGATTATCGGTTTAACCGTTAAGATTTGACAAAAAATATTCCTTATTGAAAATTACTTCGAAACAAGATAACAAATCAAATGAACCATATACATATTATATTTTACTCAAAATCAAACACTATCACATTGTAGAATAATTGAGACTGTAAAAAATAAGTATGAAACTATCAAAGACTTTATATATCAAATAGTAAAAATATAATTATTTAATTTATTATCGAGTTATCGATTAACCAATTAAGAAAAAATCTAAGATCTTTAAGAATTGATAACTCATAACAGAAAAAATTTAAACCATTACCGAAATTGCTAAACTAATAACTCATTATCAATCAACCAATAACTTTTTTTTGTTCGATTTTGAATGAGCCAAGGTTAAAGGCAAATTCTTAAACTTCTTCTTTTTACTTCTCCGTATGAACTTTCATCTTTATCATTTTTTTTATATTCAAATTCAAAACATTAAAATACTTACCATCAAAGCAACTTTCTCTTATTCAACGTGAAATCGATAAATTTGACAATAGACTATATAATATAAGAAATGAATATTGAGGGACTAATATATTATAGAATGGGTGTTATATTTTAGACTTAGTGTCTCTGTGGGCGATGAAAGTGATAGTACATATTCTCTTGGACAATTAGTCATATTTGTCATAGCAATGGTGCTTTTAGTATTCCTATTTATTTTTTTCACTTATCTTGATTAATTTGTACTTAGTACTTGCTATTTATAGTCTCATTATTAGAGTATTTTAATTAATTTTATGATTATTAATATTTTTCATCACTACGGATATCTCAACTAATTTCATAAAATACTTCTTGCCATCAATACAATCATTATATGTACCTTGATTAATTTTGTATAATACTTGTCATCTTCAACTTTTCATCAATATATTCATGACACGTATCTCAACTAATTTTCATATGATACTTACTATCCGCTATCTTTGACCATGATATATCTCAATTTAGCACAAGGTACTAATTATTTCTTACTTTTCACACGCACACACACATCAAATAAGTCAATCCACCTTGAATAGATGGAAAGAAATTAGTTGCATAGGGCCAAGTAGGTTGAACGGCAAATATTGATTTTTAGGGTTAAAAATCTAACTTAACCGATGTGCACATCATTCACACTATCTTCCGCCATTACAGATATCTCAACTAATTTCACAAAATATAAATTGTCACCAACACAATCATTATATGTATCTCGACTAATTCTATATGATACTTGTCATTGTATCAACTTTCCACCAACATATTCATAATACGTATCTCGACTAATTTCATATGACATTTACTATCTGCTATCTTTTATCATGGTATATCTTGATTTAGCACGAGATACTAATTATTTCCTACTTTTTTATCAATATATATCAAATAATTCAATCGGCCTCAAATAGATGGAAAGAAATTAGTTGTGTAGGGCCAAGTAGGTTGAACAACAAATATTGATTTTTAAGGTAAAAAACCTAACTTAATTAATGTGCACATGGTTTACATGATCTTAATTTTTGTTTTCAATTGATCAATCAGAAAATAAACCAAATTTTTTTTATCTTAAAAAAAGAAAGCGTGTTTGAGCTCCAAATGATAAAATAATGTCGCAAATTTGCTGTCAAATTTGAACCTTAGAATAATAAATTTCATTACTTAAACTTTTTTCTACTGTCAATTGTTATCTAGGTATTATAATATATAGTAAGAAAGATTTGTTTCTTTTCTTTCCGTTATACCATATATAAAAATGATCTTAGGCTGAATACATGCACCGACAATTTAAATTTGTCGATAAATTTTATTTAAATATTTAAAATATATAGTTTATTCTAGTTGAGCATCTAAACATGATATTTTCGCCTTAATTTTATTTTATTTTACAAAAGTTTGGAAAAGTTCTACACATGTTATCACCTTCAATTAACCACACATAATATCTCACCTCATTTAATTTTGCTTATCAACTTCAAGTGAAACATGTACGGCTTATTGAAACTAATACATATAATTAAGCAAAATAACATATTTTAATAATTCACCTTTAAAGTACGTGTAAAAATTTTGAATTGAAAATATCTAACTGAATTACTTTATCACGTAGGAATACTCGATCAGAATAGACTGATTTGAAAATCTTAATAAAATTTATTCATAAATTTTAAAAGTTATCGATATATCCCATCATGATCTTTTCTCTATGAATTAATTAACACAATAATTTATATCAAATGAAAATGTTTATTTCTGCTCACCAAGTACAAAAGTAAAAAAAAAAGAACACAAGAAATCTGTTGTGTATCTTGTGCTTTTTAACCTTTATGAAAAAGACCGCATAAAAATCACTTATTTTGTAGTAACTTTACTCTTTTCTTGATTCTCATAAAAATGAACAGTATGCTTTCCTTAATAACAAAGAACTATAGAATATAATATATGAACAAAGAGAAAAGGTAATTTATATTCTTCAAAAATATTGGTGGGTACGTGTTAAATCCTTCGAAATTAGTATATTTTTGAAAGATTCGATATGAACGCGATAATTTTTTTGAAGAGTCCAAGCAACTTAGCTAATGATTATTTCATTTGTTATAAAGTATTACCTGTTATTTTTTGAGTAATGTAGTAGTACATGTATAGGAGTTAAAATTTCGTGAATAATAGTAATAAGAGTTTAATTAGTTATATATATAACTAGTATACTAAATTTTTACATTATCAAATTATCCGTAAATTAAAGTTGAGGTTTGAACATTCAATCTCCATTCTCAAAAGCTAAATGATGTACTAAGCTAGAGGTGGTTGGTGATGGTCACGAGTGTCAATTGGAGATATTGTTAACTAATTATAATTGATACGGTTATTGATAATAGTTAGTGGTGATAGCGGCTGACAATAGAAGTAGTTGGTGATGAAGATTAATACTTCTTGTGGATGATAGTGATAGTTAATGATGATGGTAAATAATGATGGTAGTTAATCTTATATAATGGTGATTTTTAGTAACGTTTAGTGACTGTTATGGTAATGATGGTTGGTGGTTATAATTGAAAATGATGGATAGTGTGATGATAATAACTGATTGTAGTGATTGACTTAAGTGATAATTGTGGTTGAAAATGATGGTCATAGGTGAGAGCACTTGATAAGATGTGCAGATATAAAAGTATTAGATAATAACGAATAATAACCATAGTGTTGAATATCTGAATTACCATATTTATACAAATCCTTATACAAACATCTTAATAATATTATGATTTTATTACAAATCTTAATCATTCACTTCTATTCATCAGATGTATTAAATGATGTGACACTAAAAAAATGCAAAATAATTCAAATCTAAAACAGAAATTGTATATATTTATTTATTCTTTAAAAGAAACAAGTGTTGACAATGAGGAATCAAATTGTCTGCCCTATCATTGGAGCCCCTTTTAGAATTCCCTTCTTTTTTGACTAATCATTTCATAAAATATTAACCTTTCCAAAATTTGGTGGCATATTATATATTGTATAATTATAATAAGGTGGTTGTTGGAAACATTTTTTAAAATTTCCTTTTCCCTTACATGCCAAATATATCAGGATTATGCCCTGTAACAACTACTACATATCTTATTATACTTTTTTTTTCGCTCCATACCTGTATTGAAGTCTGATTAATTTGAATTCGCACCACGTAAGATTCATTCGAGAGAAGGGCTTTCACCAAAGACTTTTTCATATCTAGAATTCGAATTCAACACCTCTAATCCATCTACTGCACCACATTCTTTGAAAGCTATTATACTTTGTAACAACTGCCACATATCTTTTACCCCCAAAACCCTAACAAAAAAAAGAAGAGAAACTTCCACATATGTCTAGTTTATGACACCTCTCTTCAAAAACTTTGTAAGTGTTGTTTGACAACTTTTTCTCCTAAAGATATTATAAATGTTGTAATTTGGTGAACTGAAATGCGTATATTCCTTCTGTTTCAATTTATTTATTTAATTTTAATTTAAAATAAAGTTTGAAGAATATTTTTTAAATTTATCAAAATATCTTTTAATCTTGTGATATACCATCTCATGTTTAAAATTAAATCAAACAGTTACCAAAAAGGAAAGAGATATTCGCTTTTTAAAAAATAATAGTAAAACAAATAAATTGAAATAAAGAGAGTTTTCTATATAAGCAAATTTGATTGTCATTCTTCATGTATTTATTTATTTATATTTTAATTAAAATAAGCATAATACATAGATGTCTTAACTTGACATCTATGTCCTCCAATTTTGGAGAATACGTGTGTCAAATTATTCAACTTTATACCAATTTAAGTATCTATTCGTACACATACTAAGGTTACGAACATAAATACGCATCGAGGCCAAATTAAAAAATATGTTTATATATTGTGCCTGCAAAATATATAGTCATTTCAAGTATAATTTATCTCAGTTTAGAATGTAAGTTCCTCTGCACATCATATAAATTTTACACAAACGTTGTCAATTATTTCTAGCTCCAAACAAAGGAAGACAAAAAGGATTAAACATGCCATCTACCTTTCCAGGAAGGACTCAGCTTGTCATAAATACAGATTGTAGAACTACTTTACACAAATCTATTGAGGATTTCATCATTGTGGTATCACAGATCGCGCAAATCATCATGAACAAAACGTTGGTTTGCCCAAAGTCGGAAATTGTATTTACAGCAACACTCTTGTATTCTGATTTTTGAGAGTATTGAGTCTTGGCAAACACTTCCTCTTTTACTAGGATTGAAGAACAGCTCCGTGCTCTAAGAGCTCGGATAAAACACTTCTCATTTTGTCAATTGAAACAGGTTTCACAATAACTCCATCCATTCCAACTCTCATGCAGTTTTCTTTTGTAACTTGGTCAGTGTTCCCCGTTAGTGCCACAATAAGTGGCCTCTCGTGACGTTTACCAAATTTCTCATGTACACTGACGGCAACATCATAACAGTTCATACCTGTTATACTCATGTCCATGAATACTACTTTGTGTTCCTGAGTAAGAACTCTCAAGCATTCATCACCAGAGGCAACGGCTGTTACATCGCACCCGAGGTGTGCTAGCAGACTCTTTGTTACCATCCTGCTAAACCTACATGAAAGAGTTCCAAAATTTACATCAAATTAACCTCTTAATACATTATTCATCTTATAGATCATTTTCAAAAGATACTACATTTGCAGAAACCTGAGAAACAGAGTTGTCGCTAGGATAGATTCGGGCTATCAATTTACAGCCACCAACAGTGAATGAGAACAAAGAAAGAAGCAAAAGGTATGGATACTTATCAAATAAGTAAAATAGAATCCTCTATAGCTTTTTTATTTTATACACAAGAATCCCAACACCTTGCTGTCAGAGATGTCTATATCTAATATTTTTTAATCCCTTCAGCATGAAATTACAGAGTAAAAGGATTCCTTGCATATATTTATTTTTTAATCCATTAAAATAAGCTAACTTGGAAACCACATAAAAGTAACAATAAATCACATTTTCTGATAGTTTAAGATACTTCTGAACCTTTTTTTAAATAGTGGTGGTTAATTAAAATATTTGACTCCTCAGAGTATAAATCGGCACAAAGACACAAGTTTGGGTTCCACTCAT
>DF357358.1:62192-80723 GCA_000787875.1 Solanum virginianum | reverse complement strand
ACAAGAAAGGGCTCAACACAGATCCTTGATGGAGTCCCATCTCAACAGGAAAATACTCTGAGTCTCCTCCCACCGTTCTTACCCGAGTTTTGACTCCATCGTACATATCCTTAATCGCCCTGATATATGTCATTGGGACACCTTTCATCTCTAGTCACCTCCATAGGACATCCCTTGGGACTTTATCATATGCTTTCTCGAGATCAATAAACACCATATGAAGGTCCTTCTTACTTACCCTATATTTATCCACTAACCTCCGAACAAGATGAATTGCTTCAGTAATCTTTACAATTAATGATGTAAATTGCTTAAAGTTGAAAAATGAGGTTTAGATAATCAGGTCATGGCGGAAATGAATCAAATTTTCTTTAAGTTCCATCTCAAAAACTGAAAACTCAAAATTCAGTAACAAAAATCGAATCAAAATTACTGAGTTCCATCTCAAAAACTTACACTAACAATTAAGCAAGTACAATTTCTAAAAACAGTGAGAATTTTCTATATTTAACACACCAAAAAACAGAGTATTGTAACATAACAATATCAAAGCACAACTCTAGTTTCAAAACATTTTTCACTTTGCAAAATTGTTAAGCAACTCTGTAAATTACGTAATATGGCAAGTCATGCGACAGTTCCTTTTCCTCGATTAGGGTTTGTGTTATAAGAAACAGAGGAGCGAGTTGAGATAGAAGAACTTACAACTGAATATCGCCGGGAAAGAACTGTCGGCGAGGTCGCCGGAGAAGAAATGGCAGCTTATACAGTCCCACCGATTTTAAGCACAAGTTAGAGTTATCCTCCAGTAAAGGCCAACCGGTTTGATTCGGTGGCGGTGCTAAATTTAGAAAATTGAGTGACATCGTATTAAGTCACTTGGGAAGTTTGATTAAGTCAAATCAGATACTACATCACTTAATTGTCTCGAGTTAATTTAATTAATTTTTAAAATTATATTATATTATATATTTTTAATATTTTAACATAGAGCCAAAATTTATATTATTTTATTTACCTACGTGGGATGGTAGAGTATACGTAGATTTTATCTTTATCTCATAGAAATAGAAAAGTTATTTTCGATAGATACTTGGCTCAAATATATCAACCTCAAAAGGAGGGAAAAAAAGTTTCTAGCTTTAAATAATAGGAATTCAGGTATGGCAGGAATACTGTCGACCATTACGAGCGATAACGAAGCCAATAGACATAGAATAACGATTAAAATAAAAAATAATAATAATTTTACAATGAAAAATAACATTAACAAAATAAATAATGGACAATGATAACATAATATATAAAGACGCGACTAATTCTATTGATTTACTACACCAAAAGATAAATATTCTATACTTATATGTGACACAAAATAAAGATCTTTCTCAAAAGGACACGAAATTATAAACAAATTTTGTAAAAAGACAACCAATTTTGGCTAAATTTTGCAACATCAAACAAAAATTATGCAATTTTGGTCGTGTTTTGTCACAAGTTGCTTTTAAAAGCTAATAAACTTGTAAACAGGGCTGGCCCGGTACACAGTGAGGTGGTTCACCCCTTTTAACCAAAATTTTATTTTTTACTCAAGAATAAAATAATTCTTTATGTATATATAATAGATATTGAATCCTTTCGACTAGTTCATGTCTTTATTTTTCAAATATTTGAACCCTCTTAATTAAAATTCTGACTTCTGCACTGCGACTATAGCTAAAGGAAAAAATATATAAAATAGACCTAATTTGAAATTATTTATCCTTAATTGACCAAATCTAAATTATTTACCCTTAATAAACCCATTACCCAAACTTTTATCTTTCTACCTACTTACACCTTTTTATTTCACATGCTGACGTCAGTATAAATATTATAAAATATACTATGGCAGTATATATATACTATAGCGGTACCATATAGAATGAGCCCAGTCATTTGTGATACTCTGGCGGTATATTGATACCCAATTGATATATAAGATTTGTTTAAGTAAATAAGAAACAAATAAAAAATTATTAAACTCTAAATTAGTAGAAAATATATTCGTTACATACTTTGTCGATATATTTATACCATATCGGTATGATATAGAATTTAGCTTAATCATCTGTGATACCTTGTTAGTATATGTATACCCTATTGGTATATCATACCAGCAGGTGCTGATGTCAACATGACGTCAACGCACAAATTTTAATATTAAAGGGGACAAAAGTTTAATAATATGGGGTACAAAATATAAAAGGATATATAATTGTACTAATTTATCTTAAAGGGGTACAAATTTAATTTTTCTTAGCTTAAATGATCGTTCTACTATCGGTCGGGCTAATGGATAAAAATGGGCCACAACCATTGGTTGATAGAGCCCATGTTAATGGACTCTGATCCAACTGTTTCAATTCAATATGTGCTTTTGTTTTCATATTTATTTGGGTCAGAGAAACTATCTTGTTTAGGGCCCGATAATTCTTGTATACCTTGAGACTCTTTCTTTCATTTTTCTGGAAGAACAATATAGTTAAACATGCTTCACTATTATATATATTACTAGTTTAGTATACGTGGATTGCACATGTGTGTCACGTTAATATTATTAAATTGAACATTATAAATATTTGAAAATTTATAATATTGTCATAAAAGTATATATATATTTTTTAATTATTCATCTGATGGTCAAAATTTACATTAAAGTCCAACTAATTCAAATTCGAAATTTACATAACGCTCTCTACCAAATTATTTTTTCATACCTAGCCTAATTCTAAGTAAATGGAACAGTAATGGACGATCCTAAACATACATTAATTTAAATATGATGTAAATGGTATATTTTATGAATAACTTGTATAGTTTTATTTGTTTTATTCGGGATCAACCTTTTGTGTCATGTGTTTAATAAATAACATCCTGCATTATAGAATAAATCATTAATAACTTCTTGTAAATAAATAAAAATAAGTATTGTAGAATCTATTTAAATTAAAAAGCATACATAAATCAAGATTAATTACTAATATTAAATGGTTGGTTCATTAGTTTCATCTTCAAGTTGTTTGGTCTTTCTCATTGTTGTTGAATTTTTTTTTTTCATCTTCTATGACAATTGCATTGGCCTTTTTAACTTCTTGTACTTCGTTTGCAGTAAATGAAAAAAATAAAATAAGAATAATATATGAATATATAACATAAAAAAATAATAAGATGAAGAAGTATCACTTATTTGAGATATTACTTTACGTAAATAGATGGAACTTGTGAATAAATGCAGTTGTTATAAACAAAATAATAGAAATTTTTAAATAACAAAAAATTTTAGACTAAACTAACTAAATAAAGGCCAGAATATAATTTGAATGAATCAAGTTAAACTGCCATAACAATTAATATTATTTTCTTTAAATTCAAAAAGTGAATAAAGGGGAAAAAGAATATGAGACAAAGAAAGTGAGCGTATAATATAAGTAAACTTGATAATTAAATGAGAAAAATCATAAAATAAGATCCAGTACCACTTAGCACAAATTGATGAAGGGAGTGAATGAATCAAAAGTTGAAGTTGAAGTGTTTTTATAGAAGTAGAGAAATCATAAATCAAAAAGGAAAGAAAATAATATTTTATTATATTTAGAAGAAAACTTTTCATCATATAATTAAGATTCATAGTGAAATCATAAGAACTTTTATTTATTTTCAAATAATTAATACCTTTTTTCTTGTTCAAAGTGGGAAACTTGTGTTACCTTAAAGGAAAAAAAAGGTAAAAAAACAAAATTAACCAAATTGTACTCCCTCAAAAAAAGGAAAACTTTCCAGAAGCTTTTCCCCTTATTTTTTTTCTTTTTTCACACGTCATTTTCCATTTATTTTTTTCCTTTTTTGACTAATTTTCTTTTACTCCAATCTATTTTAGTTGGAAAAAAAATTTGTACGGATTTTTCCCTAAAAAAGGGAAAATTTTCTTGAAGTTTTTCCCCTTAAATGTTTTTTCTTTTTCACACGTGTTTCCTTTTATTTTTTTCTTTTCGACTAGTTTTCTTTTACACCAAGTTCATTTTAGTTGAAAAATGATTATTTGTGTAGGGATTGACGTGTTTTCCCTTTTAATTTTTTTTTTCTTTTTGACTAATTTCCTTTTACACCAATCTATTTTCGTTGGAAAAGGATTCTTTGTATGAAGAATTAATCAGAAGATTTCTTGTGTAAGAATTAATCAGAAAAGAATTCTTTGTTTAGGAATTTAACCTTCTTCATTTAATTTTTTTATTATGTTTATTATAATTAATATTAATATTATTAAAATTAAAATAATAATTCTAAAAAAAAGATGAAAAGACGATTTTGTCTAAAGATAAGTCTTTTACTGAAGGGCAAAAAGTTCAAACAACATTATTAAGGACCTTCACACTTTTAATATAGTATAGATTAATTTTTATTTATATCTAATATTATTAAAATAATAATTCTAAAAAAAAAAGGTGAAAAGACAATTTTGTCTAAAGAGGAGTCTTTTACTGAAGGGCAAAAAGTTCAAACAACATTATTAATATAGTATAGATTATTATTTATAAGGAAAAGGGTTAAAAATACCCTTGTACTATCAGAATGGATAAAAAAATGTCCTCTGTTTATACTTGGGGTCATTTATGCCTCTGTACTATCAGAAAGAATAAAAAATACCCTTGTACTATCAGAAATGGGTCAAAAATGCCCTACGTCCGTTAGTGCCGTTTAACTGGGGCATTTTTGACCCATTTCTGATGGTACAAGGGCATTTTTGACCCTTTTCGCATATTAAATATTCTTTTTAGACATATTGTGTTCCTAATAAAAAATATTATTTATAAGAAACTTTTTTCGTATTTTTTAAAAAAATCACATTAACTAATAATATATTCTTTTTAAACATATTGTGTTCCTAATAAAAAATATTATTTTTAATTTTTTTTAAAATCACATTAACTAATAAGAATGTAAGAAAATAATTTTTTTCTTAATCTTATTTTATCAATTAAAATAGAACATCGTATCCCTGTAACAAATAATATATATAATAAATATAAGATTATAGAAGCCCAACATTAATTTTTATATAGATAACAATAAAAATAGTAATTAGAATAAGACAAAAAATATTTTTAATTTTTTTCTGGAATTGAAGTAGGATAAATATATATTATTTGTTTTAGAGGTATCATGTTTTATTTTAATTGACAAAAGAGATTAAGAAAAAAAATATTTTCTTATATTTTTATTAGTTAATGTGATTTCTTAAAAAAATAAGAAAAATTTTTTAAAAATAATATTTTTTATTAGGAACTCAATATGTTAAAAAAGAATATATAATATGTGAAAAGGGTAAAAAATGTTCTTGTACTATCAGAAAAGATAAAAAAAAAATTTGTTTATACTTTGGGCCATTTATGCCCTTGTACTATCAGAAATGGTCAAAAATGCCGTTGTACTATCAGAAATGGGTCAAAAATGTCCTAGTTTAAATGGTCCAAATGGACTTAGGGCATTTTTGACTCATTTTTTATAGTACAAGGGTATTTTTGACCCTTTTTAATAGTACAAGGACATAAATGACCCCAAGTATAAATGAAGGACATTTTTTATCCTTTCTGATAGTACAATGATATTTTTGACCCTTTTCCTTTATTTATATTTTTAAAATATACATATCTCAGTACTAATAAAGAATTTTCTATCATACATTGAGAAGACACATTTAGATACATATATTTTTGACACCAAATACACTAAAAAGGGAAGAGAGGCGAACGAGATTCGTCACATATCTCATATACATGCAAATCACACCCCGGTGTCTTTCACATGTATTGAGATAGACATATGAGAGATTGACGAGCAAAAATGAGAGAAAGGTGAAAAAGGGTAGCGAGATTTGTTATGTATCCTAGATACATATAGATCCACTTGAGTACGCTGTATCAAGAACAACTTACACCTAATTTTGACCTCATGTATTTCGAGATAGAAGTATCTAGACATACCAAAATCTAGTAAGCTACGATATATTGCAAACTAGAGTGTATTTAAGTGATTGACTCCTAAACTATTGAAATTTATGTAAGTTCCCTTTTTTTTCTCAAAAATTTATATATTTGACCATTCAATTAAAATAATTGATAATCGTTATTTATTATATATATATTTACGATTACTTTTTACCTATCTTTTGATTTTGACTTTAATTGTTTGAGTGGTATTGATTACACTAACTATTTCTAATCTAAACTACAAATAAGTTACACATTTATTTTACGTATATTAAAATCAAAGTATTCCACATTGGTGGTGTTGTTATCCTTTTTTTCCAACAAACATTTAAGAAATTATACACAAATGAAACTTAATTTTGAAGCAAACTAAAATAAACCCAATCATTCAGGATAACACTTGCATTCTTTGTATTATCGCGGCTGCTGGCACAGAGTTAAGCCGATACTTTTTCCCCTTATACCATCAGTACTTCTCCGGGACAAGAAGTTCACGACCCATTCTTCTCCGGGACAAGAAGTTCACTACATGTGAATCTTCTACCTCCACGCGACGTTATTCCGTTAGGCTGCAAAAATGAATTTTTATTTTTATTTTGACTAGACAAGAATTTTTATTTGTACTCAAATTTAAAAAAGCAAAATTTGCTTATTATAACTCAAAGGTCTTATTTTATAGATATTATATATAGTAAATAAAAATACTACAAAGTCTGGGTATAAGTACAAATGCTTGCAATACATATGTTCTTTTAAAAAAGTTTAGCTTGCATAAATAATATGTCACTCAATTTTTTGGTAAAAATGTTTTCTTATGGCCATTTATAAATTATAACAACAACTAATTAATGTAATTCTACACGAAAGACAGAGAGACAGATAGACTTCAGCATTAAAAATCTATTTGTCTTTACTAAAATTATTTATAACTTATGATAACTCATAAATTGAATTAAAATATTTTTTCATATGTTTTAGGTATAAAAATTTCTTATGTGTAAACATAAAGATCTTTCTCAAAAGAACACGAAATTATAAACAAATTTTGTAAAAAGACAACCAATTTTGGCTAAATTTTGCAACATCAAACACAAATTGTGCAATTTTGGTCGTGTTTGTCACAAGTTGCTTTTAAAAGTTAATAAACTTGTAAAACAGGGGCGGGGCCAGTATACAATGAGGGGATTCACTTCCTTCGACTAAAAATTATATTATTTATATAAGAATAAAATAATTTTTTATGTATATATAATAGATATTGAACCTCTTTCGACTAGTTCATGTATTTTTCAAATATTTGAACCCTCTTAGTTAAAATTTTGGCTCCTGCACTGCTTGTAAACATTATATGCTCTCTGGCTATAACTCAAAGAAAAAAATACACAAAATAGACCTAATTTGAAATTATTTACCCTTAATAGACCCAATCTAAACTATTTACCCTAAATGAACCTATTACCCAAACTATTTACCTTTCTACCTACTTACCCCCTTTTATTTCTCATGCTGACGTCAGCATAAATACTATGAAATATACTATGGCGGTATATATATATATACTATAGCGATATCATATAAAATAAGTCCAGTCCTTTGTGATACTCTTGCACTATATTGATACTCAATTGATATATAAATTTTTTTAAAAAAAGAAATCAATAAGAAACAAATAAAACATTATTAAACTCTAAATTAGTAGAAAATATATTCGTTACATGCTCTGTTGGTATATTAATGCCATATCGGTATCATATCGGATTGAGCTTAATCATCTGTGATACCTTGTTGGTATATGTATACCTTGTTGGTATATGTATACCCTATTGGTATATAATACCATCAGGTGCTGCGTCAACATGATGTCATATCGCAAATTTTAATATTAAAGGGGCAAAATTTTAGTAGTATGAGAGTATAAAATGTAAAAATGATTATAAATAATTTGCTTTAAAGGGGCACAAGCTTAACTTTCCCTAATTTAAATGTTCGTTCTACAATCAGTTGGGCTAATGGATAAAAATGGGCCACAACCATTGGTTGATAGAGCCCATATTAATGGACTCTGATCCAACTGTGTCAATTCAATCTGTGCTTTTATCGACATATTTATTTGGGTTAGAGAAACTGTCTTGTTTATGGCCGATAATTCTTGTATAACTTGAGACTCTCTCTTTCATTTTTCTGGAAGAACAATATAATTAAAAATGCTTCACTATTATATATACTACTAGTTTAGTTTACGTATATTTCACGTCAAATTGTTAATCACTATAATATACATACTAAGAATTTAATTGCAATAAGAAAAAATTATCAAACACGTTCACCATAAAAAATTAGCATTTTATTTAAAGAAAAAATTAGTGTGTTAGTAAAAATTTTTATCTATAATTATGAACAAAAGTTTTAGGATTCTATTAAATAAAAATTAGTTTCTTATTAGAAATTTTTTGTCTATATTTTTGGACTTCTTTTGATTGATTTTTTTAAATACTAAAAGGTAAAGTAATAGATTTAGAAGAGTCTAATAAATTTAGTAATTCAAATGTTTGTAGAAAATTTTTTCCTAATCTTTTGGCTATATTTCTTTTGAATGTTTTATGCCTATTCTTTTTTGGACTTTTCAAAAAAAAAAAATCCTATTATTTTAATTTTTTTATTAAATCTATTTTAGTTAAAAAAATTCTCCAAATAGGATCTTAACCGCAATACCACAATAAGAAAATATTCTTCATTTAATTTTTCTTATGTTTGTTATGGTCAATATGTAATTTTATTATAATAATATAATAATAAATTGAAAAAGAAATAGTAAAGACTATTGTTCAAGTAAGGAAAACCTTTAACCATCAAGATTTCTTACCTAAATCAAATAAATATTTTAATTAATTTTATTTTAAATTTCTAAAATATGCAAAATCTTAGTTAATTTAAAATTTTCAAATATTACGAATTCCTACTCGATTCGATCAAAAAAGATTTAATAAGAATATTTATTCAATTTTTAGAGTCTTAAAGATTAAAAAAAATAATTGAAAGAAAATGGTGAAAAGATGATTTTGTCAAAGTAAAGTATTTTATGAACGAAATTATTGTTGTTCGTGCTTTGTGCATGATCAAAATGTGTATCTCATCTGATAACAAACATTATACATAAAAAAATAAATTTAAGTATAAATTTATGAAAAGATAAATAATTCACTATAAAAAATAATTTTGATAAATTATTTATTTATAAAGTTATTATATATCATTGTAAATTAGAATTTTTCTTCCCGAATGTGGAGTATTTTTTTTATTCAAATAAGAAAAAAGTTGAAATATATGAAATAAAGAAGATTTATGAATCTTCGCACGGCTAAAATTTAATGTACATTATAATTTAATTTGGCCTTTTTTTTTTATATAAATTTTGGAGGTTTTTTTTTTGCCCTTTTCTAAAACAATTTTTAAACCATTTTTTGGATCCTTTATTTACTTTGGGACATTTCTTTTCTTTTTTAGAAAAGTCCTTTCTTTATTATTATTTTAGAAGTCTTTTTTGATTTTTTTTTGGATGAAGTTTGTTTTTTGAAAGGTTTTGTATATTTCTTTGACTATTTTTAAACCTTTTTTTGACTCTTTTTTTTTTTTTTTGCACGTTTGGTTTTTTTTTTTCCTTTTTTCCTTTTGTTTATTATTATTTGATATTTTTAAAATATTTTCTTTCTGGATCAAAATTTTAATTGAAAAAAGATTCTTTTTTGTAGGTATTTAATAAGAAAATCTTCTCCATTTAATTTTTACTATTATTAAAATAATAATCTATTTTAGTTGGAAAATAATTCTTTGTATAAGAATTTAACCATAATAAGAAAATCTTCTCCGTTTATTATTTTTATATGTAATATTATTAAAATAATAATACAATAATTAGATAAAAATGGTGAAAAGACAATTTTGTCTAAAGAGAAATCTTTTAATGAAGAACAAAAAGTTTAATCAACATTATTAAGGGCCTTCACACTTTTTAATATAGTATAGATTATTATTTATATTTTTAAATTATACATATCTTAGCACTAATAAAGAATTTTCTATCATATATTGAGGAAGACACATTTAGATACATATATTTTTGATACCAAATACACTAAAAAGGGAAGAGAGGCGAACGAGATTCGTCATATACATGCAAATCACACCTTGTGTCTTTCACATGTATCTGAGATAGACACATGGGAGAGTGGTGAGCGAAATGAGAGAAAGGAGAAAGAGGATAGCGAGATTTGTTATGTATCACAGATACATGTAGATCCACTTGAATACGCTGTATCAAGAACAAGTTACACCTAATTTTGACCTCATGTATTCCGAGATAGAAGTATCTAGACATATTTGAATGTATCTAGACATACGTCACATACCAAAATTTAGTAAGATACTATATATCACAAACTAGAGTGTATTTAAGTGATTGACTCCTAAACTATTGAAATTTATATAATTTTCTTTTTTTTTTAATTTTTTAATATATTTGATCATTCGATTAAAATAATTAATAATCACTATTTATTATATATATATGACTACTTTTTACTATCTTTTGACTTTGACTTTAATTGTTTGAATGGTATTGATTACACTAACCATTTCTAATCTAAATTACAAATAAGTTACGCATTTATTTTACGTATATTAAAATCAAAATATTCCACATTGGTGGTGTCGTTATCCTTGTTTTTCAACAAACATTTAAGAAATTATACACAAATGAAACTTAATTTTGAAGCAAACTAAAATACAAACAGTTAAAACTTATCAAATATCACCATGAAAATATCTTAGTGAAAGAGAAAGCCAATAAACCACAATTACATTCCAAAAAAAAAAAAACATAACTTTTTGACTTGCAACATGTCAAATTTTCCTTCATTCAACCAACTTTCCTTCATCCAGTGATCAATCATTTTCATTCAAATATAAATTATATATACACAAATAATATATGTAGTGTAATTTAATTTTATCACACCAACTAACATTAACATTAATTTAAAACAAACGACAAATAAATTACTCCATATACTTAGATAATAATCGATGAATTATCAAAATAAAATTTGTTAATAGCTATAAATAATAATTTTTTTAATATTTATACTGTCGGTGCATAAAACTTTATTTTTTTGATAAATTTTGACGTCAAAAACGCGGAAAGAAAGACACGTTTCAGTTGACCAAATATGATTTTATAGGCTGAATTCTAATTAAACACGTTTTGTAAATATTCCAAAAAAGAAGATTCCAATTCTATACGTGGCCAATTTTGTAAGGTTTACCTAAGTCCTGGGAGTCGTTCCACCTTTTTTTAAGTACTCGTTTTCTTGATACGCAATTTTAAAAAATAAAATAAATAAGTTTTAAATTTTATATCAAAATTTATATAATTTTATCTTTGTAAATATGCTATGTATCATGTGAAAAGATGAAATTCAAAATTTATTTAAATAAAATAATATTTTTTAAATAAAGTAAAAGATAAGAGTTTTTTTAAAATTTATTTTTTTATATGTATATATATTTGCTTGTAAATAAATAATCACGGAGGTTTTGCCATTTATGTTTGATTTTTATTGGATAATTTTTTTTCTATTTTATTAAATAACGACAGTGAAGTCAATTCGATTTATTTTCGTTTCGTTTTTGTCTCCTCTGAGTGGTTGAATGCTTTTCCGGGGTTAATTTAAATCTTCTTCGTTAAATTTTTTTATTGTATATGCATGTTTAAAATTTATTTTTATATATATATTATAAATATTGAACATTTTTTAATTTTATTAAAAATTTATTTAATCTAAAAAAGAAGATCTCAATTTTTATTTATTTCTTAATATTTTAAATCTTTTAGAAGAAACTTTTTATTTTAATGAAATGTAGGAGTGTTTTTACCACTAATTAGGATGAAATTAACTTTATTTTCTCCTCATTTTACAATTAACATTACACCCTCCTTTTTTCGAGGCTTAACGTTAAAGAAATTTACTAGTATTCATGTTCAATAACAATTTCAATTTTTAAAATATCATTTTTAACTTAAAAACCAAAGTTATTTTTTTCTTCAAATTTTACAATTTTTATGGTTGAATGTCCATTTAATTACTTAAATTTCAAAAGCTAATTCATATGGTACGACGATAAATATCTAAAATAAAATAATACAAACATACCATCAATTGCTATCTGACTGCCAAACATTAAATATGAATTTAACTATGATAACATGTTAAGAAATTAATTTTTATATCTAACTCAACTATAAAAATTAATTAGTGGAGAAACTTACGAAATAATCGAATAGCGAATAATTGCGATTAACCTTAAATTAAATATCCAATATTTTCTAAATTTATGGACAGGATAATGCAAATGATCACGACAACTTATTAGTTAATTTGATGAGTTTAATTTGTTGATATTATCTTAATTAATTAGTGGTAATCACACGCTAAATTAGTGATGCTGCGTGGCATGCGTTGATGATATATGTGATTTGATGAGGTGTAGTTAGGTTAGATATGAGTATAAAAAATATATATACTAATAATATAAATAAATATATAAATCCAGATAAGCAAGAAAATATTTATTCAAGTTCACCTGCAAAATACCAAGATATAGTCATATTATTAAATCAAAATAAATTAGATGCTGAGTCACATGCATGTTTATGTTGATGACCTTATAAATCAACACACAATTAAATCAATTCTAAAAGTAATTAAACCAAATATTTGCATTGAGCCGCAGTGGCGGAGTCAACATTTTCGACGAGGGTGTTCATACTTTTAGAATATAAGTGGATGATTTTGTATAAAGGGTATTCAACAATTGATATACACACACACACATATAGGGACAGAGCTACATTCACCCAAGAGTAGTAAGATGAACATTCTTTCGTCGGAAAACTTTTTTTGAATATATAGGTTAAATATATATATATATATATATATATTCTTGGATGAATGTAGCTCTGTCCCTGCATTGAGGTTTAGTGTTCGAGCTGTTAAAATGAATACATCTCAAATAGAAATCAAACATCTCTTTTTTAAAATAAATTTTATATTGCATTAATCTGAATTAGTTGGATTTACGAAAATAGAGTAGAACTAAGTGGGAGATCACTAGAGTTAAAGAATATTGTTGATGATAATTATTGTTTGTCTTTGATTTACCTACCATACTAAAAAATTGTTAATCTTTATTTATTTATTTATTTATTTATTTATTTATTTATTTATTTATTTATTTATTTATTTATTTATTTATTTATGTGTTAACATGCATGAATCTAAGATTTAATTAATTGAATTCATACTTTTAGTGAAGGTAGCTATCGATTTGAATATTAGTCAAATCAAAGAGTATTTTGCTTGATATCCAAGCTTACTTCCTTTGCTTTTTTTATTGGTTTTCCTTTTTCATTAGGTGCCGGTATTCAAGTTGAGATTTCAACTAAATTTATATTTGTTATAAATTGTCCTACAGTGATTTTGTAATCAATGAGATAAAAATTTAAAATCTTTAATTAATGATAAAGAAATATTTAATTATGATTCTATCACAATCTTTATTGCTACAAAATACGATACTTATTTTTTCTCCCTTGATTTAATAATTTGGTATTGTGAATTCATCATCACTTTGGTCGACTAATCTAGATTTTCATTGCATATAGAGCTTATTAAAGAAGAAACCATTTTCTACCAGTAAATTTTCAATTTTCAAGACTTAAACTCAAGATCTCTGATTAAAAGCAAAAAGATTTTATTCATTTTACCGCACGTCTTCAAAAGTAATGTTTACCTAACTTTCAATAGTCAAAATATTCCTCTTAGGATGGATATGCAAGATTTAGCTACTAACTTTACACAATCTTTTGTCTAATTAATTATAGGAAAGATCTATATCCCTTCTATGTGAAAAACTTCTAGATACATGGTATCTATACTAGACACATTTTTTAATATGCTCCCAAAGAGAATATATTTGTTGACTATATTAACTTTCTCTTTTAAGAATTAATTATGCCTTTGTCATTCATTGATAATCTTTTGTGTGTGTATATATTAAAAAAAATCATGTGGCATAACAGTTAACAAATATAAGTTTCATATATATCACAACAAAATTGTGATACAAATTGAGAGTTAAGCAATACACCTAATATGCTTTTTCCCCTTTATTTTAAGCTTGAAATTAAACGTATCTCATAAAATACAGTGATATATAATATTTTTTTGGTCTCGTTTTATGTAATATTTTTTAATTTGGCACGATATTTAAGGAAAAAAGGGAAAATTTTTGAAACTTATGATTTAAAATAATTTTTATATATTTGTGTGGTTGAAAATTATTTCATTAAGAAGGGAAAATTTTTGAAACTTATGATTTAAAATAATTTTTATATATTTGTGTGGTTGAAAATTATTTCATTAAGAATGAATTGCAATATTAAAGTTAAGATTGTGATTTTTGATAATGATATAAATATATTTCGTATAATATTGGTGTGATACACTGAACATACAGTGGCATACATAAATACAATGTATTTTGCTTGCAAAAGAATACAATGTATTTCATTACAATTTGAAAAATTATTGCTACGTCATGTGAATACACGACCTATAAGTCTATGACTATGTTTTGTGATTACGGGCAAAATTATCAGTATCTTTGGAAAAATTATTAAATAATTGATTGTTAATCCATTTATAATTATAATTATAATATTCATATGAGATTGGTATATAAATTTGAGATTTCGAATTCACATGTGAGAAGTTATAAGTTGAAAATTCTCTTATATTAATATCACTTTAACTTAAGGGACAACATAGTGTACTTATGAGTTATCTGCTTATTCCGAAGTAGAGACGAATCTAGCATTTTCAAAATATGGATATTACTACTAAAAAAAGAAGAGAACTTTTTGTATAGTTGGATTTGAATTCTGATCATTTAGAGAAATAATTCAATCTTCAATCAAAAGAAGCACAAATGCATTTAACCATGAAAAGAATCGTATAACTGTCAGTTAGTGATTATTCATCGAAAATATTATCGCCTGAATACTCATAAGGTAGGGTAGACGTCTGCCTCCCCCCAAAACTGTGGTTTCAAGAATGGATTTAGGAAGGAAAGGCTTCGTTTACTTCTTGCAAATTACTTATATAAGAACTAGTAGAAAGAAAGAGATGTTTAGCCACTTGATTGTAAGGAAAGGAATTTCGTATATAAAGATGAGATTATCGGAGTCGAAATTCCAATTAGCAATAAGAGAAAAAGAAAAGAGAAGTGAAATAAGCCTTTTATTTTTGGAGTTGGACTACGAAAAACACGTTTGATCATAAAATTAAGAATTTTTCAAAATTTTGAAAAACAACAACAAAGTTCTTTCAATTTTTTCACTCCAAGTTACTCACAAAAAAAGAAAAAATAACTCCAATTTATATTCATGAACAAATGCGACTTGTCTCAAATATCATTTTTTTACTTTGAAAAAAAAAATTAACAATCAAACATAGTCAAACACCCCACTAAATTTTCTTGCATCATAGGAGACAACAAGTAATATTATATTAATTTTAGACCATATACATACAATACCTCATTTTTGTGAAAAAAACCAAAAAATCACGTAACTATTTTTACCTATAAATTCCCCCATCTTGAAGTGACCCTACATAGTCAAATCTTACTTTCTTATACATGAATTATTGTAGGCACTAGGCAGTAAGTCTGGTTGATGTTGTACAAATTTGTAAAAGAATATCATGTACTATGGTACATTGAACACGACAAAAAATGTCTGTAAAAAGATAGAGGTCAAGAAATAAAATATCATAGAGCACCAAAGTCTATCTAATGTGGTGAATGGATAAATCAAATCTGTAATATCGACACTTTTTATAATAAATAATCCTCGATATTAATATTTTATTATAAACAATCATGTTTGTTGTGGAAACGATTTATTTATGCCATTTGTTTCATATGAAATTGATGATAGATAGAAGAAAGAATATCGCTGACAAAAGAAGAGCTCTATCAGTCTCTCGTCTTTTTGATTCCTTCAAAGACCAGATAGATTTTGACTCTATTTAACAAACATATAAAGATAAAGAATAGGAAAGGGCCCTTAGATTTGTTGTGATCTCTGAGGAGTCGTGTAAGGTGAAAATCTCACGTACAATTCTGCAATAGCGATGGGCACAATGATGTTATCATCGACTATGATTATCTAACAGTTCAAGTACAATTCATATAGAGGAAGCGCAGTGAAAATATGATTTTTAGGGTGAAATTTGTGGCGTCAACCCATCAATTTTTTTGTTTTACTAACCTACTATATATATCACAAGGCTTAGCGATTTCCTCGACTTAACCTACGAAACAAATAACGTTATAATTATAAAGAAGTCTAATTGTATTTTATATATATGTATATCATAACACTATAGATAAAGTAAAAAGAAAAACAACTCAACTCTCTTTTACTTGGGTCCCTTTTGCTTCTTAAAATGTCTTCCATTTCCAAATAATCTTATCTTTCGTACTCTGATTAATTCCATCATATAATTGTTGTTCATATCAATACAAAAACTTCCAATTGAATCTCATCAGTCATCATGTTGTTTATCTTCACACTTGTCCCTATACCATAGCATGTTGCAACTTGCAATATCAATGTCATATTATACATGGCCATGCATTAAGATATGATAGAAGATTTTTTTTCTTTTTCTGCACTCGAGTTTGGATTATCTAAGCATCTTCATTTGTAATGTCATTATAGAGTATATAATAAATTCTGTGGTGATCATAAGATACATAGTTTTCTCTAGCTCTTATTTTCTCCACGATTGTTAATTAGTAAAGGTTTAATACCTTATTAGGATTTGAAAAGGTAAGGCCTAGCCCCCCTTGCTTGTACTTTTCAGTGAGAGTTTTTATTTTTAGTAAAAGGCCGCAAAACTCTCTGTCTAATGGTATAAATTTGAGGAAAAAAATAATCTCAGAAATTTCGCTAAAAATATTTTAAAGTATATATGTGTGTATGCACATGCGTGTGTGCAATGTAAGTATAAAAGTAATATTTGACTTACGTAAAAAAAAATATGATTCTACGACAAAAAATATTCAATTGATCATCTTTTAAATGTATATAAGCAATCACTAAGAGGGTTTGAAGCATTTGAGGTTTGAATTTGGAGCCTCAAAGGTTAATTTTGAAGCATTTGAGGTTTGAATTTGGAGCCTCAAAGGTTAATTTTGAATCCTTTAAACTACTGAATAAATCTTTAGACTTTAGAATATGCTTAGATTGATTTTTAACTTACGATAAATTTTTAACTTATGTATTTTGATTTATTTTTATTATTTTAGCTTAATAAACATTTTTTAATTATTTAAACACTTTAAAATAATTTTATATATATAGTATAATTTTTTATCGAGGAATTTTGGATGAACATTCTTCCGCTCCCCTCTTGTAGCTCTGCGGCTCTACCCTAAAGACAACTCACTTAATATTTCAACAAATGACCACTCATATTAATTATATAACATGATATATCACAAATTAAATAATAATCAACATTTTTTAATTGTCAAAGATAAACTTTTCCTTATTAAAGCATTGCTATAACAATTTGCACGACAATATGAGGTCTTTTCTGAAAAGGGAAAAAAGAAAAATCTTATCTTTCGTACCCCAATTACATCATATGGTAGTTCACATCAATAAAATAATTTTTTTTTTTAAAAACTTCGAAATGAATTGATCCCATTTGTATAGTCATCTCCATAGTTTACACTTGTCCCTAAACCCTAGCAAGTTGATCTATTGTGATCTTTTCATATTCCGTTTATTTAAAAGTGACATTTAACCTTTATTTATACCTAATATATTTTTTTGATAAAGAATATTTATCTGATCATTTTTTATAGACGATAATTTTGTCTTTCAAGATAGTTTATGATATTTCGAATTTAAACAAGAGGTTGTTAATCCCTTCTATCCCTTTTAAGTGTCTTTCCAACCTTTTCTTTTAAAAAAATAAAATAAAAATAAGTGATTTGTTTTTAAAAATCCATTGTTAATTTCTTCTTGTCCCAACTTACCTTATTATATGAACAATTTTCTAAAAGGTATTCCATTTAAGGAGTAGGAGTTGTATATTTTTTCAAGACAAAAGATAAATGGTAATGTAGTACAAATGACCCCTTTTATTAATACAATATAGTAATTAACTAAATTTTAATGGGAGTGTCTCACACTCAAAAGCCATTTAAATCAGAAAAAAAATATCTAAATACACAATTTATTTTATCATATTTATTCTCTACAATTTTCTATCATTGAAAAAATTACAAAAATTTTTATTCGCTTCCTTTTTCGAATACAACACTACATGTGTGTATCCATCGGATACATCACTTTACGTCATGTATC
>DF357358.1:48212-60112 GCA_000787875.1 Solanum virginianum | reverse complement strand
GTTCGATCAAACTCGCAACCAACTTCTAGTTCCAACACTATTGGGTAAAACCCAAGATGTACGGGTCAAATACCTACCAAGAATTATGGGGCCCAAGACACTTAACCGACAAACAGAAGACCTGTCTATAAAAGCCCACTTAGGCCCACCAAAAGATGACAAGATTCATTTTCATGCTCTTTAAGTCTAGTTTTTTTTTTTTCCTTTTTTGATTTCCCTCTCATTGTTAGCGTGTGCCCCACTGAAATTTGACTATACTTAAATTTGTGCTACGTAGGGCTCTATTTGAGAGAAATATTTCTTATAATTTTTTATTTTTTTTTTCAAAAATTAAATCCGAAATCTCTGATTGCAGCCACATCTGCACCATATCCATAGGTAATCTTTTAAGTCTACTTTGTATCTTCACCGTCAATTAAATAGGGGAGTCATCATTTTGTCAGCATGCATTTGTTTGTATTATTCTTTTCTTGAGTTACACATTATAGTCCAAGCTTCTTGGCATTGGCAAATGGCAAGACCAACAACTTGCACAAAATTGTTTTGGAATTGCCAACCTTCAACTTACACTTTCCACTTGAAAAAAAATCAATTCCACTTGAAAAAAATCAATTACTATAAAAAGATTTTTTGTTTATTATATAAATCAATTTCAAAATGAATTTGATATGTTAGAAGGATGTTGTGACATGTGGTGCCAATGGGATTCAATGTATTTAGTGTTTCCCAAAATAGTTTGAAGATGATTGTGCGATGGGACGGATGATTCTATTTTATTAAAAGAAAGAGAGCTAGAGTCTTTGAAACCTAATAAACATCCTTTAGATGAGTTGGGATAATAATAACACGGGGATGTAGACATCGAAATTGTATAGGACTTTAGAAGATGAGTCTTATTCCAGTCAGGGTTTCTTAAATGTTACTTTATAAGCTCTTGGGATATTCCTAAAAAGATCAAAATATATCAGACTCTTGTAGAAAATAAAGTATTTCAAGAAGATCCACCCAAATCATTTTATGGAAGTCAAGTCCAAATCAACCTAGTTCGAGAAAAGCACCACTAACGAATCTCGAATCACGGAGAAACTTTAGAAGGAAAGAATCAACGAAAAAATAAATTTGTACCCACAATATTTATGAATAAAATTATGTTTCTTTATATTTTATTCGTGATTATCACTTTAAAATTTATTGCAAATCGGTGCGTTGCTCCACACAATTTATGTAATAGGCGGTCATTTCTCACAAGACAAGGGCATTTGAGTCGGTGTCTTACATCGTCTGTCTACAGTCCCCTCTAATATATGCAAACTGGCCAAACAAACTATAACTTAAAATTGAGTATAACCTCTAACGTAAAACTGACTAAAACAGATGGTTTTGATTTAGGAATTTTAAGGAGGTGCACTAAGGTACGTAGGAAATAGGAATAAGTAGGGGTTGGTTGGAAATCCAAGTGTCAATTTATGATAACATGGGGGTGTCCACGTAAGACACACTCTATTCTCGACATATCATACGTGGCCAACTTGATATATTCCTTTCTTTTTAAGAATTGCCGTCTGTTAATTTTTCTTTTTTTCTTTATAAATTCCACAAAAGCAATCATTTTGCTTCCAATTATTTTCATTCATTTCACACTTTGTCTTTTCACCAAAAAAAAGAAAAGAAAAAAGATTAAAAAAAGTGACGTTGTATATATTACTCGTGTCTTCCATGTAGAGGACCAGCAATGTGTTTCTCTCCAATAAGATTCCTTAACCTAATTAACAACAATAATGGGACATTGTATTGATTCTTCTTTTTTTAGTCTTAAAACCTACGTGCTTCTAAGAAACTTCTTTCGACCATTGTTTGTCTTTCCACTAATTAATCGATTCATACAATCAAATAGTACTAAATCTAGAAGGATTAGGAGTTGACATAAGATATTTTTATATATTTTATATTTTCCTAATGATGGATTATCAAAAGAGACACTACTAGTTGAAGCGGAGACAGAATATATCAACTACAACTTTTGATATATATAATGACAATCGCTTGATCTTAATAAGTGATATCAGAGCCAACGTCATGATTTCATCTCCCAAGAGTAACATGCTATATGAGGCAAGTGTTGAGAGGGGGATTGTTAGGTAACTCCAACATCTTGCCTATAACAAGGTCCATGAGGGAGTTGGCGTGATCCAGGTAGGAATCTTGATCAAATATGAAACTTATGCAGTGGACTTAGTTAAAAAATAAAATTGTGTCTTTGCTATCAAAATACATGGTGAGAAAAAAAAAATTCTTCTATGATAATACTACTAATTTTTTTCTTTTTTTCAATTTAATATTTATCGACATAGCCACTTGATATTTTTCAGTAAGAAATTTCATGGGAAAATAATAGTGACTTCTTAGTGGTGAGATGAGACTATCGAAGTTTCATTAGATAAAACAGATTCAAGATTTAAATTTAACGAAAAGAGATTATTAAATATTTGATGGAGATCAAAAATATATTTTTTTTTAACAAACTTAAAGGATCAAACTTGTTTAAAGGATACTTTATGGAGTGTATGTTGAACTTACCACTAGAAAGGGATATAACATTGCTGCTAGTATGGGGGAAAGGGTTCTGTATCCCAACTCAACTCATTCAATAGCCCATTTCATGGATTTCTTTTCATTTTTTAAATTGATCTTTTCATCATTTGGTGAACTTTTGTTTACCCATTAAAGGCAGTGCTCATTATTTTATACTTTTCGTATTTAAGAAATGAACTTTGAGCCTGACTCGATCACAAAAATTAGTAAATATTGTTCAAGAAAAGTACATCTACTGTATCTCAACCCCTCAACCATGCCTAAACATGAATGATATAACATGAGGACTTGATTAATAGTGTAATAACCGATGAAGTGAAAAAAGAATCCATTTTAGTATTCCTATTTAATGAATAGCCAAAATTTACAAGTTTTTTTAAAAGTTTGTAGCCGTCTAGAGTTGAGCTCAGATATACGAGTTTGTCATGTCTGAAGTTTGAACAAAGTTTAAATGAAGAAGAAGATGACGACGTGGCAACAATTTAGTTTGAAATATGTCAAAATTGGCTAAACTTTAAACAATTTTTTCTACTTGATGGTGTTTTTTCTACTATAATAACGACATGATGAACTGAATATGAAGTCAATTTTTAAGGTGCAAAATTACATAAGAAGACAAACAATCCAATGTGAGATACTTTGCATCTGCTAATTCATTAATAATAAAGAGAGACTGTTTTGGATTAACATTACCTAATGTTGGATTAGCATTACCTAATTGGGTTTAACAAAGAAAGAATTTTGTTTTGGGTGGTAATTGATCATCAATCAATATCACATGAGAGTAATTGTATAAATTTTCTTTTGACCTATCTATAAGACAAAAGGGCTATTTTTGTGAATTTGTCCTTAGCCTTGTCATTGTTCAACTATAGCAACAAATGCTAGAATTGATAAAAAGACCCCACATTCTTGGCTCAAATATCCAATTACCTTTCGATAGCACCCTTGATTCTTTATGCCTCCATGTGCCCTTCCTATATAATCCTCTTTAAAATGGGGCCACTTTTAAGGTGTGGGGAAATGGATTGAAGGCACTATCTCTTCTTTGGAGTATGGCTTTCCACTGTATTCACATTGGTTTACCATAAAAGCATTATCATGTCAACTATGCCTAAAAAAAGTAAGGCCATTGACCATCTTTAATATATACATGAACAATATGAAAACTTGGCCTTTGAGGAATGGGCATCTATTGTCTCAAAATCAGTTTTGGTATAATTTTGAATCCATGTTTCTCTATCTTAAGAAATAATCTTTCTATTCCTGTATACTATCGGACTGAAAATCCACTTGTGGGATTACGTGCTAGTTATGTTGTTGTTGGTTGTTGGTCAAATTATTTCCAAAAATATTTTCTGTAGTCAAACAATATTTTCTTAAGATTAAGAAAAATGACTTTCAAATGAACAATATGAAAACTTGACCTCTGAGGAATGGGCACCTATTGTCTCAAGAGTATGTTTTGGTATATTTTTGAGAAAATATTTTTTAATTTTTTCATATTTTCTATAGAAAATTATGTTTCTGTCTTCGTAAAATAAGAATAAAGATGTGTGCGTACAATCGTATCGAGAATTCACTTGTAAGATTACATGCTAGATACATGTTGGTTGGTTGATCAGTCGGCCAAATTATATTCGAAAATTTTTTCTTTAGTAAAACAATGGTTCATTAAAATTAAGAAAAATGACATTTAAACCCTTAACCTTTGAGTATACCAATCCTTCCACCCCCGAACTTTGCCCACCCGATTCAATGCTCAAAATATTTTGCTTGATGACATATAAATATTTTTGAGATAAGTAATATTTTTTTCGCTTAAATCACCAAATACTGAAAAATAACTAGGAAAACATTTTCTTTCCCACCAAACACACCCTTAACTTAATTTAATTTAATTTCTTGAATCAAGTAGCCCACCTTTTTGCTTTTAAAACAGCTTCATTAATGCTCTATTTTAGTAATTTATTTATTATTATAAAAATGTTGATGTTTTAGTTCAGGTTGTTTCTATTTCAGTTGGTAGTTTTTTCTGGTAAAGTCGGTTGCCTTAATTTGCACATGTATTCTTTGCTTATTGTCCAATATCACGACAAACATAATATTATTAGGAAACTCCAAGTAGCAATTTTATATTTTGAAAAATCACCAAATTAAAAAAAAATTACATAATCCATTTATTTTAGTAAGTTAAAGATTTGTTCTGTCGATTTGCATGATTATGAGGGGTCACAACTTGTAATTAAGAAAATATTATGAAGTGAAAATCGAGTTTATTCAAATCCCTCTGAACTAGGAGTACTTTACACTATTAAAAAGGTAAAAGGATAATCTTAAATTCTTGAAGTTGATTGGTACAAGTTGGGCTTATTTTATTTTTCAGGTAAGGAAATTGTTTTGGGAGGGGATGGGGGGTTAACTATATGATATTTAAAAGGAAAAATTAGGTGGATAAGCAAATATATACTAGTTAACATAGCTATAGTTTGAAGTAATTACATCTTACAACAAACATCTAACTGTAATTACAGATTGAGTTTTATATAATTCGTGCGATTTATACAAATGTTATATGTGATTATACAAAAGTTGTGATCGAATCAAATATAGTCGTATAACGAAATATACAAACGTTGTGAATTGTACAGCGAATTATATAAACGTTGTGCACAAATTGTATTGGCGAAATATACAAATACTACACAAAAACTGTGAATTATATAGCGAATTATACGAACGTCTCAAATACTGTGGTATTATACAAACATTGCTATAACTATAGTTACGAAATGTAATGATCCAAACTATAACTATGAAGCATAATTAGGCTTTATATATTTGTTATTCCCAAAGGTAGGTGCGTGGTATGACCTACGAGCTGAGATTAACCTAATAGTTTTGATTCAAACGTGATATAGGTATTAAGTAGTCTATAGCATATGTAAAAATATTAAGTATCGAAACTAATAACTCAAACAATGAGCAATGATTTTCGAATTTATAAAAGTTCAAATCTTGAATTTGTTTTTATTGATAATGAGGATGCCTCTTTAACATGATAATTGATAATGAGGATGCATGTGGAGAACATGCCTCTGTAACATGTGGAGAGGATGGCAAGATCTACATACATTAAGAGAAACAACTTGCTCTTATCATTGCCAATGATCATCATCTAAATTTCTAAATTAAAAGAGCCACTAATGTATTTAATTTCTTTATAACTTTGTTGCTTTCAATTTTCAAGTACGTGAAATTAAGTTTTGAGTCTAATTCACGTCTTAAAAGTTAGCGATCAATGGGTGAACGGATAGTTGTCTAAGCCTTGTATATAAAAAAATCATCTGCCTCATTAATTATTAACGAGATACATTTTCATACTTCAACAATCAACACCCCATCTCACACATCATTTATTTTGATTCCATGTAAAATTAGGTCTTGAATCTAATTTATATTTCGAAAGCTAGCTCAAAAAAAAATTATTCAAGACGATTCACCTCATTAATCATCAATACGAGACTTTTATTTTTCAAGAAAATGGAACACAAACATCTTAGCCATCCTACTGGGATTTTCACTTCTTTTTTTTTAAAGAAGCTGCCCATAAGTCAAGTGGCATAAGGGCATCTTGGATTCTTGTCTTGTGAATATGCTGCTTCAACGGTGAATATGGCTCAGCAGAATTCTATAATTTTAACTTAATTAATATGCCTATAATTTAAGACTCAGTAATTCAAAATAATTAAAATATGAAATCGATAAAATTTGATCCGTCTTTGTATTTAATGTGTAAAAAAAAACTTATAGACAATTCATGCATGTACCTTAAACTCTTAATGAAATTGTCAGTCAATTAATAATCAATCCGTTAGCAATTAACTTAAACAGAAGTTGATCAAAGATTTAAAGTTTATATTTTTTTCACATTAACCTCAAGTTAATGTACGATAATATAAGGTCCACGCCTTTGAATAAAATTATTAAATTTCCGTGAACTTGTAAACCTTGAAATATGTCTTATAACTGCAACTCCATGTGCATAAAAATTGATCTTCTGACTTCTGGCCCCTTATCACCAATTTAGTTTCAGTTTATTAAAACATTCATAGAAGCATGTTCACTTATTTATCATGAAAATGAAAATTAAATATCGAGTGGTCCATAGAGCAATAAGTCGATGTCATATTTGCATTAATTTTGTGCCATATTTGCACCTTTCAAAACTTTATAGGGCGAGATAGCAAAATTATTAAGAAAAATTAGGAAAAGTTACATTATTAAGCAAATATATACTAGTTAATTAGCTAATATAGCTATAATTTGAATTAATTATCGCTTGCGGCAAACTTCTAGCTGTAATCACAGTTTGAGTTTGGGATGATTCGCACGATTTATACAAATGTTGTGAGTGATTATACAAAAGTTGTACGTGAATCAAATTATATAGTGAAATATACAAACATTGTGAATTGTATAGCGAATTATGCAAACATTTATACATGAATTGTATAGTGAAATATACAAACGTATACAAATATTGTGGGAATAATACAAATGCTGTTATAACTATAGTTACGATATGTAATTACTCAAACTATAGTTATGAAGCATAATTAAGGTATTTATAAAAAGCTATATGTGAAATTCCTCTAAAAAATCACGACCAATATGTTCTAATAGTCTTGGCAGACAGTATTATCTGATACCTATTGTTGATAGAAAAAGTCATTGATATTCTATATAATTAATCGAAATGGATGCAGATTGACTTGAAAACTATGATTATCAAGAAAAAGTTTACTAAAATCTTATTAGTGCAACAACCTTTTGATTGCCAAAATCGTTGGTATCATAATTGAACACGTATATTTATTTACTTATTTTTTTTATTGGTGCATAAGGATCATTATCTATCAAAATCAGCAGTTTAATTAATTAAATTTCTTTTTAGTATATGGTTGCTACATTATATATTTTTTAATATCATACGCCTACTTTTTTTTCTTGTGGGGTTTGGAGTCATTCATGACATGTTAGGGGACTAATACCTGTCAATTGTATAAATCAATTATTAAATATTCCAAAAAAAAAAGATATGGCTGTTAACCTATAATTTGAAATCTAATTAATTATAATAATCTTTTTAACGGTAAAATCAGTGATCTCTTCAAAGTCTATTAAGTCCAAGCAAAAGGAATCTTCAACTGCAACCCAATTAAAATAATAAAAAGAAATTAATTGCGGCCATAATAATATTTTATAGTGTAAAGTTTTGTTTAAGAGTGCAAATCTTAATACAAAAGATAACGTATATGCTTAATGACAATTATAAATTTAGATTGGACCTAACCATCACTTACTTCTTCCAGAAATTAATAGTAGCTTCTCTTAATATTTTTTTAAAATTTTTTTGGTTGGATATTATATATACCATCAAAATATTCTGTTTATTTAGGTAGAGATTTTTGAGTGGGTTTGGTACGGAGAGGAATGTTTTCTAAAAAAAAAAAAAAAATAGTGTGTTTCTCATGTACTTTTAATACTTAATAAATAAATTAAAAAAAATGTTAGAGCATTTATATATAATCTAACAAATATTATGTGTTGGGGCTGAGAACCTGAGACGAGGGGGTTTTGATGGTGGGAAGCAGTGTTTGGTGCGTTGGGTGGTAACTAAAAAATAATAAACTTAAAATGTCGTTTACGAAACTTATTTATTTATTTTCATTAGAGAAGTTATTTATAATATTTTTGAGAATTTTTTTTCTTTTTTTGCTAGAGAAAATATCTTTTTAAACACTTTAACCAAACAAATATGAAAAAAATATCAAACACCACATCCTTAGACTCAGGTTTTTGCAAGAGAGAATCGATTTTAGTAATTTACTAATCATTTTTAAAATTCTATCTATAGAAAATAGTTATTTTCAGAGACAGATTCAAAATTTAAATTTTACAGGTTCAACTTTTAAAATTCTTAGCAATGAATTCATTACATTTTTATAAATAATTATAAGTTCTGGTCTACTATTTATTACAATTTCACTAAACTTTTACACTTAAATATATATTTCGTACCAAAAATTATGAATTTAATTTGAGTCTATATATACCTATAATGACACATCCACCCCTTGTCATTTTTGTAAAGTTCAAATCCATTAGTCAAACTCCATAATAATATCATAAAGTTTGAGAATTTTAAATTTCATAATAACGACTTTTTTAAATTATTTTTTTTTAATTTACCCAATTTTGTATTATTCATCTAAATTTGAATTTTTTTTTTATAGGTAGAGCCAAAAAGGTAGATGTGGGTGCAGTTTGACCTACTGTATAATTCTATTCTTCTCGTGGGCATTAATTTAATTTAATTTTTTTAATTTAATTTTACAAACCACTTCTTGAAATTCATCTTAATCTTATTGGATAGGCAGCACTAATTAATTATGAAAATTTGTTACTAATGGAACATTTTTCAGGTGTGCTAAACTAGAAAATTCCTACACCAAAAGGGGTGGACAATGAGTGACATTGTTTAATACAAGAAAGGATAAGAGATTTAATTAACTATTAAGAAGATAAACTTAAGACCACCATTAATTGCCATTTAATCACCATGCACCTTCATCCATTTTCATTTCAACTTTTTCTCAAGATATTATTATTTTTATTTCCTAATTTGTCTTTTTGGTCGTGTATAGCAAGAACTTAATTTATTTACTCCTTCGGATCTTGTTCCTTTACGAGAAAAATATGATAACTTATCGCGAAGATATACTATACGTATCAAGGATTGTATATCTTCATTTTTATTCGACATTCTGAATGAGAAATATAAAAATTTTTAGCTATTTTTGTCATACAATATTCAATACTGTGAATCTAATCATGAATGCAATTCTTGTTAAACATTTATATCTCTCCTATGCATGAGCTTACCTCATATTCACTTTTCAATAAATTATTAATTTTCTAACTTAAAATCTTAATTAACTTCCTAAACTTCCCACTTGACAATATACAAGTGAAAAAGTATTTTGAAGATGGCCATCTTTGTACATGATGTCAAGCATTTACATGGACATAAATTATCCTCCAACAATATGAAGTGAAGTACATTTTTTTATACACCACAAAAGCTTACATCATTCATAAAAATGAAATGATCTTTATTTCTATTAATAGTAAAATGTAGACATTTTTAAATGAAAAGGGTGAAGATTATAACATATAGATGGTAGATTGTGTGAAAAACATGTTATTGGTTGAATGTGAGAAGTCCACGCACACTAAGAAGAAAAAAAAAAAGGATGAAAAAAGAAATGGTTGGGGGTCTAAGTGTACAGTAGAGAAACGTGTGGGACCTATGATGTGGACATAGATTTAGGTTAAGTGGAGAAATTAAACCCGACACGTGGTAAAGAAATGACCCTTGTTAATTGGGTCGAACGCGGGTTTTAAGCCGAGTGGAAATGGACCAATCAAAACACACCCTTCACTTTAACCGAAAGTTAGCTTTGCTTGGCCCATTTGGGGAAAACTTGGTCCAAATACTCTTTGACCCCCCACCCCACACCCCACCCCCTAGATCGAAAAAAATTATTCGCACTCAATATTAATATTTTTACTTTATGAGACGAGAGTTTTTCAAAAACAATCTCTCTATCTCTATCAGTTGTGCTGAAGTCACATTTTCGTCAAGAGTGTTCATACTTTTAGAACATCAGTGGGTAATTTTTGTACCGAGGGTGTTCAGTCATAATATCTATATTTAACTTATATAGTCGGAAAAAGTTTTTCGATGAAGGGTGTTCATTTGACCACTCTTGGGTGAATGTAGTTCCACCCCTACGGAGCCACAAGGGGGCTCGGATCGATGAAAAATTATGCTACTTTTATATAGTAAAAATATTTTTTGATCTGTATATAATAAATGTCGAACCCCCTTCAATTAGTTCGTATGTCTACTTCTTAAAGTTTTGAACCTCTTAAAAAAAATCTGAATCCGTCACTGTCTCTATGAGTTAGTGGTAAGACCTGCGTACATTTTTTTCTTCCCAAACCTCATTTGTAAAATTCTATTAGATATGTTGTTGTTTCTTGCTTTAGGAAATTGTTGTTGTTACTAAACATTAATATTTGATAAAAAATATGTAATACATAGTTAGATGTTTTTTTTAATAATAATTATCCTTTATAGTAATATTTCAATATAACAAGTTACCAACCATGTTTTCTTTGGACGATTCGACTTTACTAAAAAGTTTACTATTTTTTCATTCACGTTTTTTCGATGAAAAATGCTCAATGACTGTTTTTATAAATATTTTAATAGTTGATTACATAAATTATACGGTATAAAGAGTTAATTATCATTTTTTCTATTCTTTTTCAATTTATAAAAATCTCTTAAAAATATGGCAATCTGAATACATTAATCGGTAATCCAGATACTTAAAAACTAAATCGGTAACATTTAAAGCATGATATATTGAAAAAATAAAGATAATTTGAGAATCAGAATTAATGTATCATGATTACTTAATTAATATATTTTGGATGGAAAAGAAAGAATTTTTGAAACTTCTAAAAATGGGTGAAAATAATAAAAAATATGATAAATAAAAAAGTGCAATTTGATAATTTTTCCTATTTTAATAACTGAAAAATATGATAACTTATCGCGAAGATATACTATTTTTAATAACTAGATGGGATGTAAAAAACTGTGTTTCTAATAGTGCAACTTTTATGTTATGCCTTATTATATGTTCTTTAATTTATAACAATATTTTACTATAACAATCAATTTTTTTCCCCAATAAATTGATTTTTATGTTTATGTCATATTATATACTTCTATAATAATATTTTGCTAATAGCTAGCAATCAAAAAGTATCAAGATAAATAAGACTGTTACAAAGAAGTATTAGTGTATAAATTTTCACACTAATTCTATCACTTAATTATAGATAGGTGATATATGCTTCTATTTTATTTGTGAGTTTTATTCTTAAATTGTTGATGTAAATATTGAACATAAATAATATTTCTTTGTTAATCAAAAAGAAAAAAAACATTTTATTTGAAATTTTTATAATTATATTGTCACGTTTGATGTAGTCATTGGTTGTAAACAATATTTGATCGTTAAATTCTTAATAGGAAAGAAACATTGAACACAATAATTTTTGTCTAATTTAAATCCAAATCAAACTTACCTACCTTAGTACTGTTTTTCTCATTTTCAACTACTTTTTATTTTTTCAATCGAAATCTGATAAATTTCAATTCAGAT
>DF357358.1:7961-31500 GCA_000787875.1 Solanum virginianum | reverse complement strand
TAATTAATAATAAAAAAAATTGTTACAACTTCGAACTGGCTCGAATGGTTGAACAACTTCATCATCGATTTGTGAGTTAAAGTATCGAATCACACTAGAAGATAAGTGAGAACACTATTGATATACTAGGTAATTTCTTCTCATTTGCTTTAGTTTTAATGAACAAAACTATGTGATACTTATGCTAGCGAGAAGTAAGAAATACCCAATGAATAAGTTAAAATGTGGCAAGTTGGACTCGACAAAAGGATAGCTCATTGTAGAAAATAATCTAAGTTCACGCAAAGTGCAAGAAATATGGAGTAAGGATTCTACTTGAATGCAAGTATCAATAGTTGATTCTACCGCTCAAATCAGTGACCAATAAATTATACGATGACAAATTAACCATTGCTCCTAAGCTCTCCTTTCGCAAGTTGACTCAATAATTTTGTTAAAAAAAAAAATTATAGAAATATTAACGGTTGATATTTTTTGGTTGGTAGCTAGAAAGGTCCTCCTTTACCCTTAAGATGCTGAGTTTTGGTGGCTAGTTCATCACCTCTCATTACTTCTATACCAAAAACAGAAAGTGCTCATATTATTTTTTTTCTAACACCTAAAAGTATGCAAAAGCAAACATCATTTTTGCTTGTTCAATTCACAACTGTCTATAGTACGTCATCATGGTCAAATTTCAGGGATTTTGTCTGTAAATTTCCAGCCAAGATATTGTTAGCAATGCATAAATCTTGCATTGCTACTCAGCTGAAGTCAGCAAAAGCCAAATTCTTTCTTTCTTCAGTTTTTACGGCTCACAAAGTTTGAAACAACTGCAATCTATCTAACCTAGAATCTTCAAATTTGTGCTTGTGTCATATATTCAACAAAAGAACTCCTGATTGTGCTTCGACTCAGAAACTTCGTGACGGTTCTAGAAGCTCCAGAACTTTCCCAAGAATTCTTATGAATAATGCAAGTAACTAACTTCATTAAGCAAAATCATTCTTGACATCATATTGGCTTCTCAAGTTTCTAAAGGACCAAGTCTTCTAAGTCAATTAAAGGAAACAACCAAAGTTTAAACTAGTTTTGCCTGTTGGATACCTAGTATAACACATCAACAAAAAGCATATGGACCAGATGGAAAATCAAGAAGAGATAAAAAAGCACCTTTTATGAAGACACTATCAGATTGCTCAATATCAGAATTCTCTAACACACACATAATAAAGATTCTAAAATGGTCCACAAGAAACCATTTCAACTTTTTACTAAGTTCCAAGAAGTTCAAAATGCTAAAAGTAAAGACAGCAAAGCTTGGATTTTGTGCAAAAAAGAGGAGTTTATTAAAGGCATTTTCAGCTGAAAACAATTGAACCAACAAACCAATATCTCCTCAAAAAGCTGCAGAAGAAGATTAAGTCAAGGGACCAATTCTCAATAACGTGTCAATACCAATGAAAAAGGGTCCCCAAAGGAACCAATGATGATATAGATTTTGATACCAAACTTTTAAGTGTCCCTTTCAGTAAAGAGGCTATTGATTTGTGTCATCCTGTTACTGGTCCAACCCACATAACATCAACTTTTGGTGATACCCTCTTTGCAATAATGCTTGACATCATTGCATGCCTCACCCACATGACTGCCAACACTCAAAATCCTGAACAAAAATTCAATTATAGGAAGGGAAAATATGATCTCTTTGAACCACCTACCTTACAACTTAAACAGATATAATATGTTGCAAAGAAGCAAACTAAGTCTTTGGTGTGTCTATGTTTTATATGAGATGACATGTGCATTGCACATGTGTACATCTGGACAGTCCACATTTATAAGATAATGTTAAATAGGGAAATAAAAGCTTGGACGTGGCATCTAACAAACCAGATATATGCCTGTTTCTTTTAATTAATGAAGCCAAAAATGGAAAAAAAAAATATCACAAACCATGACCAATAAGATATAATAAACAATAGGAGTTAGGATTTCAGACAAGCGACCTCATAATTGCTGAATGCTTCTTTATGGTTTGTTTAGACTACTTAGTACAATACTATTAATAACTTGACAAATTGACTGTCATATTTGTTTTGTTTCCACCTAAATAAAATTCTTTTAGCCTCAAAAGGCATGGTTTTGATGTCTTTTTGCTTATGACAGGCTAAAACCAAAGCAACTGCTTTGACTTAAATTAAAATTTTCCATTTCCAAACAATATCATTTTTATTTTCTTAGTAATATTGTATTTTACCTTCACGAACTTCTCAATGAAATTGTATTAATCTGCACAGTAGCAGATAGTCCCCCAAAACTTACTTTCCAACTTTCTTCTTTAAAACTATCTTTTGTCAGAACTAACAATTAAAACTGGCAAGAATTTTCGAGATTCAGCTGATTAAAATTCTAAAGACAACCAATTTATCAAATTGAACATATATAAACCTTAGGCTGATGCAGATGCATGCTTTCAGTTGAGCTCCAACGCAGGCTCAACTATCAATTGGATGCCCAACAGAATGAGTATTCTTTCTCACCTTAGGCTAATGCAAATGCATGCTTTCTATTGAACTCCAATGCAGCCTTGACTATCAATCAGATGCCCAACAGAATGAGTATTCTTTCTGAATTCCTAGAAGTCTAGTTCCTTAAAGATAAACCAAGCAAATTAAAAATTTTACTATTCTTTTTATTATCTTGTAATGAGATATCCACTAGACCTAACACCTAATACTCAAGTTTGTGACTTGATTACATCAAAAGTCCATTTTTATTCCTCGCTGGAAGAAAGCTACAAAGACAGCAATAAGTAACATGACAGAAATCAATAATCAGAAGCAGAAACTGACACAATAATCATTCAGCCACTCCAAGATTGTGTATCTTTATTGTTGTATTTCCTTTTCCATAATTACTTTGATTTGTTGTTCTTGTGCCTCGGGTCTTTCAGAAATAACCTCTCTACCTCCACATGGTAGGAGTAAAAGTTTGCGTACACTCTACCTTCCACATACATCACTTGTGAAATCACATTGGTTATTTATTGTTGTTGTTACTCCAATATTGTGTATTAAAACATTTGAGAGCACCACAACATTAAAATAGCATGGGAAGCATGCTACTTATAAAGGTTTTAAATTCACAAACTTAAAATTGTTACAATGAGATTTCCGATATCTGAAGGAAAGCCTAGGAAACAATCCCAGTAAACATATGGTATTTGGGCCTACTCACATGGTCAAACCCAAATGCTTGCTCATGAGAAGGATTGTCCAAGTCCATATAAGCAAACCACCAATTCATTCCCTAACCACATCTTCACACCCAGGCCCAATTGGAGAGTGGACAATATAACATGGGGCCCAAAACATGAAAGGACCCAACTCTGACACCATGTAAACATATGGCACTTGGGTCTAACTCAACCCCAACAACTAGCTCATGAGGGAAGGATTATCCAGGTTCATATAAGCAGACCACCAAGTACATTACCCAATCAATGTGAGATGCTAACCCATTCAAACTATCCCAAATCGCTAGATTCAACAAAATCATGAAAGCGGTTTGAAAATTGGCTTAATATAGCAAAAATAGTAACCAAATAACTACGAAGGGTTACTTACTCTGAAAAAGAAAACAAAGTATCACTGCATGGTTGATGCTAGAAGCAGGGAGAGGCGGCCCAAGGCAGAAGACTGCTGAAATAAACAGAATGCAGAATCAGTCCATCTGCATTTTTTCTTTCTTATTTTTTTTCTTTAATGTTTTGGACACATCAAAGGAATTGAATGCATGATACAAGCAACAGATTAGCCCCTTCACAAGCATACTGGAATCCATCAGGGTTAAGTGGTTCGCTTTCTATAATATTGTATGGAATAATTCTTTTCCACGAAACTGATTAGATTAACCCCCTTTAGTACAAGGTAGGTTTGCCTTGACAGCAATATTCTTATATGATATAAGTCAAACATATCCCAGACACCACAATTGCTCTAGTATCACTTTTTCATCAGAAAGTAGAAGAACCCACAGCAGAAACAAATCCAGAAACCAAGCACCAGTGGAGCATGTCCAAATGAACAAAAAGAAATACTTTCTGCAAATGCATGAGCATAGTAAATATAACATCCCACCATACTGCCAAACCCAAAGCAAAGAGGCCTTGAAAACAAGTCCTAGTTGTACAACATGTATATGTATAACTATAGATATAAGTTGCACTACTAGGACCTGTTTTCATGTATATCTAAATTATTTGTGAAAAGAAAAAAGAAATGATGACAATAAAATTTGATGAAAACACTTATTATGTATCTGTCGAACAAATAACAACATATAGTTTGTTAAATATAGGAGCTAAGATAAATCAAATTTAAGAACTTAACACTTTGAGCATTTCATGCCTGTAATGAAACTAAAGGCAAGCTTCAGGTCCTGTGGCAATGTAAAGAACAGAAATGGTGCCTAACCAGACTTCAGGCGAGGTGCCGGGTGCGGCACACAAGCGATCAATGAGCGCACACCTCAAGTATGGGAAAAAACAAGAATTTAGAATCCAACAGAAAAAAGAAATATCTTGCAAGAGTAAAAGAGATGAACTCTTGAGAATACAATAAGAAAATACTACAACAGAGAATAAATGACATGAGAAAATCATCAATGGTCAGAATTGGATGAAGAACAAGAAATAGTGATCTTCATGGTTACTCTTTCTTTCTGTTTCAACAATAAATTATTTTGACACAAGTTTGACAGCCCCAATCTTTTATTTCCTTTCATTTCTCTTTTGGGAAAAAGAGAGAATAATATTTTTTCTACTCAGTCTCTGAGTTTGTCTTCTTCTCCGACCACTTCCCTATCTATGGTCTGCCATTTTGTTTCTTCCTGGAGAAAGGAGAAGTCTTCTGTTTATATTTTAGAAAAAAATCCATATTTACCTCTCTACTATTGCAAAAGGTTTAGTGTTGCATCTTTTATAATATCAGTCTATATATGTCCCTAACGTCATAAAAGTGGCTCAAATTTGCCGTTCCTCTGTCAACCTATCCATTTGAGCCACATGGCATGCCAATTCACCATACCAACCAGTCTTCTTCCAGCACCATCAAAACCTTCACCATATGTTTGATTGCCAACTTAAGCCATCTATCTTCCAGTTCTTTAAAAGTAGAAATTAACAAAACACAATATCTCTTTAAAAGAACCTTCATTCATCTTGATGGAGAAATACTTCACATACTTCATTTATACTACTAGTTAATTTTTACAAAGGGAAAATGAGCTTCTAGGAATCATTTTTGGTGAAATTAATCAGTACAATTGGAGATGCTTGGTTCTTGAGATCAAGGCAAGAGGAAGTGTATACGATCAGGTTGTATGTTTATGGATTATTCAGTAGTGGAACACTTCCACAAATTCTTGTGTTATTCACCTTCAAAACATTTAATATATTAATCATGGGATGGAGTAAAGAATTGTTCTTTCAATTTCTAGTTTAAATGTTAGAATCCGATTGTATACTCCTCTTCTAGCCTTGATCTCAAGAAACAATCATCTCTGATCGTATTTCACTCAAAACAATCCCCAAGCTTGCCGCCCTCATTTTAAAATTTTCTAGTAGTATAAATGACGCATGTCGAGTTTATTGTCGGTCAAAATGAATGAGAGTTCTTTCGAAAAGTTATTTCTACAAAGATATAGCACCTAGGTCTAACTCAATCTCAAAAGTTAGCTCACGAGGAGAGGATGACCTAAGTTCATATGAGCAGATCACCAATTCATTCCCCAATTGATGTGGGACTCTAACCCACTCTAATACCCCCTTCACTCCTAGGCCCAACCGGAGCGTGGACTGGGAGCCCAAACACAGATGGACCTAGTTCTGATACCATTGAACAAGATATTGGAGTAATTACCATATTCTCTACTCTACAATGCGATAGGTGTATATATATTTACTATTATGCAAATTAAGGAAATCAAAAGAGAAATTCTATCAATCGCTAAAGATCTGCTATGCATCCCTAGAGATATTTGCTATGTGCATTTGTACCTAAGAGTGTCTGCATTTGCTAACAATTAAGCATGTTAAGGAAATAACTCAAAAAAAGGAAAAAGAAAAGGTGATCATTGTCATGATATGATGAAGCGATCATTGAAGAGGACTTAGCAAGAGAAATGGGACGTTCAAGAAGCTTATCTGTTAAAAAGAGTTAAAAAAAAGAGCAATAGCTTGGTCACTGTTGCGATGTGATGGATGCTAAGCTGTTCTGAACCCCTTTTAAGCTCCTTTTTTGGTTCCTCCAAACTTCTTCCTTCTAATAACTTTTCATTCTTCTCCAGATTTATTTTCCTCCTCCTTTTGGCTGGTTAGTTGTGCAAATCGTAACATTTGGAATCAGAGCTTTCTACAATTGAAGCAATCTTCAATTGCAATGGAGGGAAACCAGAATTTGAGAGGGATTGTGAAACCCTTCATTTACATAATTGAAATTCACATATCATTAGAGATTAATGCTTAGGATATTAGTCCGACAACCCTTATAGATGTGTATTAACTAGCCAAGTAGCATGAGGAATCTATCAATGCAATCCTACAACTTCTCCAGATGTGCATGAGGTAGCCAAGTAGCACTTAGAATCCATCATTCCGATAAGCACAATTCTCCTCCAAGCACCTAACACGGAACTCCCCAGCCATGTCCCCAACCATGTAGTCTTCCATTGACTTCTGTTACCTCACATACAATCTACTATGTAAACAGAAGCTAAAAGTACTTTCCAGGTCATTGTTGCAAGCCCAATAAATGTGGAAATGAAAGAGGATATGAAGAGAATGTTAGGAAGGATGATGGCAAGTCTTTTTTGAGGAGCAGGGTGAAGATCAAGAGGAAGTGTCGTTGAATGAAGTCCCCGACTTCAAATTTCTGTCTGACCATCAAATTTGTTATATCCAGTTATCCACTAAGAGGTACTGAGGCAGATGATCATAGGACCAGCGGCAAACACACACAGAGATATATATATATAAACAAAATTATGAGGAATATGTCAAGTGAATCTCATTTTCGACTTCAAATGCTAAAAGTTAACATCATCTTGGGATGGATTCATGGATCGGATTGACCTCTATTCCCGGTCATTTAGACATGTGATCAAACCAAGTGCCATTCTGGTGATGATAAGAAAGAATCAAGGGAAAGAGCTGCTAAAAGAATATCACCAATGTGTTAAGTGTTCTCCATTGGAACAAAGCTGCACAGTAGAGTCCTAAAGTGACCTTACTCCTGCCACAGTTTCAGGATACCAAAAAAGCTTACCTACACCTCAAAAATGAATTAGTCGGAAAGTTTATCTATTACACTTGATCCATGGATTATGTTCGATTTCTAATTTCATAACCTTCCATTTGGCCATAGATTATGAACTTAAAACTTGAAAATTCAGTTTTTGAATTCAAAGTTGTGTTTGGACATGCATTTTACTTGAAAAAATTGAAGTTTCATCAGTGGAAGTCCCAAAAACTGGTCTTTGAAGATCAAACATAATTTTTAAACTACTGCTCTCAAAATCTATAAACAAATGCTAGCTTAGAGTTAGTTAAAGGAATGGAGCATCTCAACTCTATAAAATTCCGATTTTAGTTCTTTTAATAGCTTCCTTAGTTCTTCTAGAGGTAATCACAACAATCACAAATCCAAATTGTTTCATAAATTCATCTATAACATCAAGCAACTGAGATAACAATAGAATTTACCACGGAGAACTCGGTTTTTTGCAGAATAAGAAGAATTACAACTCCGGAACAGTGGCATCAGTCATCATCAACACTCCACCACTGTAAACAACTTAAAAGGGATCCCTGAAAATTATGATCGAACAAATCCCGGCGATTTCAACTTTTTTTAGGGGCTTTCCGTCGTTTTCTTTGACGGGCCACAACCAGAACCAGAATTATGATGCGTTTTTCTTTGAGATTAATGCCATGAGGCCCAATCGTTGGGCGATTTGGGGTTAATAGACAATATATTTTTTGTATAGTAACATCAAGTATATGGATGAAATATGATTATAACTCAAATGTTTATCAATTATTGATCACAAAATATCAAATTCAATTTCATAATTGAGAAAGAATATTTTTTGGTTAATCAAATATAAGGCAAACAAAGTCTTGGCAATTCACAAGTAACAATTGAAGGAAGTAGTTTATATACAAATATTATCCTTATTTTAGTGGAAAATAATTGGGGTTGCATATCAATCTGTTTTATTCAATTTTAAGATGTATTAGTTTGAGTTATTAGTCATCGACTTGTATATATGTTAAATTATTGTAAAACCATTAGAATGTTAACTTATCGATTGTAGATCATTATCGATTCGATTATAGGTTTAACCGTTAAGATTTGACACGATTTTTTATTAATTAAAAATTACTTAGAAACAAAGTGACAAACTAAATGAACCATACATATGAGTTGACATATTATATTTTGCTCAAAAGCAAACATTGTCACATCATATGATAACCTAGAGTTTGAAATGATCAAAAATAAAAGTATAAAATTATCAAAGACTTTATATACTTAATGATACAAATATAATTATTTAATTTATTATCGAGTTATCAATTAACTCATTAAGGAAAATTCTAAAACTGTTAAGAACAATAACTCAATAATAAAAAAAATCTAAACCATTATGGAAACCACCAAATCAATAATTTATTATCGATAAACCAATAATTATTTTTTTAATTCAAGTAATTAATTTCAATTCAATTTTAAATAGAGCTAGAAATAACACTAGGTACATTCTATTTATATTTGGGTTTTTCTCGTTCATCCATACACAACCAACTCAAAGGACATAATTAAAGGGAAAAAGATGTCAAATTCATTCACTACAAAATTCTGTTCTTTTTGGTTTTTTTTTTTTTTTTAAAAAAATTTGGGGGTATGGGTAAGGGAAATAGGGAGGGATTACAATGTGAGGAATCGAACCCTCACCAACAAGGCGAGAGTTCAAATAGTCAACCAATTGAACTACCAAATCATAGCCAACCTCAACTTGTTTCAAACCTAAGGGTAACTGAAAATAGAGTCAATAAAATTTAACCCCTGTATTTTCAGGGGAGTATCAATGATACACTAAACTTGGAAAAACCATGGCAATTACAATTTTTTAGTTCGTCGTTGCATATGTGCCAATGCAGACGGAACCAGAAAAATATAAATATCATGAAAGAATATATTGCAAAATCTCTGGTTCAACTCCAACAGCTCACACATGCATGCTCATCTATCTTGTAGCACAGCTCAATCTCTATTACGTATTGAAACCTAAACCTGCTTGTATATCATCCATCACATACTGCACTCTTAAAAAAGCAAGAAAAAACACTTATTAGTCTGCAGTATTGGCTTGGAGCTTCGCGTGTATGTAAGTACACCGGGACTTTCATTTACAAGAACAAATATCTTACCACGCATAGAGGTCACCGAGAAAAATCTAGTCCTCCTCCATAGGAACATCAGGGATATCAAACCTATCTTCTTCAATTGCTTTATTGATCACGGAAAGAGGACTTGGTAGTACAGAGTTAAGAAAATATTTTTCCAATAATGCAGCAGAGTAAACTTAAGTAACATGAATAAATCATAGCCACATCTACAATTTTACATCAGTCAATAGAAAACCACAGGAAATAAACATGTTTAAATTTATCCATCTTGCAAAAAGCAACTAGCTTCAAAGATGCACAAAACTTTCAAACAGAAGATCATTGTCATGCATGACAACCTACCCTATCAATGCAGATATGCACACACCTACAGGAAATTGCAGAATTCAAGCATGAACTGTCACGAAAGATTTTAAAGATTTTTTGTTTCATCCGCAGTTTTTAAAACATTAAGAACCCCACTATGTTATGGCAATAGCAGGAAACAATATAAAACAGACCAAATTAAGCTCAACAGATATGTAACTGAAAGATTTAAACTATCAATGAGAGGATATCAATTGACATTGCATCATCCACCTTTTCCCCACGACTTCTGCTCTTTTCGATTTCCCTCAATATGTCGGGTGTAATCTGCATTTGGAGGATAAATATAACTTGAATGTTTGCTTGCATCAACGGAAAAAAGAACAGCAGCAGTGAAAATAAAATACAAAAGCATACCAATCTGTGTCTTTGCCTTTCAACAAGTGATCTTAGGTTAATTTTATCCTCCTTCCTCAACTCAGTTTTGTACCTGTAACGATATTTGCCAACATAGTATAAACAATATTCAGAACTCTGCAAAAGCTGTCATGCTATTGGACAAATTGACAAGAATATAGAAAGGAAATACATCATAATGCAAATGCAATATCGAGGTTACCATTGAAGTGCTATTGAAGGAAAAGAACATACATCACCAGAACAAGTGACGGCAACACTTGTCTACCTCAAAATATACTTAGCAATGCAGCATCAGTCATACAGCATGGTGAAGTAAACGTTATTATGAGGAATAAACAAGAAATGTTACATCATGTTCCTTAATATAAAAGAAATTGCTGCTACTTGTCATTTTACATCCCCATTTTTGTCTATAAATTTGTGATTATATCTTCAAATAAGAGTTCCAATCCACACAGACACTCAAAACAATTCAAAGCAAGTATGATTACCCAGGTACTAGAGAGAAAAGACGATTAATATAAAGGTGAAACGTGTAAATGAGTCTAACATGTAACTTATCAATGGGTTAAGTATAAGAAGTAGCCCAAGCTTTTACCATTCAAAAAAAAAAAAGGGTAATCTTAGAGCCTTATAACCAATTTAACACCATGCCACCATGAAGAGGAAGAAATACCACAAGCAATGAAGGGGTGAAACCAACCTTTGCACAAATACAAGAAGTGAGAGGTGCCAGATCACAGGCATGACTCTTGTTTCATCGAAGAAATTCATGAAGTGTGCTACCATGGCATCAAGTACACGATAGGGCAAAGCATATTTCTTCTCAATCAGTAACTTGATGAAATAACTGCAGAGAAAAAAAAAGATCAGACTAATTGTAGCAGAAAAAAAATCTGACATCAGGCAGCATAACTTGCGTGATTGAACATATCCTGATGCTAAAAAATCCAGCCATATAGTTTAGCTCCCCTTGATCTCAATAAAAGCAACCATTTCCTGCAGGTCCATCCCTAAAAATTTTGCATCTTCGTTTAAATACAGAACTTTTCCCCCAAGTATGCAGACTAATGTAAACTAATGCTATTTTACATTAACAACAACAACATACCCAATGAAATCCCACAAGTGGGGTCTGGGGAGGGTAGAGTATACTCAAACCTTACCACCATCTCATAGGATAAAGAAAAGACCCTCAGCTCAAACTATACCATGAGTTATTATTCCCCCAAAATGATTGCTGCTATATATTAAATACAAACTTAATATTTCACAAACTATCCTTTTTTCACACTATTTATTATTTTAAGCATTTCTCTACCAAAATTGAACCTGATAGTCTATTCAAACGTACATTTTTATTTTCAGATCAACTAGTTCAAGTTTATTGAGAGATGGAGTTAGCAACAGATATTGTTCCCCTTTATGTCAGTCAACCATATCAATTAGGAGATATTTTGTTTTTTCATGAGACTAATTCAAAAGCTCCCCAGTGTTGTGGTTATCATCATTTTTAAAAATTATCTTACTGAAGTGAATAAAATCAAACAAAAGACCAACATTTTTAACGCTCTTGCTATTTTAATCCTATCATTCACACAACCATACACTGGGTAAGATGTTGTTTCATTCAGACAACCATAATAAGTTGTGCTTATCTCAATTCACTTGGTTGGTCTTTCATAAACAAAATAAATTGTCTTAGGCAACCAAAATAACTTTTTCCCCTATATAATACAGCAGTATACAGTTTTGTACTGGTACTTGAATCATGGGTAAACAAAAAGGAAAAAGTTTTAAAATAGATATAAAATTCACCAGATATACCCATGTGAAGCATGTGCTAACAGCTAGTACAAATCTTAATGGTGCAATAACTAAGATTATATACCATCAGTGCAAGACTGTAGAGTGTAGACATGTATAAGAAAGGAAGACGTCTCTGATTCTTCATATTTAACTGTGAAAACCAAGCGTTCATGATGAGTGTTTTTTTTCATATTGTGGTGGCGTTAGGCCAGCTCCACAAAGTTTGGATAGATGAGAAGAAATCAACTCGCGTGGGATTTGAACCTGAGACCTCGTGGTTCTCAACTGATTTTATCGACCACTAAGACACCCTTGGGTGCACCATTCATTATGAGCTTTAATATGCATGCACAGAAATTTATCATAACAAAAAGTTAAAAATTGAATAATCAGATCTTAAACTGCAACACATCATGAGAATAACAAGAATCTATTTCTAAAACATCCTTTATCTTTTAATTTAATTTTATTTTTTGCATAGCCATGTGGTAGGAATCAACCAATCAATTGATGATATAATAAGAAACAATTTTAGTTATCATGTCTAAGATCAGCAAAATGCTTTAGTAACTATTGAATATTACAAGATCATAACGGTACCTATTATTCAAAGGACTAAAAGTCTAAAACAGAAAAAACATTGAAGATGTAAGACAACACTGAGGTAAGGAAGCACAACATGTAGAATACCTTGTTGTGCCACAATACTCCATCTCTGCAAGTTTCAGCAGCGCGACACTGCACCCCAGAAGGATTGCAAGTTAAGACTTCTCAAAGAATGAGTTATTACAGTGACAATAGCAATAGCTTGATATAACTGTCTTTAGTTGCAAAACATGAAAAGAAGTTGTGACAAGAATAAGTTTTCAAAGTAGAGTACTCTTTATGTTTCTAATCTTGTCCTAAACTGAATATTCCAGTCTAGAATGCAAAGTTTGTTTTTTAAGTACGGACTACTCTTAGTGTATCTGGCCTTTTGGAACTAAAACCTAAGAATTTATAGTATTTCTATCCCACTTAACATGTGACTGCTCTTATTTCCTTCTTTCGAAGACATGAAGTCAAATTTCACTACAAAAGCCAGCCAAATTGAACATAAAGTCAAATTATACGCCTAAAGTGGGATGGAGGCTGTACACAACTTGCAAATGGTTCTTTTATATTCACTTCAAGCTTGTTTTAAATCAAAGAGACAGGTTTTCGCCACGATACAGGGAAGTATATATAGTTTAATAACCTAGCAGTTCCCATAAAAGCAATTTGTAGGTGTATGTACTCCAATTATTAGAATGAAAGGACCACAACATTAGGGGAGTGCAGACGAATGCATTTCTTCCAGATTGCTTGCGACACCAATCATCATAAGGATAAACAGGTAAGAAAACGATTTATTACCACATAACTTTGTAAACCATATAAATAGTGTAGGGTGAGAACCATAAGAGAAATTCTCATGATTTTCACAAAAATATAGGAGGACCATCAACAGAACTAAGAGAATCTCAATGTACAAATATGATGACATCTTCTTTTACAGCCCTAAAAACACATGTCACCGTTACCACTATAAACATTTCCAGCAACCATACCTAGCATGAAGATGTGGAATGGAGACCTTCTCAATAACACTACCAAAGATGACAGCCTCCCTCAAGGTGCATGTCCTTGACTGTATCAGAAAATAGACATTTCGGAAAGCACAAGATAAGCATCATGCACATATACAAAGAGATGATACAGAAGATAGAACTATATTAAATGTGTGTCCTGATAATGTGAAAAGTAGATCATAGTATCCGAGAAAATTGATCGCAGCAGACATTCAAGTTACATCTCAATATAGGATTGCCTTGATACAACATGCTACAATACACGCTTTTGTAAATTGCGTAAGTCTGTCTACCCTAGGGTGTACAACCTTCGGTTGATTGTTTTATGGCACATTATTACATTTACTACGTATGAATTGAATGTGGAGACACCATATGTTCTAGCAGTCTTTTGCAGTTAGCATTGAAAGATCCACACCTTGGACCTGAGCATTCAGTTGAGTTACTTGAAATTACAGAAGTTGTTATGCTTAGTAATTAGGAGACTCAACATAGTTGCTGCCCATTTGTTACTAAGAGATTAGGAGAGCACATAACAATACTTCATTTGTTACTAAGAGATTAGGAAGCACATAACAATACTTTCTTCTCTTTTCTTTTCTTTTTTTTTTTCATTGAGAATTTATCCTAATGAAAGTTTCCAACAACAAAAGGAAAGGAGTCAGATTCTAACAAAAACGTTTGAAACCCAGACCCCTATAAAAGGAGGAGAAAAAGAAGCAGCGCACAACTTTTGACTGCATCTATCCACTTACTAACTTTCGGTTAACTAAAATATACATGAAGGATGTCAGATTCTCAAGTAACTCCTGCTAAACAACAAACTCTCAGCATGCATGTAGCATCAGATTTCACCAAGTTTTGTTGCACAGCTGTAACAAAGTGCCAGTAAAGTAGAGAAGCAGATAAACAAAACACCCATTGCCCACTTTTCAATATCGCTGTGTCACAACCTATATTTTGCTGTAAAGCAAGTCACTTAAACAATCAAACGGCAATCAAGACAATATATCTAATCAAATCATTGTTAATTTCTACAACAAAAAAAAAAATTGCAAACTTTGGACATAGATGCAATTCTCCAATCACTTAAAAGATTCTTTCATAACTTTATACCTCGCACAAAGGAAACAAGATTCCCTTATTGAAGGCAGCAGGTTTATAAAGAGATTTCTTTAAGGATTGATACAGAGCAAAATGCAATCTCTTATTCTTGCGAATATCATCTCTAACTCGTGGGAGCAAGACAAACTTGTAGAAGCGTTCTGCCTTCTTGACACCCAAATTTGAAGCAAATATTCTTGTGGCTTGGTACATTGCATTTGGTGACCATTTCTCAGGTTCTGTTAGATATAGAACATCTTCCCAATATTGTAATGAAGGAATATGTTTGAACGCTTTTGGCATCTTGCCTGAATTGTATTTGCTAAGATGCTTGCCAACACTGCATAACAACCGCCGCTAGTCAGCCAAGGTTGTTAATGCAAAGTTTGCAGATGAAGAACTGATAAAATAAGGACCGGTAGAGTAAACATACCCTTTGTATAGCTCAATGATCGAATCATCCAATTTGGGCATTGGTTGCACTTCAAAAACAAAATTATATCAGTTCTCATTGTCAAATAGCTTTTAAATTTTTATAATTTTGGATGAAAAGAAGTTTTGACAAGGAATGTGAATAAAGCTTGGGTTGCTCATGAAAAATTAAAGAAGTCAAATATTTTTTGTTCTAAAATGACAGAATAAAACCTGAGGAAACTTTTGCATTTTGTTCCTTGCTCTTTTCGATAAGGATTTGAGCCAATGTGCGTTCAGGGCGATTTTGCGTAGAATAGAAAGCCTCCAATAGCTTCTCGTCCTCCAATAGCATCTTGTCAACCTCATCCTGTTTTGAGACACCAACACACACACACAAAAAAAAAAAGTCATTAACTGTTGTAAACTGATAACTCCAAGAGAAACTGGGAAAAAAAAAATGAGACATAACTATTCTTGAATATTGAAATTTCTCTTGGTAGATATCAGTTAAGATCCAATTTATTGTATTAAATGGATGAAATGCTCCTCTTGTAGCAAGAAAAAAGTCCACTCATAACCGACGGCAATGAAAACCAATTAATCAAGCAACTAGACCACAAACCAAAACTAGTCGGGGTAAGCTTTATGAATCAGCTATATCCATCAGCTCTATAACCTCTACGTGAATCCTCTACAGGAAGTTTGTCAAATCCATACAGACAGAGCATTTCCAAATCAATGGAACTCAATAAATAAAAAGTTCAAGCAATTGTATAATTACTACATTAATCAACCTTTTAAGCAGCCACTAAATTAGTTTTATAAAGGAATTACCTCCAAATCACCAAATTGGCTTTGAGTCTCCTGGAACCCAGTAAAATTATCAATATCATCGTCATCCTCCTCCTCTACAGCTCTAGTCGCAACATCCTCCGCAAAAACTATAGCATTAGGATTTCTCTCGCGAGTCTCCTCCTCATCTACTTCCTTCTGCTGAAGTAAAGCCTCTTTCAATATCTTTGAGCTAATGCTAGACGATATAACCTGTCAACAGCAAGCAAATCCAGATTAACACATTAAATTATAAGTTTATTTAATGAATTTCACAAAAATTAAGAAAAAAAATTAAAAACGGAGATTTGCCTGTTGTTGCTGCTGGTGAGATTTGGGAGCTTTTGATCGTTTCTTTGAGGAGGCTTTGGATTTGGAATCATCTTCAAGGAAGGGTTCTGGATTCGTGAGGCGTTCTCGTTTCTTCCCCATTCTTGCTTTTGCTTAAAACCTCTGTAGCTCTCTCTGAGTTTTTAGGGCTTCACTAATTTGCGCCAACGTCTAATAATCCATTATATAGCATGTCTTTTTTTTTTCTTTTTTCTTTTTCTCCTCCCCATATAAAAATGAAAATAAAATATATAGCTCTTTTGAGTTAGTTGATTAAAAATAGGGACAAGTTATATATTGAGTTGATAGATCGAAAATAAATTATATTTATTAATTAAATATATAAAATATCTACTAATAATATATAGAAGTCAATTGTTAAGCAAATGACCGTTATCTTACCAGCTTCTCGTTCAAGGGTTATTTTGATAATTCCAGGTAGAGAAGCCACTTAGAAGCAGATTGTGGTTGTTCTATCAGCTTGCCATCTCTGGCTATTCTAGTAATTTTAGATATAGTCGATAAGTATTATTTTGGTCGGTGGATATATAGTGTAAAGTTTTCATAGAAATAACAAATGAGCACCAAAAGGTCATTGACCGGGAATATGTTATCCGGGATAACTAATTTCACTATAAGTGATTCCACCATGTATATGTATAACTTATCACATCACTAAGACAAAACGGTGGAATAAACAATCCAAAAACTACCTAATACCTCCAACAATGGATAAAATAATTCTACATTTTATCCTAGAATTAGCATACCTTATACCTCACATCAAACGACTCCTAAACGAAAATCAGTTTTAGATTTTGAAATTGATAACAACTATTGCGTTTAATAAAAAGATGTTAATAAACACTTTTTGTAAAAGCAATTGAAGTGTAGTTATACTCTCCCCATCCCAACATAAATATCATTTTAGCAACAAAAAAAAAAGTCATATTAATAAACACTTTCTTGTTAGAGCAGATAAAATGTCGTTAAACTTCTCTGTCTCAAAATAATTTTTGCTTTAGAAATTCAAAACAACGATTAATAATTATTTTCAACTATATCTTTATACTCTCTTCATCCTAAAACAAATGTAGTTTTAGCTATTTTCATGCTACTAGGAAAAAACATATAGTATCTTTAGTTATGTCCCTGTATATTAGACGTTTCTTAAGAAGTGAGCAGTATTGAAACAACTTAGTTCTTTCATCCAAAGTTAGGCAGAGCTCTTAGATTAAAGTTTGAATTCTAATATGTCAGGAACAATAACCTGATAGATGTTATTCTTTCTGTTTGTTCGTAGATTTTGATTTTAAAACTTTAAATTTTTAATTTAAAAGTATTGATTTTTGGAACTTGAAGTTATATTTGGATACACAATTTACCTGGAAAAGAGTTGAACTTTTGTAAGCAAAAGTGGATTTTCTCGTAAAAACTGGTATGAGGGAGATGATCATAAATTTTCAAAATTTGATTCAGAATCTATGGCCAAATGCTTAACTTGTTGGCTTCTTTGTTAACTAATAAAATTGGATGAATAGTATCATCTTCGAAATGCTGTCATATTGTTTGTGTGCACCACAACCATATCTTTAAGAATTCAATGAAAACATCCTAATATGGTTTTTATTGTATAACTTACAATAGTCCTGCTCCTTTATGTGAATTTAGCATGAATTCTTGAAAATGCAGATCTTCTAGCTTGTTCCAACTAAGAACAACTCATGCCACAAACAACTATATGCGCGAAGTTCCACGATATGATGATATATAGAAATAGAGGATGTACAATGGAGGCATCACTTGCCATTTATCAGAATATATCAGTTTTCCATCACCATGAAAAGCTTAACACAACCGGGAACTCATTAAACAGATACCGAGTATTCAAATCAAATATAAGCTTCTGAGACAGTGAAGCAATATTGCTTTGATGAAATAATATGAAACTTCAGGTACATTTTCACAACTTTGGGGCTGGAAGAGCAGCGTGTGGGGCGTCCCATTCAGTGACAATGTGGTTCCGAGTAATCTCCTTCAGTGAACGACAGCCACTCAGTGCCATAGTTAGCTCAAACTCATCGCGCAACATTTGCAGCACTTTTCTGACTCCAGCTTCTCCTTCAGCAGCCAATGAGAAAACTACTGGCCTTCCAATCTGTGAAAACCACCACAGAACGTCACTCGCTAGAAAGCATGAAGACGAAAAGCAAACATGGTGTAATATGCAACTGTGTGCTTAGCCAATAATGAACTCGTCGTGGAATGTGTTAAAGTGTTCCATTTACCATTTACATATGGAATTTGTTCTCCAATATGTTATCTATCATTCACCAATTATGTAGGTAGAATGCCTACTTTTCTTGGTTCTCGAAAATGCAAGAGATTTCTAGTTGCTCTACTGGTGAATAGATAAAAGATTGAGCTATGTGCGAATCTAGGTGCAATCAGTATATAGTACTTACAAAAATGCCTGAAGCTCCAAGTGCCAAAGCTTTGAAGACATCTGTTCCACGGCGGACACCTCCATCCAAGAATACAGGGATCCTGCCTTGTGCACCTTTCACAACCTGAAACAATAACACGAATGCGGCAAACCAGAATGTGTACAGAAGCTCCCAACAGAAATTCTAGGCACAGAACAGGTAACAGCAAAAGAACAATTACTCCTAGAAAAAAGTCATGTACCTCTTCAAGAGCTGAGATTGTTGTATTTGCAACAGGCCTATAATTGAAGAGTCATGTACCTCTTCAAGAGCTGAGATTGTTGCAGGGACATAATCGAGCTGGCGAGCACCATGGTTTGACACAATGATACCAGCTGCTCCAGCCTGAACTGCAATCCTGGCTGCAAGTCCAGGTGATAAATTGTTTCAGCATGAGTATAATAAAACTGAATAATGAAAGAGTATAGATTATTTAGAGTGTCAAATCATATACCATCCTCAGCCGTAAGTACACCCTTCACCAGGATTGGCATTGTAGTGATAGTCTGGAGCCACTGAACATCCTGTTCAAGTCCAGAAAGAAATTCTTGACTTGTGAATTTGTCTTGAGATTCATTTTTAAGCACACAGAATGCCCATCACAGTTTCAATTGATATGCAAGTTCATCAAATCTTTTTTTGTCATGTCAAATCGAATTTCAACTTTCATTCTTTCAAACCTAACTTGAACTACTAACAAACGGATGTTCTTTTCCTCATTGGCCAACAAAATTGTATTTCATATCTTTAGTGTTTCTACCAATTTGAGATTAAATGAATAGTTCTCAGCCTACTAAATTCTCTAGGAATGACGGAAATGGAGAATAAAACATGGAATACATAGGATGAGACAGAGAAAGGTAATGTACCTTCCAACTCAAAGTGCGATCAATTTGACCAGCAACATACGAAGCTAATCCAGAGTCATTAGCCTGCAACAAGAAGACAATGTAAGAATATACATCAATAGATTACTTGATGAAGGATTATAGAAATATCCATCTATCCACTCACTTGGTCCATCTTGCCAAGGTCCAATCCTTCAAAGTTCTTCAATGTCAAAAATGGTGGCAACACGAATCTGCAAGGCGATGAAGATAAAATTAACTTGTAGAGATTCATATAGTAAGCTCCTTCGCTGTCTAAAAAGGCAACACAACCTAATGGAGTGACAGACTGACAGTAATAGTAGGATATACACCTGTTCTTAATATCAGCTTCTCTACGTCCGAGCCTTGGGGTATCAACTGTGAGGGCTATAGCCTTGAAACCTGCCTTTTCAGCTCTCCTCACAAGTTGAGCAACAACATTCCTGTCCTTGTAGACCTGAATATATGAGTAGATACAATTTAGACATAATATGGTGTATGCGTACATTTCTCCTAAATTTATACTGTAAGTTCATGCTCACATAAAGCTGGAAGAAACGGATGCCAGGTCCAGTTGAAGCAACCTCCTCAACGCTGGAAGTGGCCCAAGATGACAATGTCTGAAAGAAAAATTTTGTGATAGCGTTAACAAAGTGAAAAACACCACGTTCTAAGTCAAATACAAGTACTTTAGACCATAACAGCTCGTGAGGCTTCAAGTGCTTTCTGAGAAACCAGTAAGTTGTGGTTCTAATACGTAATCCCTCTCTAACCCTGTTTAAATTTATTAACAACGAACAATAAATTCCAAGGTTTCTAGTCGCAAGAAGAGAACCATAAATGGAAAGAGAAAAAAACTTGTTTTCTTAGGATTGATGGTACATGTTAAGTATATAAATGCAAGGGAAACAAAATGATGTTGCCTGATTATGTGATCAGTCCCAGAAACTTAAAGCTTCATTAATTATGATTATAATGTAATTATATGCAATATATGAAATGCAACGCCACTTGACTCAATTGTATCGATTGTACTATGCATTCCAAAAGTAGATTTAAAGTCACTGACCATTGGCGGCAATGATATTCGTATTATAGAGACTCCTAAAGTACTTTATTGAATAATTAGAGTTAATGTGGAGAACCAAGTGAAACTAACCATGATTGTCCCTGCTGCTGATGCTGCTCTTGCTGTAGCATACTCCCCTACAGAAAGCAACCAAGTAATCAGACTTCCAAAACACTTACAGTTTTTCCACGTAAAGAATACTCGAGCCCTCAAAAAGGATCTTTAGTACTAAACGTAAAACTATTGCCATCTGAACTCTAGACTCACTTTTAATGATCAATAGTTAAACCAAATGTGACCAACAAATTTTATCAAGCAGACGAGCTCAAAGACGTGAAAATTCACAGTTATGAAGTTTTATTTGCAACAGGCCTAAACCAAATGTGACCAACAATTTTCTCAAGCAGATGAATTCAAAGACTTCCATAAATGCATGGATGAAAATTCACAATTCTCAAGTTTTATTTGCAACAGGCCTATAATTGAAGAGTCCATTAACATATATTGGTTAAAGCTTATGTTCTTTAGGTTAATTGCGATAACATGACATAAATTCATAGTTATGCCCAACGAGTCCAGATAGTAAGATTACGCATTAAAAAAACTTGTATGAGTGCAAGGTATACCTTCAGGGTGTGCCATTTTCTGCATGGCTGTTGGTGCAATCATGATAGGCATTGAAATCTTGAATCCTAGAACTGTTGTGGTCATGTCAATTTTGCTGACATCAATGAGAATACGGGGCCTAAACCTGTACAGATTGAAAAACAACAGAATATATATGTGAATATAACCCCAAGAGTCATATTTTATGTACTTAAGGACTTGGACATAGAGCTGCTTACAGAATTCTGGAGAAGGCATTTCTGTTCTCAGCCAGAGTCCATTGGTCCTCAGCACCCGAAGCATAGTAGTCGAAAACCATCTTTGGCAACTTTTGCTTGGCGATTTCCTCATACTCCATAACATTGGTAATTTCCCCCATCTTTTGTAGTTAGTTAACGCTCCCCTCCAAAATTCCTGACGCTACACAAAGTTAGCACTATCAACAAGCTTTATGATGATATTATTTGGTCGATATTACTGTCGAATTTTAATGTCTAAAAGCTAGCTAAAGTGAGTGATATGAAGCAAGAGCCTGGACACTTATAAAAGAAGATGACTTCCACCTATATAAGCGAGGGAACTCATCCACCCCTTTTGATTAAATATAGTTTCCTCCATCTATCAAATACCAAAAAATGACTTCACGTAAAACATTGAAAACGTCTTCATCATGCCAAATACACCTTAATTAGTTGAAGATGAAGAAGTATGCATCAAAGATGTAAAACCAACTTAGATAAACAATCATAAAAAGGGCAAACCCGATGCACTAAAGCACCCACTATGCGCAAGGTCCGAGGAAGGGGCGGGATACTTATACAAGAAGATGACTTTCACCTATAAAAGAGGGAAGTCATCGACCCCCTTTGATGGAAAATAGTATGGAACACCAAAAAATGGACTTCATCATGTAAAAATATTTTTCATGAAAAACTTTTCTCCATAACTAGTGAAGAAGAAGTAAGCATCAATATGTAAAAGAAACTTAGATAAACAATAGATTTACTATGAGACTGAATGACACAAGAAACTTAGCATGTTTGATACAAAGAAGAAGTTCGATACACAAACCATCCCACGTTACCCGGATCCAGGAAGAGTCTAACCTAATGTAAGCATTACTAATTGCTTTCACCGCTCATACGCGTAATGTATAGGTCACATGGAGACAACCCAACATGTTTGATCAAGAAATAATAAACAAGAACAGAAACAGATCAAACCTCTTGAATAACAGAAAACAAGAACAAGGAACAACAACAACAATATACCAGTGGAATCCACAAGTGGGGTCTGGGGAGTATAGAATGTACGCAGACCTTACCACTACCTCATAGAGGTAGAGAGGTTGTTACCTAGGAACCCTCGTCTCAAGAACAAGGAAATGAATCAAAAATAGGAAAACTGAGAATCTACTTAAAGTAACAAAAGCATCAGACATGCATGCAGTAAACAGATAGATAACAGCGAATAAGACTCAACCAAACAAGATTCTTGAAAGGTAAATTAAAACTAAAAGAAAGAGTAAGGAAGTCTAGAACAGACCTTGGACTCCCAAGCTGTGTTGAGAACACTATGAAAACCAGTGAACAGGTTGCTACTAAAATACTAGATAAAGAACCAATAACAATACTGACAAAAATGGGGCAAGAAATTAATTAAATAGGAAATAAGAAAAAGACAAATAATGCTATGGGTTGGATGAATAGAGAAGCACAAATTTTAGGATCAGTTTTTGGAGGTGAATATTATAAACCACATCCGATTAGGGGTAGGCAAATGAGTGGCTCTCTATCACATAACCATCTTTTGTGTTTCACAATTTCCCTTCACTATCATCCTTACAATAATATCCCAAAAGATCATTCATCTATCTAACTTTGATCAATTCTAAAGTTGTCCTCACGTGACCAGGTTCAAGCGACATAAAAAATAATTAATGTTTATATTATGGTAAGCTATTTATATCTACTGTGAAATATTTTGTGCATCGAATTCTCGAGCATATCCATCTTAATTTTATCATCATAAAGTCATCCCGATAATACGCTGCCACTTGTCCATATAGAGGAAAACAGAGGATCATATGAAGATAAGAAGAAAATAAAACGATAAGGGGCAGATGGGAACTGAGAGTCACTATCTAGAGAAATATATTCCGCTAAAAAGAGTATAGCTTTAATATACATGATATCAAAATAATTAGCAAAAATTATCAAATTCGATCGAAA